>JARQOC010000006.1:130585242-131037807 GCA_033576535.1 Allobates femoralis
TACAGTAAACACCTGTTACAGAGGAATCTGGTGTCTGTGTTTCCTTCAGAACTGTTTAAATCTACACTTTCAGCATTACTGAGCTGCTATACTTCATCACGTGCAGCTCCTGGCCCCGGGGACTCACGCTCATCCTGTGGGGAGCGTCCCATCTAGCTGCCGTACATCCCCGGGAGGCCCAAGCAGCGCCGGTGAAATCACCGGAATTCCCGCAGGTGGCGTCACGACAAGTAAGAATTAAACCGCTATCCGTTCAATCAACCCCTTTTGATCTGACTACCGGGTCCCACAGCCTCAGGCGCGGAACCGTGACGGGAGAAGCAACGCCCGAGACGTGAAGACCCGGCTACAGTGAGTCAAGATGATGCAGCTGGGTGATGGGATGATGCTGTTAGGTGAAGAGATGGCGCAGCCGGGTGATGAGATGATGCAGCCGAGTGATGAGATGATGCAGTCGGATGGTGAGATGATGCAGTCCGATGATGAGATGATGCGGCTGGGGGTGAGATGGTGCAGCCGGGGATGGGATGGTGGAGCCAAGGGATCCAAGGTAGCCAGGAAAGTCAAAGGCAGGCAGGGGGTCATTGGCAGCCAGGGGGTCAGCAGCAGCCGGGGGGTCAGGCGCAGCCAGGGGGGTCAAGCATAGCCAGGGGGATCAGGCGCAGCCAGGGGGGAAGGTCGGGCCCAGCCAGGAGGGTCAGGCACAGCCAGGCAGGTCAGGCGCCGCCAGGAGGGGGAGGATGTGGCCAAGGGGTCAGATGAAGCCACAGGGCTGGGTGCAGCCTGGGGCCAAATGGAGGCCGGGGCCAGATGGAGTCAGGGGCCAGGACAACAGTCAGGGGCCCAGATGCAGCTGGGGCCAGATGCTGACAGGGACCAGGAGCAAGGGCCAGGAGTAGCCTTTGGGTCCTTTGCAGCCAAGGGCTGGTGCAGTCAGGGGATAGTCCCGGTGGAAGGGGCCCCTCTACCACCTCACCTCTGGTGCTCCCACCTCTGGGGTAGGTGGCCGATCGGCGCAGTCAGCTGGGCAGGGCACCGGGCGCCGTGCTGCCGATGCAAGCCGGGGATCCAGCCGGAAGTGAAGGTCCCGCCGGTGTCTCGCGGAGGTGACAGCTGCGGTATCTCGCCGCGTGGAGGGCAGGACAGATGAACCGTCGGCAGGATGGTGGAGGGTTTGTGGAGCCTCCGGTTCAGAAGTGACGCCAGGTGTGAGCCGAGTGAAGCTGGAGGAGGCATGTTCGTGCAGTGCTGGTACAGGGTGGAGCAGAGCGGTGCAGGCCTCGAGGTGAGAGGAGTCAGGCGGGGGTGGTCGGTCGGGCCGCCGGTGAGACCAGGGTGGTAGGCCTGGAGGGGGACCGACAGTGCCTGGTCTGGACGGCCGCTGATGGAAGTTTAGGGTCCAGATGATAGGTGGGGTGCTCGGGGGGTGACAGCTTTGAGGGTGGATGTGTAGGGGAGGACAGGCGTGCTTGGATGCGATGGATGGTGTCCAAGTGCCTGGAGCCTCCTTACACACGACTGTCACCCCCAGTGGCCATCTTAGTAGGAAATGCCACTTAGGTACTGTTTTCCATTCCTCCTTCTCTCTGAGTCTAACCAGATTGTAAGCCTCCCTTAAATCCAACTTGGAGAACCTTTTAGCTCCCACAATCTGGTTGAATAAATATGGAACTAAAGTAAGAAGATATGAATTTGTCTTTTTAACAAAGAAGAAATCTGCCACCACAGGCAAAGAGGAGGGTCTGATATGTCAATGGCGTAGATGGAGATGGGTTTGGTTAACATACTGAAGGTAAGCCCATGCATTTTTACAAACAGAGCATTCACTAATGCTGACTCCTGCTCCACTGTCCACAAACACAGACATTTCCTCAGTCCTGCTCTCTAGCACCACCTCAGCTGTTAGAACAAACCAATAATTACATGTAGAAAACAAACATATAATACAATTGTTCACCCCCACACCAGCAAGGGTCAGTTGAGTCCTAGATGTTCCATTTTGCTTAGGAACTGAAGGGCAGACCCCAATAAGATGACCTTTTATACAACAAAAAAAACAAGCCCCTTTTTTGTGTGGACTTCAGTGGAAACATGCAAAGTAGTGGCTCCCCCTAGCTGCATGGGCTCCTGCAAACTCATGAGTGATATGATGGTTCACATCAGAACACCTTCCCCCCTGGCAATGAGGTGTTGCCCCGAGAAAGGGTCTATATTGAAAGTGGTCTATCTCAGAGGCGTCTATCCACATGCATAGCTAAGGACATAGCAGTACTCAGGGGTTTAATAAAGGCCTCTTTCACCCTTTCTGAAGAACCTTGAAAAAATTGGCTTCTAAGTGTACAATATGTTTCTGCTGATCGATCCCCCTGCTGGAGGCGGCGCAACATGGACTTAGTAAGGATCATCATAGATGAGGCCTAAGGTCACAAAAATCCATGCACTGACTGAAGGCAACCAGAGCCATGTGGAAAAGAGAAAGCCCAGGATTGGGGATCCCCCTGTAACAATGAGATCACTATCCCTACTCACTGCTCATCATTTCCAGAGGAGTAAGGCCAAAGCCAAAAGTACAATTTAAAGGCTTCTGTAAATGCCAAAAATGTGCTTCTACCCCCTGAAAACCTGTCTTGGAGAGCAATATTGGACTCAGGCTGGATCTGTCTACCTGCAGAATCCTCAACATTTAAAGTCTGTGACCGCTGCTGCTGCTGAACAGCTAACTGACGGTTTGCTACCTCCAGGGACAGACCCTGAAGCTGCTCAGCCAGAACAGTGACGGGATCCATAATAAAAAGAAAGAGAAAAGTAACAGCAACAAAAAAAAAGAGTCTGGTTTTGTTTTGTTTTTTAAGGCTGTATAGTATGTGCAGCAAACAGCAAGGGGAAATGTATTTAAGGACACCAGAGGAAGTGATGATGATTAATAGCTAAAAGGTGAAGATACCTGCAGGGTCCTAAAAGGAAAGGGATTAACCCTAAGTAGAAAAGATACATAGGATACCATTTATACCACAGCAGGAGAAATAGAATGTCAGGGAGTAGTTTGTGTAGCCAAACGCTGCGACCTTCTACAGCCTGACACAACAGGACTGTATGACAACCTTGACACACCCTTGACACTGACACTGGAAACAACATTTTGATCCAAAATCCTTTGGTAATCTTCAGATTCCATGATGCATTGCACACAGTCAGGGCACCCAGTGACAAAGGAAGCAAAACAACCCCTAAACATCTTGATTGTAGGTACTGTTCTCTTTTCTCTGTGGGCCTCAAATCCTTCTGTGTAAACAGTTCAGTGATGTGATTTACCAAAAAAATTCTATCTTGATCTAATCTGTCCACAAGATGCTTTCCCAAAAGGATTTTGGCTTTTGAACATTTTGGCAAACTGCAGTCTGTCTTTTTTATGTCTTTGTGTCAGCAGTGAGGTCTTTCTTGGTCACTAACATATCTCAGGCAGGGGGTTTATGGTACTGAGGCGGTCGACAGGGTATAGGGTACTCGGGTACCGGGGCTGATGGCGGCTTTGATGGGGGGATCATGGCTGGTCGATCCCCGGTCCCGTGCACTGGACCCTCAATGGAGGGGAACGGTGGGGGATAAGGGGGTTGTTAACGTGACGCCACCTATGGTACCTGGTAACGGGTATACCAGCGCTGCAGCCAGCCACTGAGGTTATGGTGGGTGCAGCAGAGTGTGGTACAGCTCCCCACAGGTGGAGCTTTACCTCAGGGCAGCGGGGATGGATGAGGGGAGTAGTAGTTGCGTCTCTGCAGACAAGGTGGTGAATTGCGGCAGTTAGACAGGCACACAGACACACAGGGATTGTTGTTTCGGTACCTTTTACTGGTGACAAGGTAACAGGTACAGTCCAGAGTAATAACCAGGTCCCCGGTGCAACTTGGGACTTCCACCTTAGAAAGTTATGAGGCCTCCTCTGTCTTTGTGCTCTGTGGTGTGGGGTAAGTCCTGTCTAAGCCTGAACCCACCGCTTCTTCTCCCTCCCTTGGCTTTGTCCTAAACTGGCAATGAGGTCCTTCTGCAGGGTCCCTGTTCCTCCTATGGTCCCTGGTCCTATACATGGTCAGTTTAGCGTCTCTTACTAGCCCTCCTCAGGGCTGAATTCCTCTTGAGTCTTCCGGGCATTTGCTGTAACACTAAATGCTGGCAGCGTCGGACTCCGGTGTCCGGGTGTACTAAAGGGCTGTAGTAACCGGTTTCCTTTTCTTAGTTCCTTTCTTTCTCCACTTGCCTTCGACCCTTTCCATAGGGTGCGCACAGCGGTCAGTGGTCCCTGGTCTTGGGCCTGGTTCTCTCACAGCGACCAGCTCCTCTGTCTCCTCTCTCTTCCCTCTCACACTGCAGGCTCTAGACTGACTTCTGGGACTGACTAACTCCTCCCCTCAGGCCTGGATGTTCTTAAAGGGGAACTGGCTTATGGAAGCCAGTAGGGCTCCCCCTTCAGGTTTGGGGTGGAAGGTGTGGTGTGCTGTGCTAACCAAGGTGTAATTCCCTCCTTGCACCTGTGGATCCTGTGGCAATCCCCTGCAGGGGTGCCACAGTACCCCCTGCCACGGTAATTCATTTCAGTCAAATTAAAGTTTGGCTGACACTGATGCACCCTGAGCCTGCAGGACAGCTTGAATAGATTTGGAACTTGATTGAGGCTGCTTTTCCACTATCCAGACTATCCTGCCTTGCAAGCTTTCATGAATTTTTTTCTGCCATCCTTTTAAACCTCTTATGTTGCGCACCATGGACAAAAAACATCAAAATCACTGGAGATTCACTTGAAACCTTGATATATTTTATATTTTTCAACAAATTTGGTTTTCAAGGTCTCAGATAGTTCTCTTCTTTATGTTCTCCATGATTAGTGGTGCATAGACAGACACACAATGCAAAGAGTGTGTCAACTTCTCCCCTTTTTAATTGGTTTCAGGTATGATTGTCAAGGGTGTATCAGGAGAAACAGACGAGGATGTTGGGGCAACTAGCAGAAGGTTGCATCATTTGGCCAAACAGCCAAATCCTGATTTGTGGTTCTGTCCCTTTAAGAGGTATTTCTCTGCTTGGTCATAGTTGGAGGTCACTAGGAGCTAGCTGGTCTCCTACCTGCCTACCTTTCAGCTGTCTCTATTTATATCCATTGGTTCCCATGATGCAATACTGGTGGTAGCGTGTTTGGATTTGAAGTTGCTTCCTGGCTCAGCAGTGCATTGTAGATTTCCTATGTAGTTTGCTGTCTGGCTCTCCTTTCAGCTAAGTGTTTCTCCCTCCCCCCTTTCTTTGTTTCCTTGGGGTGTTCCTCTAGTGGTTAGCTGGGTTTGACCAGTGTCAACCCTGTCTGTCCCTAAGTAGTCTTCATTTAGGGGCAGACCGGGACAAGGTATCCTGATCGTTGACAATTGCGGAGACTGTATAGAGTTGTTAGGGGAGCTAAGTGTCAGCACTAGTGTTTCTAGGGGTCACCATCTCCCCTTCGCCCTTAGCATCAGGGACTCTTTTTTCCTCTTCGTCATCCGGCGCTGGGTGTCTCCCTATGCCCAGTGTGACAATGATTTTCAAATTGCTCACTCTGTTACTTGCCACAGATGAGCTTGAAGAAGCATAACATGTTTGAGACAAAGTGTCTACCCACAATTTTGGAAAGGTGGCAACAATTTTGTCCAGCCCATGTTTGGAATTTTTTGTGAAATTTTGCCCACTTTGTCTTTTTGTGTCTGTTTTTTGTATGTGTGTGTTGTTCCAACTCACACAAAAGAAATAAATTTGTCTGACAAAATATGTGTAATTGCAATGATTTTATAGGAGAAAGACTTCATTTTCGAAAACAATTTCACAGGTGCCAATACTTTTGGCCATGACTACATTTACTTACAAAATTGGTGACGTGTTCAATACTTATTTTACAACCCTGTACAGCAATTCTGTGGTACTGCTGTATATAGCATAAGTAATCAAATAAATGCAGGGTCAAGTCCTTTAAGTGGACTATTAAATACAGTGAAAAGTAGAAAAAAATATCTTTAAAAATATGAAAAAATGTAAAAGTTCAAATCACTTCCTTTTATCACTTTAAAAACGAAGAAATAGAAAATGTAAAAATCCACATATTTGGTATCGTTGCATTCGTTAAAGTCCAATCTATCAAAATATAAAATGAATTAAGGCAATTGTTACACAGCATAACAAGAAAGAAATCTAAATTTTAGAGTTGCAGTTATTCAGTTGGTGCAACAACAGAACATAATGTAATAAAAAGTGATCAAAACATTGTATGAACCTTAAAATTATATCAATGAAAACATTCGCTCAGGGCGCCAAAAAGGAAGCCCTCACACAGCTTCATATCCCGAAAATTGAAAACCCCTTCAGGATTTTTGCTGTACTGGTTCGTCATAGGTTGGTGGTACATGCCACCTTAGGACATACTGTTCCATCATGGTGAAATCACGGCCCAGTGCCCGTGGTAAGAGCGATTGCGCTCCAGTGGATTCCCCACCCTGCAACTGCAATCACTATGGCCCCTATCTTAGGCTGGAGCTCAGGAGGGGCCCTGATCACTCCATCAGCATGCAGCAGACCGTTGGTGTAATTGTCGAGCCCCAGTCCATGGGGTACTTGGGTACCAGGCTCGGTGGGTGTATTAGGGGTGTCACGGGTGGCAGCGCCTGATCCCATGGCCTGGGTGACACTTCAAAAAGGGTGTATTTATAGGGGATAAGAGTTTGTTATGTGACACCACCTGTAGTACCTGGTGATGGGTCACCAGCGCCGCCACAGTCCTCCAGAGGTCGATGGTAATGCGGCTGAGATGGCAAAGCTCCCTACAGGCGGAGCTGGTCCTCCGGGGCAGCGTTCCTGAAAGGAAACAGATAGATGTGGAAACTCACACACAGGCAAAGTCACTTTCTCCTGGGTACTTTACTGTCAACTTGTACCTCTATGGGTGGCTGCAAGTGGATCCCAGGTGGTATGGTGGAACCCGTGTCCTTTCTTCCCCGCCTAGGATGGGCCTATACCCAATGGCTCTGTGTAGGTAGTATTGGGGGTCCTCTCCCTCGTGATGAGGAAGCAGGCAGACCGCTCCATCTGGCAGGGTGCTGTGGCGATATACGGACCACAGCAGTCGATTGCCGACTGCAAAGATGGACTTTGGCCGGATCCTTGGACCCGGCATTGCCGTGGTGGACTGGAGAATCCCCTGGAGTATGGTCGCTCCACTCTGGGGATCTCCCTTTCTCTCTTGGGCCTCGACTCCGCTCGTCGGGCACCCTCTTTCAGTATCTCCTCAAGACCCCTTCTCCTTTCCTCCGGATCAGCTTGAAACCGTTCGAGTAACCCTTCCGCCTCGTTCCACACTTTCCAACTTTCCTCCTTCTCCGACTGTTTCAACCTTCTCCCTCTCTCACTGACTAGAGAGAGACTACTCTTTCTCCTAGCTGGCCATTCTGCTGAAAGACCTCCTTTATCCCCCTGGAGGTGAATATATCCCATCCCGGGTAACCTCCCACCGATCAGCTAATGTGGGAGTGCTGGGAATGGGTCCCACCCACCAACCTAGCGTCCACTTGCAGCTGGGGCAATTACACCTCTTTTGCGGGTGCAATACCCCTCTGTGATGCCTGACTACGTGGGGCACCACATCATTGATTGCTCCTCCTCAGCTTCATCCCTGCATGGAGGGATTGCAGGCTGAGGGGAAGCGATGTAACACAGCCAGTGACACAATAACCATGCACCTATGGCTAAATCATACTGGGAGAAGGATTCAGCACTCTTTCCTGTGTCTCCGGTGATCACATTGACTGCTACTGGTGACATCACAAATAAAGGTTTGTGACTCACCGTGGCCGGCTGACTCCGGTTGATACAGGCGATTCTTCTCCTTCCTTGTCACGGGTGGACCGCGCCTGCCGGTAGTGGGGCCCGGTGTAGTGCAGATCAAAATTGAAGACGTCTTGCGGGAACAGATTAAAGGGGTTTTAATTTGTTTTTCTTCGTGACGCCACCTATGAGTAGATTCGGTAAGGGCTACCGACGCTGCGGAACCCCCGGGGGATGGACAGCAGCAAGATGTTACGCTCCCCACAGGCTGAGCGGTGATCCCCGGGGGCTGGAGCTGCTCAAGATGTTGTGCGGCAGCTGCGGTTACCTTAGTGTGCGGACGGATAGTTCATAAGGAAGCACGGACACAGATAGTCTCTGCAACGGGTCTTTACTGTAACCAGCAGGCAGTACATGGCTTACAGTGGTTGAGTAGTAGACCGGGTGGACTCAGCAGTGATAGTGTTCCTCAGAGATCCACAGTGTTCCTCCATTCTACCTACTTAGTTTCTCTTGCCAGCGTCGCCCAGGAATACCAGATCGGGTACGGGGAGGCTGCTTCAATGCCCTATCCATGATGTACGTTCTGGATGCTTTGGGGAGCCTTGTGTCCCTCAGTGGGTACACCGCTGGTTAGACGACTGGAAACTGGCTGGTGGTGGGGTGCTCCTATAAAGCTGCTCCTCCACGGGGCTGGTTCGCGTGACAGAGGTGAACTGCTGCCAGCTTCGGTACCAGTGAACCGGCTGTAAGTTGTGGGCACGGGAGTCTTTTGGGAACCCGTGTAGATAAGCCCAATCCCGGTGGTTAAGGCCTCAGGTGCTGACACCCGACCGGTGACGGCCCAGGGGCCCGCACGGGGTGCGGAGCCCCCGCTCCTCTCCAAGTTCTGTGTTCTAGATTCTGTTCTCGACTCTCTTGGACTGTTCTCACTGTCTAGATTATTGTGTGTTCTACTACACTACCCTAACACTCCACCCCCTAGGACCCATGATTGGTCCCCTGTTCTAGGTGTTGCATGTTGGGTTGGATCTCAGAGTTAACTATTTCACTGCTTTGTCAGAGAATATTGCGGCTGCAATACTCCCTTGTGACGCACTCGTTGCGGGGCGCCACACTCCCCCTTGGTTAAATCAGCTTGTCCCCAAGCGTCAAACTACTCACATTACAGAGGTTTTTATATTTTATAATTTACAACAGGTAATACACTTTTATTAATGACAGGTCATATATGCATAAAAGTGAGGTAGATGAACAGGTTAACACATTGCGCGGACTCGGCGGGCGGTCGGCTGTCCCTTAGAATAAAAGTTCAGGCTGTAGCCGCCAAGTCGCGGTGTTACGGTGCAAACAGGAAGAAGTCTCGTTTAATAGCAAAGTTCAAACAACAACAGTCACTTATGGAGGGCAGTGTTCCGGACCCGTATAGCGAACCACCCATCGCGGCATATATGGCGCTCATAGGTTACTATGTCCCCTCTATACAAGTCTCGGCTTGGATGGCCTCGCGGTAGGTGCGATTCCACATCACGGCGCCCCACAAACACTTCAGTACTCACACCCTCCTCCCTTACGAATCCCCACCCGGTGGACAAGTTAAATGTGCTTACCCACCCGGTTTTACGGAATTGTTCAGGCAATGGAGATTGGCGGCGGGCCTCGGCACGAGCCTGCATGTTGGCTTGCAGTCGAGTGTGCCACTCGTCTCTCCGGATACGACGTACCTCTTCGTCGGAGTGATGCGGCGTGTGGATAAAGTCACTACGGCGTGCTGGTTGTTGAACCGCTCGAGCTTGGTGGGCAGTCTGGAGCGGAGCCCGGTTCAACGGAACCGGAGAAGATACTGTTGCGGCGGCACCCGACCAGTGCACCCGAGCTGATCGCCCGGCAGAAGGGTTCCTTGTGTCTCCCCAGGCGAACCCGGTGTAGAGATCCTCAGGTGAACTGTAGATCTCCTCGTCATCCTCCTCGACCTCCTCGATGACTACGTCGGGCTGCTCGGCTGGCGAAGATGATGGGATGGAATCCTCTGTATCGGTGGGTGGCTGTGCTGCAAGGTTCTCCTCGGGGTCGTTGTGCAGGACTTCCAGGCTGCCTGCCTCTTCTTCTGTAGCAGCGGGAAGTGGTGTTTCAATCCCGGTCACCCGGTAGGCCTCTGTAGTTGCAGAGGAGGCCTCCGGTTCAAGGGAGAAACAGGCGACAGTCTCGGTAGTGTGGAAACCAGTCGCAGGTTCCGCAGGTGGAACCAGGTAGAGATCGGCTTCTTCGTGGGAGCGTGTTGGAAGCTCCGGCTCTAGAACGGGGTCGGCTGCGGTATCGTCCGCTGGAACGGGTCGAGTTGTGGTCCTCACTGGAATAACACAGTCTATGGGCTCCGGTGACGAAGCTGGACAGGTGGTGGGCGACGGTGAGGTGGTGGAAAAGCTGGCGATGTCGTCTGGGCTTGGAGAAGCTGTACCCGGTCGGCTCTGCTGCATCGCATGATGGAGTCTTCTGCCTAGGGTCGCGCTCCAGCTGCGAATCGTCCACTCCACAGTCTCAAGTAGTCGCACCCGGAGGTCTTGTAGAGCCTCTAGCCAGAAGTCGGGGCTGCCGTCTATAGTAAGGGCAGGATCCGGACCCGGTTGGCCTATGGCTGCTCTAGCCTCCGCCTCGACCTCCCGCATCAGGTCCTGGAGTCTCGTGCTGGCCATTCTCCTTGGAGGGAAACCACACCCGTTCAACCGGTAAGACGTTCTGGTAGAGCTGGTGAAGAAGTCTTCTCCGTCTGTCGGTATGTCTCTGACACTCCCATTTCCTGTGGGCTTTTGTAGTCCAATGGTGGGAAAAGTCTTTGGGGTCCGCCCCCATGGTTGATTCGAGCAATCAGGGCGGACAAAGAGTTTGGCGCCTTTTGTCTTTAGCCCTCCCACGATGAGGGGGGGGTTGACTCACTCCTGGGCTTCACGTGGCGGCTTCTTGTGGCGGGAACGCCATCTTGGGCGCCATCTTGACCCAATGGTGTAAAGGCGGGAAAGTTCTTTTAGGGACGAACAAAGTCCAATTGTAGACAATAAAGTCCATTTTAAGCACAACATACCCGTTGGGTAACGGGCCTGCTCGTATCCTGTTCGTGACGCCATTTTCTGACTCACCGTGGCCGGCTGACTCCGGTTGATACAGGCGATTCTTCTCCTTCCTTGTCACGGGTGGACCGCGCCTGCCGGTAGTGGGGCCCGGTGTAGTGCAGATCAAAATTGAAGACGTCTTGCGGGAACAGATTAAAGGGGTTTTAATTTGTTTTTCTTCGTGACGCCACCTATGAGTAGATTCGGTAAGGGCTACCGACGCTGCGGAACCCCCGGGGGATGGACAGCAGCAAGATGTTACGCTCCCCACAGGCTGAGCGGTGATCCCCGGGGGCTGGAGCTGCTCAAGATGTTGTGCGGCAGCTGCGGTTACCTTAGTGTGTGGACGGATAGTTCATAAGGAAGCACGGACACAGATAGTCTCTGCAACGGGTCTTTACTGTAACCAGCAGGCAGTACATGGCTTACAGTGGTTGAGTAGTAGACCGGGTGGACTCAGCAGTGATAGTGTTCCTCAGAGATCCGCAGTGATCCTCCATTCTACCTACTTAGTTTCTCTTGCCAGCGTCGCCCAGGAATACCAGATCGGGTACGGGGAGGCTGCTTCAATGCCCTATCCATGATGTACGTTCTGGATGCTTTGGGGAGCCTTGTGTCCCTCAGTGGGTACACCGCTGGTTAGACGACTGGAAACTGGCTGGTGGTGGGGTGCTCCTATAAAGCTGCTCCTCCACGGGGCTGGTTCGCGTGACAGAGGTGAACTGCTGCCAGCTTCGGTACCAGTGAACCGGCTGTAAGTTGTGGGCACGGGAGTCTTTTGGGAACCCGTGTAGATAAGCCCAATCCCGGTGGTTAAGGCCTCAGGTGCTGACACCCGACCGGTGACGGCCCAGGGGCCCGCACGGGGTGCGGAGCCCCGCTCCTCTCCAAGTTCTGTGTTCTAGATTCTGTTCTCGACTCTCTTGGACTGTTCTCACTGTCTAGATTATTGTGTGTTCTACTACACTACCCTAACACTCCACCCCCTAGGACCCATGATTGGTCCCCTGTTCTAGGTGTTGCATGTTGGGTTGGATCTCAGAGTTAACTATTTCACTGCTTTGTCAGAGAATATTGCGGCTGCAATACTCCCTTGTGACGCACTCGTTGCGGGGCGCCACATTTGTTTATTCTTTATTTTGTAAGTTTCATTTTTAGCGCCATAAAAAAATATATAAATCTGGTATCACTGTGATCGTACAGACCTGACAAATAAGGCCTTATACCACAAGGTGAATAGCTTAAAAATAGCAATAAAGTCAAATCTGCAACTGCTGCTGATTAGGATCGGCTCACATTTATCCTGCGCTCTAAGCTGAGAGCACACGTTGGAGATTACATGAAAATCTTTGAAAATAGTGATTCAGACAAAATTTCCAACATAAAATTTACTGTAATGAGGCAGAGGGAGTAACTTTGACCTGAGGTTCAACGGTGTCCTTCTTTCTACATGTGTTTTTTTTAGGTATGTCTTTTTTTAAGCTTTTTTGTATGTCTTTTTCATGTCTTTTAGGCATGTGCAAAAGTGTGGTCGACTACAGCTTTATGCATCTTTGAAAAGAAGGACACCATTGAACAGAAGCCAAACCAAGTCCAGATTTACTCTGCTGCCTCATTAGTGAATGGATCCATTGGGAGTTTCACCTGAATCACGTGTGGCGCCCCGCAACGAGTGCCTCACAGGAGGGTACTGCACCCCTGACTGAAGGTGCAGTATTCTCCGTCTCAGTGATGAACAGGTTAACTCCAAGGCTCCATACACCACATGCAACATCCAGAGGCAGAGGACCAATTGGGTCCTGGTGGGAGGAGTGTGAGATGTGCAGTGTAGGGAAAGAGTAGAACAGAAAGTTAGAAAGTCGGAGAGACAAGTACAAGAAGGAAGTCAGGACAAGATGGCTAACGGGGAGGGCACCGAGGAGCGGTGACCCAGACGTGAAGGGGGCCAAGTAACCAGTAACCAAGTAATGGGTCCAAAGACACCCACGCCCAGTCCATCCGGAGACCGGTCCAGAGGTAGCACCACCGCTGTGCTACAACACCGGAATGATAGAGGGCTCTCTAGGAGCGCATCACGACAATCACCATCACCGCCGCTATGCCAGGAGGGGTACCCACCATTGGGGTTCAGGGGATCCATCAGGAGTCGGTGGGCCTCGACTCGGGTCCTCAATATAGGTATCCTAACCTGGTGCATGAAAGCAGCGACGAGTAACAAGGGACAGTTAGTTAAAGAGGGAACACTGTGGAGACTTGGAAAGATACCGTGCATCACCGGGACCACCCGGTCCGTTACCTACAAGTGACTGTTATCCCGTGTACTGTGCATAACTTCAGTAAAGACGAGTGCAGAGGAGCACTGTGTCCGAATATTCCTTTTGAACTGTTGCTACATCATTCACCTACCACATCAACCGAGCTACCGTATTCCATCAGTGCAGCCCCTGACCCCGGGACTATAGCTCATCCTGTGGGGAGCGGTTCCATCCAAGCTGCCGCACATCCCCCGGAGGTCTAAGCAGCGCCGGTGTCATCACCGGATACCCACAGGTGGCGTCACAAAACAAACTTTATTCCTTAATTAACCGTGCATTGACCACTGGACCCTTACAGCCTCAGGCACCGAACCGTGACCGCAGCCAGCGCCTGAGACCTGAGAACCCGGCAACGGTGAGTCACATGCTTCGGAGATGTAGCTGGAAACCTGAATGCAAGTGCTCAGAATAGAATACAAGATAAATTTGAACTGAACCAAAATGTTCTGTGCCCAAATCGTCACCAATAGCATTCAACTCAACCCACAAAAACACAAGTTCCCACTCAGGACCATCATCTGTTAACGGAAACATAGGGGGCTTTCTCGTAGCACAAAGACTCTGAAAAAGCACTGTTGCTCCTCACCCCCCAAACAGAAAACCAGCAAAACCTGTGCTCCCAAATCCAAATGCTCCCCTTCCTTCTGAGCCCCATAAATTCTAAACTACAGTTATTGTCCACATGTTTGGCATTGTTGTGTGCGCCCCTGCGGATCCAGTCGCCACAGAGGTACTGTACCACTGTTAGCTTGTAACATCCCACTCACTGGTAAAGGGGGTACAGACTGGTACGGGGATACCCAGATCACACTAGGAACGATTATAGTGGGATTAGGTGGTGAAGGAAGTAGTTAGAAGGAGCACCTGGGGAGGAGTGAGGTCAGGAAGAACACACGTAAATGACGTGGGACACGTGGCAGAGGGTATAAAAAGATCAAGAAACATCTAGAACGCAGGAGACGACAGTGAGAATAATGAGAGTTAACAGAGCGAGTGACCAGCTGAGGAGAGATGGTAGAACAGCTGAGGAAAGGCCATTGAACACCAGGGTCGAGTTGGAGGGCAGCTTGAGAACGTACGTGTCACTCTTCCAGGGAAAGGCGCCCTAGAGTGGACCCACTGCGCCGTGGTACCGAATTCCCCTGGGTGAGCTGGTTTAACCAACCCCTATACAGGGATTGTCAGGGGCAAGCCCAGGGGGTCTAAATACCACAGCTGCTGGTACCAGGGGGGTGGCTCGTAGGCTTAGCCTATACTAAGGTATAGCTAAGGAGGATTTGAGGTAATAGGGCCCAAGGTTAGGAGAGCAGGAATGCTTCTCCCAGAGGAGAGCACAAGGAGGACCTGACCAACAGCCAGCAAAGCAGAAGCTTAACTAATTCAATAATCAGGCACCTCCCAGCAATGGATGTGGCCTGATATACCGGAGGACAGACAGCTATTAGACAAGGGGAGTGTCAGGTTGAGACGTGGCGGCCCTTAGATTCACAGGGGAGGAGTGCGGCTTCACCTAGTGCACCGCTGATTAGATTCATGACTGTGCTGATGTGTGAGCCTGGTGGTCAGCAGACAGGAAGGGGACCCGGCGATGGCTCCGCGACACAGCACACCTGGACGCCCGATCGGAAAAGTAGCAGAGGATGCAGACCCAGGAGAGGTGAGCTGGGGAGCGGTGCCAGGGGACCTAACAGTAAGCCTGAGAAGTGTCCAGAGGACTGGAGCAAGTGGGAGCTCATCCTAAGGCCGAACCCTAGAGCAGAACAACACCCAGGTGGCTTCAGGGGGAAGAGGGGGTCCCACAGGCACAGGAAATGAGCAATCCACCTGTGGGCGCGTATCCATTGGCAGGCGCAGGCAAGCGGAGGGACTAGGCTGCAAGGGGCACCAGGAACCCAAAAGACTAGTGGAGAAGACCAGGCTCAGCTAGCAACCCGGAGGATGTGGCACTTCCAAGGTGGCACAATTGACAACTGTGCACATGTGCTGAAAAGGTGGCAACCATAGGGCTAAGGGGAGTTACTGCAAGGGAACCCCTAAGAAAAGACCACAGTCACTGGCTCAGAGCTCTGTTTGGCGAGGCGCAAGGCAGGACAGATGAGGCAAGCGCTGTCTGAGATGACCTGGAAAGGACAGAGAAGGGGTGCCGATTACATACCATCCTACTACCAGTGAGTAGCTGGATCCCTGCCTCTGAGAACCCAGTGCTCAGCGGGCTGTTACACAAAGACTGTGAACAAAAGATCTGAAGACTGCAACCCGCTGTGTCTGTGAACTTTCTTTACGTGTCAAGAGCACTAGAAACACAACTACCAACTCACTCAGGCACCTTTTGGCCACCCTAGGGGTCAGCCCTACCTGTAGAGTGCTTAAGAACATTGCTGCCTTCCAACCATAAGCCCCTAGGAAGACTGTCGAACAGCGGCAGCCAGCTACAGCCGCAACCTGCGGGTGGCGTCTTGTGTAAATTAACAAGTATCCTCGGGTCCAGTCACCCCTGCCCAGAATTAACCCTCCACTCCAGATCCCTATCTCTAAGAGAGAGACCCACCCACACTGAACTTTTAATGACACCGCCAGGGTCAGGATCTTAGTTTCTGTGATCTCCGTGATGAAGCCTCAAAACAGCCCAATTCCGAGTATCCTAAGGCACTCGAGGAGCGTCAGTTGTAGTGAGAAAGCCTGCATAATTTATGAGCTGGGAACAGTGTTCGAGCACTACAATGTACTGGGCATTACATGGGGTTATTTACAATTTTTAATAATACAAAATTCATTGTGCTTGACTCCATGTGTGTTTTTCATAGATAAAATCATCACCACAGCTATAGATGGACTCCCAGAGGGGTGTCATTTCCAAAATGTGGTCACTTGAGAGGGTTTCTACTGTTCTGGCATATACAGTTAGGGCCAGAAATATTTGGACAGTGACACAAGTTTTGTTATTTTAGCTGTTTACAAAAACATGTTCAGAAATACAATTATATATATAATATGGGCTGAAAGTGCACACTCCCAGCTGCAATATGAGAGTTTCCACATCCAAATTGGAGAAAGGGTTTAGGAATCATAGCTCTGTAATGCATAGCCTCCTCTTTTTCAAGGGACCAAAAGTAATTGGACAATGGACTCTAAGGGCTGCAATTAACTCTGAAGGCGTCTCCCTCGTTAACCTGTAATCAATGAAGTAGTTAAAAGGTCAGGGGTGGATTCCAGGTGTGTGGTTTTGCATTTGGAAGCTGTTGCTGTGACCAGACAACATGCGGTCAAAGGAACTCTCAATTGAGGTGAAGCAGAACATCCTGAGGCTGAAAAAAAAGAAAAAATCCATCAGAGAGATAGCAGACATGCTTGAAGTAGCAAAATCAACAGTTGGGTACATTCTGAGAAAAAAGGAATTGACTGGTGAGCTTGGGAACTGTAAAAGGCCTGGGCGTCCACGGATGATAACAGTGGTGGATGATCACCGCATACTTTATTTGGTGAAGAAGAACCCGTTCACAACATCAACTGAAGTCCAGAACACTCTCAGTGAAGTAGGTGTATCTGTCTCTAAGTCAACAGTAAAGAGAAGACTCCATGACAGTAAATACAAAGGGTTCACATCTAGATGCAAACCATTCATCAATTCCAAAAATAGACAGGCCAGAGTTAAATTTGCTGAAAAACACCTCAAGAAGCCAGCTCAGTTCTGGAAAAGTATTCTATGGACAGATGAGACAAAGATCAACCTGTACCAGAATGATGGGAAGAAAAAAGTTTGGAGAAGAAAGGGAACGGCACATGATCCAAGGCACACCACATCCTCTGTAAAACATGGTGGAGGCAACGTGATGGCATGGGCATGCATGGCTTTCAATGGCACTGGGTCACTTGTGTTTATTGATGACATAACAGCAGACAAGAGTAGCCGGATGAATTCTGAAGTGTACCGGGATATACTTTCAGCCCAGATTCAGCCAAATGCTGCAAAGTTGATTGGACGGCGCTTCATAGTACAGATGGACAATGACCCCAAGAATACAGCCAAAGCTACCCAGGAGTTCATGAGTGCAAAAAAGTGGAACATTCTGCAATGGCCAAGTCAATCACCAGATCTTAACCCAATTGAGCATGCATTTCACTTGCTCAAATCCAGACTTAAGACGGAAAGACCCACAAACAAGCAAGACCTGAAGGCTGCGGCTGTAAAGGCCTGGCAAAGCATTAAGAAGGCGGAAACCCAGCGTTTGGTGATGTCCATGGGTTCCAGACTTAAGGCAGTGATTGCCTCCAAAGGATTCGCAACAAAATATTGAAAATAAAAATATTTTGTTTGGGTTATGTTTATTTGTCCAATTACTTTTGACCTCCTAAAATGTGGAGTGTTTGTAAAGAAATGTGTACAATTCCTACATTTTCTATCAGATATTTTTGTTCAACCCTTCAAATTAAACGTTACAATCTGCACTTGAATTCTGTTGTAGAGGTTTCATATCAAATCCAATGTGGTGGCATGCAGAGCCCAACTCGCGAAAATTGTGTCACTGTCCAAATATTTCTGGCCCTAACTGTATAGTCTCTGCAAATGGAGTCCGCAAACTACTATAGGAAAATATGTGTTCAAAAAAACAAAAATAAAGTACGGTACTTTTTTGGGAAAACAAAGTACTTTTTCACTTTCACGGCTCAAAGTATGAAGCACCTGGGGATTCAAAGTGCTCACCACACATCTAGATAAATTCCTACAGGGTCTAGTATCCAAAATGGGGTCACTTCTGGGGAAGCACTACTGTTTACGCACATTAGGGGCTCTTCAAATCCGACATAGTTTCAGCTAACTGAGAGGCAGAATAGTGGGGCACCGATCACTTAAGATCCAAAGTTGCGGTATCAGCAGTGTCATCTGCAGCAGAACCAGGGGTGCACAGTCTTATAACAGCCTGAGAGGTAAAATCACATTGAAGAAAGAGGCACTCACCCGGTGATAGTTGTTCCTCAATGGACGACTTTAATCAGCATTAGGGTACAGGGTACTGGGGAGGGGGGGTCGGAGGTGCAGACGACGGCACTGTTTCGGATCAACTGATCCTTCGGCTGGTCTTGGCACCAACACTCCCTCCCCAGCACCCTGTACCCTAATGCTGATTAAAGTCGTCCATTGTGGAACAACTATCACCGGGTGAGTGCCTCTTTCTTCAATGTGATAGTTTCAGCTAACGATTCCAGCTAATATTCAGCTTAAAATGTCAAATTTTGCTTATTGCCTTATGATTCCTGCTGTGCCCCCAAACGGTGTTTTTCCACCACATATGGAGTATCAACTTACTCTGGACAAATTGGCGAACACATTTGAAACCTATTTTAACTCGTTGCTCCTGTGAAAAGGAAAAAAATTGAGGCTAAAGAACATTTTTGTGAAAGAAAAGTATTTTTTTATTTTCACAGCTCAACATTATAAAATTCTGTGGAAAATCTGGGTGTTCAAAGTGCTCACCACACATCCAGATAAATTCCTTCGGGGGTCTAGTTTTCAAAATGGGGTCACTTGTGGGGAGTTTCCACTGTTTAGCCACATCAAGGTCTCTCAAAACGTGACATGGTCAGCTAACGATTCTTTCCCTTCCGAACCGTACCATGTGCCCAAACAGTGATCTTCAACCATGTATGGCGTATCATCATACTTGGGAGAAATTGCGCAACAAATTTTAGGGTCCATTTTCTCCTGTTACCCTTGTATAAATGCAATATTTGAGGTTAAACTTACATTTTTGTTGGAAAAAGTAAATTATTCATTTTTTCCTTCCACGTTTCCTTAGTTCTTGTGAAGCACCTGAAAGGTTAATAAACTTCTTTATTGTGGTTTTGAGTAACTTGAGGGGTGCAGTTTTTGGAATGGTGTCACTCTTCTGTGTTTTCTGTTACGTAGGCCCCTCAGAGTCACTTTAAATGTGATGTGGTCACTAAGAAAAGTGGCTTTGTAAGATTTGTTGGAAGAATGAAAAGTTGGTGATGAACTTTGTATCCTTCTAACTTCCTAACAAAAAAATTTAGTTTCCAAAATTGTGCTGATGTAAAGTTGATGTGTGGGAAATGTTATTTACTAACTGTTTTGTGTGACATCACTCTCTGGTTTAATGGTTTAAAAATGTAAAGTTTGAAAATTGCAAAATCTTTGCCAAATTTGCATTTCTTTTTTTCAAAAAGAAACATTACAATTATAGGACCCAAATTTACCACTAACATAAAGTTCTCTATGTTACGAAAAAACTATCTGGAAATAACTGGGTTCCATTGAAGTGTTCCAGAGTTATTACCTCATAGAGTGACACTCATCAGAATTGCCAAAATTGGCCTGGTTATTAGGGTCAAAACTGGCTCAGGTGTCATGGCAAATAAATAGTTAATAATTTATATAAGTTTATTGAAGTCATTCAGAAATCTTCCAACAGCATGTTTATATAAATCTTTGCACTTTCCACTAGTTTTTCTCTTCTTCTTCTTCTTCCTCCCCTCCTCTGGAACTTCTCTGTCTCAGATTCTATATAATGTTTTGATTTAGATGTAGCAGTGCTGAAGCTCTTGTCAAGATGTTCCCGTACCAAATGTACTAACCAAGGCTAAACTGAATTGCTAACTAACACATGAAATATGATTGAATGTTCTCTTCAGAATCAAATGCAACACCCCTTTAATATCCCTTTAAGGAGCCGTATAAATCTGGCTACCCCTCCCTTAATAAAGGTCTTTGTCATTAAGCTCTACTTTGACTTGTTGTCAGTGTGGTTCTTACCGGTGGCGTGCACACACTCAGACAAAGCATCAATTTGGCGGCAGACACTTAAGAGGACAGCCCACCCAAAAGGTGTGAAGGCCTCCCATGACACAGGGATGAAGTGGTTACATAAAACAAAAATTATGCATGTTTGGTATCTGCATAATCATACCGACCTGAGTTATCATACTGTCCAGTTAGGTTTATGGTAACATGAGTGCTGTAAATAAAATCCCCCAAAACAATTGCAGAATTGAAAGAAACTTTTTTTGTTGCCATACTTGGACTTTTTTCTCGCTTTCCATTACATCATATGGTAAAATGGATGGTGTCATTCAAAAGTACAACTCATTGCCCCGAAGAAAACAAGCCTTCACACAGCTACAGTTAGGGCCAGAAATATTTGGACAGTGACACAATTTTTGCGAGTTGGGCTCTGCATGCCCCCACATTGGATTTGGAATGAAACCTCTACAACAGAATTCAAGTGCAGATTGTAACGTTTAATTTGAAGGGTTGAACAAAAATATCTGATAGAAAATGTAGGAATTGTACACATTTCTTTACAAACACTCCACATTTTAGGAGGTCAAAAGTAATTGGACAAATAAACATAACCCAAACAAAATATTTTTATTTTCAATATTTTGTTGCGAATCCTTTGGAGGCAATCACTGCCTTAAGTCGGGAACCCATGGACATCACCAAACGCTGGGTTTCCTCCTTCTTAATGCTTTTCCAGGCCTTTACAGCCGCAGCCTTCAGGTCTTGCTTGTTTGTGGGTCTTTCGGTCTTAAGTCTGGATTTGAGCAAGTGAAATGCTGCTTAATTGGGTTAAGATCTGGTGATTGACTTGGCCATTGCAGAATGTTCCACTTTTTTGCACTCATGAACTCCTGGGTAGCTTTGGCTGTATGCTTGGGGTCATTGTCCATCTGTACTATGAAGCGCCGTCCAATCACCTTTGCAGCATTTGGCTGAATCTGGGCTGAAAGTATATCCCGGTACACTTCAGAATTCATCCGGCTACTCTTGTCTGCTGTTATGTCATCAATAAACACAAGTGACCCAGTGCCATTGAAAGCCATGCATGCCCATGCCATCACGTTGCATCCACCATGTTTTACAGAGGATGTGGTGTGCCTTGGATCATGTGCCGTTCCCTTTTTTCTTCCCATCATTCTGGTACAGGTTGATCTTTGTCTCATCTGTCCATAGAATACTTTTCCAGAACTGAGCTGGCTTCTTGAGGTGTTTTTCAGCAAATTCAACTCTGGCCTGTCTATTTTTGGAATTGATGAATGGTTTGCATCTAGATGTGAACCCTTTGTATTTACTGTCATGGAGTCTTCTCTTTACTGTTGACTTAGAGACAGATACACCTACTTCATTGAGAGTGTTCTGGACTTCAGTTGATGTTGTGAACGGGTTCTTCTTCACCAAATAAAGTATGCGGCGATCATCCACCACTGTTGTCATCCGTGGACGCCCAGGCCTTTTAGAGTTCCCAAGCTCACCAGTCAATTCCTTTTTTCTCAGAATGTACCCAACTGTTGATTTTGCTACTCCAAGCATGTCTGCTATCTCTCTGATGGATTTTTTCTTTTTTTCAGCCTCAGGATGTTCTGCTTCACCTCAATTGAGAGTTCCTTTGACCGCATGTTGTCTGGTCACAGCAACAGCTTCCAAATGCAAAACCACACACCTGGAATCCACCCCTGACCTTTTAACTACTTCATTGATTACAGGTTAACGAGGGAGATGCCTTCAGAGTTAATTGCAGCCCTTAGAGTCCATTGTCCAATTACTTTTGGTCCCTTGAAAAAGAGGAGGCTATGCATTACAGAGCTATAATTCCTAAACCCTTTCTCCGATTTGGATGTGGAAACTCTCATATTGCAGCTGGGAGTGTGCACTTTCAGCCCATATTATATATCTAATTATATTTCTGAACATGTTTTTGTAAACAGCTAAAATAGCAAAACTTGTGTCACTGTCCAAATATTTCTGGCCCTAACTGTATATCAATGGAAAAATAAAAAAGTTATGTGTCGGCACAAAGGGAGTAAAAAACAAAAACGCAGAAATGAAAAATTGCTGTCTTAAGGGGTTTAAAGACCATTTAGCCAAGCCCAACAGTAAAGCTGAATTTACTTTAAAGTACGGTATATTGTTAACGCACCTTTCTAAGAATCATAATCTTGCAGTGTACACAGGCTGCTCATCTAAAATTAAGTTTAGGGCTGCACAAAAATCATGGTTCTCTGCAGCTCATTGACCTGTGTAAAGAAGACTCATGATGCAGAAAACAATGGAAGCCACTGTGCACTAAACATTCTATTAGACGTCATTCAGTGCGCGTCATTAACCGCAGTCTAAACTGGCTATTAAATGACCACCTACTGGTAAAGAGTTATCAAACGGTAGTCGTTTAATGCTGCGAATCAGGTAATGTAAACCCACCTTAATGATAATCTGTCAGCAGGTTTTTGACAATTAATCTGAAAACAGCATAATGTGGGGCCAGGATCCTGATTCTAGCGATATGTCACTTTCTGGGCTACTCAGTGTGGTTTTGAGAAAATGACTGTTTAATCAGATGGAGATTATCCTTAGAGGACTATTTGGCACCTCAGAGTTTGGATGCCACAATGTCATTGCCTCCCTCAGGGGGTAGTGTCATACCTGGGAGCAAAGAAGGGTATCCACACCAGGTGAGCCTAAGCACACAACACCTTTTCTGCCTCCAAGCCTGAAGGGGGAGCTCAAAACCCGGGTTCAGGGCAGCTCCCCTATAAATTCTGGTCTGGGGCGGAGTTAGTCAGTTCATTACTCAGCAGTACTGATGAAGACATCCTGTGGACATGAGCAGTGCTAAGCTCGTCCCGAGGTAGCAGAAACCTAGCTTGAGGGACCCATAAGCGAAGGTCTGAGGAAGTCGAGGAGAGCCTGGGGAGTGGAGCGGTACCGAGCTCACCTCAGCGCAGGGCACCAGAATCGGACACCGGAGTCTGAGGCTGTGCAGGGCCTAACGACCCGGCAGCCAATACCGGAGGGTGGGAGATTCCAAGTCTCTCAGCCACACCACAGTGTCTGCAGGCATAAGGAGTCCACGAATAGCCACCAGGGAAGTGGAGCTGGAGAAGGACTCAAGCTGCCTGCCATACCAGCACAACGCAGGAAGAGAGAGAGGGCCGCTGCTCAACTTTTGGCAGCAGCAGGGACCCGCTGAAGCAGCACAGCAGGGAGGCCTCAGAACTTGCAGAGTGAGGAGAACCCCAACTTGCTTCCAGGTTGCACTCACTTCAGTACCATTACCTGACAGTGTCCCGGCTTGTATCTACACCACCAGTAAAGGACCTGAGGAAACAAAAACTGTGAGTCTGTCTATAACTTCGCCATAGACTTTCCCGGTTGACCTGGGGATACACTCCACCCGTGGGGAGCAATACCACCATAGCTGCCCGTCCATCATCCCCAGAGGTCCCGTCTGGCAGCCAGTTGAAATGTAAATAGCCGAGCACCATGGGTGACATCACGATCCTTTATCACTAAATCATCTCCCCCACATTTTTAACGACTCCGCAGGGCCAAGGAGCCGGGTCTCAGCCCCCGTGTGTTGCCAGAGAGACCAAACCAGCCTGGATCCAAGTACCTCTCGGCCCTGGGGGCGAGTCAGCTTTATGGCCTACTACCAGGTAGTCAAGCATATTTGGGAGTTTTGCATAACCCCCGCCCTCACCAATGATTACAGTGTACACAGGAAACTGCCAATCAGGGGTGTGGGTGGGTTCATAGGGCTCCACATTTTATCAAAGTGACAGCAAGCAGCTCAGTAATTGATACATCGCTGGAATTAGGGTCTCTGCCTCTACATTATGATGCTCTGAGATGGGATGGCAAAAACATGGTGATAGATTACCTTTAAGGTCAGATGGTGCAGTTGTGATGCAGTTTTGACAGTGTTATCACTACATGACCATTATATAATTGATCAAATTCATTGACTTGGAACAGTAGTGGTAATGACTGTGCTGCACAATATGCAATCAAAACTTCACAGTGGAAGCAAGTTTGTTTATTAAAAAATGTGTGGGATTTCTGAACACATTCAAACCTATTCAGAACTGCATTGTCTGGTCTTAAAAGGGAACTCCAGTGAGAGAAAACGTGTTAGTACAGTTCCTGGTCCGTTACATGATGATTCCAGGGTAATAGATATAGGAATACGGACTTGTGGACGCGCCCTCCCGCTCCAAAAAAATCCAAGATTCAAGGATTATTGGAATTCATATGTTGCCATTTATTTCTACGCATTTTGGGGTAAACCCATTCCTCAGGAATAGAACAGTAATGGGACATCCCATTTGCACATCCCATTATTGTGGTATTCCTAAAGAAGGGGTTTATCCTGAAACGCGTAGAAATAAATACTACCGTACCATATGAATTCAAATAATTCTTGAATCTTGGATTTTTTTTGGGCAGGAGCGTGGCCACAAGTCCGTATTCCTATATCTATTACCCTGGACTACTACTGGAGGGAGGACTGCTGCAGACTGCGAAAAAAAGCTTGAGATCTCAGGAAAAGACGCTCACAAGCCGTCGAAACATGTTGTGGCTATGGAGGCACGAGGAATAAAGCCTTTTTAATTTACCTGGGAATCCCTTGCTTTTACCTGAGCGCCCATTACAGACCGTGGATCCTTCAGAAAACTGAAATAGCAATCATGTCACCAAGCAGACAGAAATACAGGCTGTGATCCTCTGTTGCATGATGATGCATATAGTGTATACTGTTATTGTGAGACTGAGAATACAGACAAAGCACTACACCAATTGATTAAGATCTTCATGGTCTCCCCTCACCCATAGGCACATGGTATCTTTCTATAGCTCCAACTTTCAATAGATCATCATCATCACTCCCCACTGGAATGTAAGATGATCCTGCAGCTCCCTGGGTCCACGCCTATGACACCCATTCTATGTTCTGCTGCATGAAGCTCTCAATGTTCTGTTCAATGAGGGAGGGGGGTGATCAAAGGAGCAGGTATGATTTTATTGATTTATAAGCGATCTATAGATCCTAGAACTGCAGTGCACAGCTCAGCTTCATCATGTAGGAGAGCAGGGACTGTACTGAAAAGTTTTCTCTCCCATGGTTCGCTTTTAATATTAGAGTGAAATCGAACTGTACATTCCTAAATCATGCCGCCATACAATGTACTGTGTTATAAAGCCATTTATTCCATGGCGCTTTACATGTGAAAAGGGGCATACATGGACTTCAGGTTCCTTTTGAAGGTTTCCACGGTAGACGAGAGTTCCAGAGTATGGGGGATGCACGGGAGACATCTTGTAGTTTTATGCAGCTGTGGGAAAAAGAGATATGGATTTAGAGAAAGAGATCATCAGTGGCGTAACTTCAGGCCCAGGGGCCCCGATGCGAAAGCTCCAACGGGGCCCCCAATTATTGGAAAGCTTTATTAGTATTAGGCTTTTTCTGTAGGCCAAAGAGACTTTGGGGCCCCCTAGGCTGCAGGGCCCGGGTGCAATCGCAACCCCTGCACTTATTGTAGTTACGCCCCTGGAGATCATGGTTTGGTAGTTAAATCATGTAGGCACCGGTCACTTATAAGTGGACGTGGCTTGGAACTAAATGTTATCTCATATATTGAATTAAGATATTTCTGTGCTGAAAAATCTATTACATATATGTAAATGGTGTTGAATCTGCAATATACATGTACTTTTATATCCATTTTCTTTAACCAAAAAAAGATATATGTTTTATTATTATTTATTGTTGTATTTACTGTTAAAATTAAATCTAATGAGCCTGATGGAAAAATGGTCAATTACCCCAAAGCTTCCAAAACGTCACCTGCAGTCTGACAGTGGCTCATAGTGAATTTTATTCATGACACTGGCAATGGTATATATAGGAAATGTATAGCAGGATAGTGCGAGACAACAGTTTCTTCTATAATATACTGTATTTTACACTGCGGGGTGCTATTTATGAACAATATATTGCCTTTGATGTAAGAAGAATTATGACTAGAGATGAGCAGATTGTTCTGCAGAGAAACAACTTTGAGTCAAATTTCCTTAAATTTTAGGGTCCACATGTATTCAAATACTTTAACATTTAAAATAAATAAATAAACGCCACTGTTAAGACTCAGAAAGCAGCCTTCGAGATATCACATGGTATAGTGTAGCGTCCAGGCTTGCGGTACTCGGGTGTCAGGCTGCAAGGGTTAACTCTCTGGTTGTCACGGGGGATGGCGGCCGTGACTGACTCAGTGTCCTAAGGTATCTTTTGAAAAAGGGGGGTTTTATATACAAGGGATTATTTACAGTTTGTTGTCGTGACGCCACCTGCAGTTCCTGGTGAAGTAGCACCAGCGCCACCACAGTCCGCCGGAGGTCGGTGGTATTGCGGCTGAGATGGTGTAGTCCTCCGCAGGCAGGACTGGACCTCCAGAGCAGCAATCCTGCGAAAGAATAAGTTCAGCAAAGGAAGATGCAGCAGAGTCGAGTTCACTTCACTCCGGGTACCTTACTGGAAACTTTAGCAGCATTGGTTACAGTTCTCAGTTCAGCAAGATGTTATAACGACAAGTAGCTAATGGGTGGCTGCAAGCGGATCCCAGGTGGTAGGATGGAACCCTTGGTGTGTGCCTTTTCTCCTGTCCTTTCCTTCCTGCTTCCCTGTAATTTGTATGAAGTCTGATCCCATTAAGCGAACCTGACCTCCTGCTTTCTCTCTCTCTCTTTTCGCTCCCGTCGGGTTACTCTCTGCTGGCCAACTGCCGAACCATCTAGCGGTGCCTGGTACCCTCTTTTGGTCGCTTAAGAGCCTAGGAGTAGTATATATATACTCCTCAGGTCTTCAGATTTTCTGTGGTCCTTGGAGAATCCCACAGGTGCGGGCTCCGGTGCCCGGTGAGCTGTTGTAGTTAGACCTTCTCAAGTCCTTCCTTCCCCAACTGGCTGTCTGCACCTGAAATCTGTTCCTTCTCCCACACTCCTGGTCCCTCAGCCGAGAGATCCTCTCCTTGTTCCTAACTTTCCATTCTGCTGAAAGACCTCCTTTCTCCCCCTGGAAGTGGTTTTGTTCCCTCCCGTGTACCTCCCACTATGTGATCTAGTGTGGGGTGCTGGTCTATGGGTTCCACCCACCATCCTAGAATCTGCTTGCAGCTCGAGTATCTGCACCGCTTTTATGGGTGCAGTACCCCTCTGTGACGCCTGCATAGCGGGGCACCACAATAGCACAGCCAATCAGCCAGGGTATCACAGGGACAATAAAAGGTGGAAGTCAGCAAGCAGTGCCATTTTATGATTTTAAAGCATATGAATGGGAGATCAGAGTGCACAGTTCATTCCATATAAGGATAAAAAAGGCCAAAATTAATTGATGGTCTACTACTTCAGTGTACAATGACATTAAAAATATGAGTGATAGTCTTAGTCTTCAAAAGATTCAAATGAAAGAAGGTGCAGACCTATACAGTCAATGTGAAGTAATTAATCTGAATGACAATACCTTAACAGCATTACATTTTATGTCTCATGCACTAAAAAACAAGGAGGGCTGTTTAATACCCTTCTGTCCTAATTTTCTATTTAACAAAAAATCTGAAACCAAGGCTTGTGTGTCACACAAAGTGTGTATTGTGATGGTGATTGGAAGACATGCAAGCCATATATGTTAAGGTACCTTTACACGCCGCCACTGTTGCTAGCAACAGGTATTCCACCGCACGTGCACGTGCACGTTTTTAACGTGGATACCGATCGCTAATGCCCATATACACGCCGCCATTGCGTTCACCACTGAAGGTATCTGCATTCCCCGGAAGTGAGACAGCTCCTGCGCTTACTTCCTGTTGGATACCTTTCCTGGTTTACACGCCGCTACCACAAAGGAATATGGGTGTACATATTTCACGCCACAAGTACATAGACGTGACAGAGTTGTGTATTACGTGACGCTCGTACGGTGATTGGACAACTCAATAGCATCATGATTGGCCAGCCCTGCGCAGGCTGCCTAATACATGACGCCATTGCAACTGTGTAGTGTGAATGGCCAGCTCTTTAAATATGGACGCCCTGTGCAGGGCAGCCAATGGTTACACAGTAGCCCCCACCAATGATAGCTGATGGGGCGTGGTATCCATGACGCTGTGGCAGCCCCTGTGAAATCACTAGGGATCGCAACATCCATGCCTGTGCCCCGTTTAGACGCCACTACCATGGCAATTGTGCCTTTCTGTTGCCTTCGGTTTTTGAGCACGGCTCAGCAACAGGTATCTGAGTCCACTACAGAACACAGGAAGGCATTTCCCTATTTACACGCATCCATTTCGTAGCAATTTCATAGCAACAGGCATAACTATCCCCAATGCCAGGCAGTTGCTACCTTTCAGTGGAGGCGTGTAAAGGGGCCCTTAAAGGCAAATGAAGAATCTCCATAATCTAGAAATGTAAACACAACTGTCTACCTCACAAAGAGTATGATTGTTCATTTGCAAAACTGGATCCAGAATAACTTCCAATGACCCTTCTGTCCCACATGAATAATACATGTATTTCATACTAAAATATTCTTTTACAATTATAGAACTATTAGTAGGATTATTTAGCCTTCGATCCCATGGAACATACACTGTGTTCCAAATTATTATGCAAATGTTCTTTCTGATTCTCCTAATTGGTTGGTGCAAATGACAGTCAGTGTAATAAAAGTCATCACCCGTTAGAGTATACATCGAATTTTATTGAAGAAACCTCCCAATAATAACAGTATAATTTTCAAAATTAAAAAAAAGAAAAAAAACTCTAAATGCACTGTTCCAAATTATTAGGCACAGTAGAGTTTCAAAACATTTGATATGTTTTAAAAAACTGAAAATGCTGATTTGTTGAATTTGCAGCATTAGGAGGTCATATTCACTGAAATAAAAAGCTATTTAACTCCTAAACATCCTAACAGGCCAAGTTACATGTTAACATACGAACCCTTCTTTGATGTCACCTTCACAATTTTTGCATCCATTAAACTTGTGAGTTTCTGGAGAGTTTCGGCTTGTATTTCTTTGCATGATGTCAGAATAGCCTCCCAGAGCTTCTGTTTTGATGTGAACTGCCTCCCACCCCCATAGATCTTTTGCTTGATTATACTCCAAAGGTTCTCTATAGGGTTGAGGTCAGGGGAAGATGGTGGCCACACTATGAGTTTATGCCCATAGCAGCAATGACACAGAGGTATTATTTACAGCATAAGATGGTGCATTATCATGCATGAAGATGATTTTGCTCCTGAAGGCACATTTTTGCTTTTTTTTACCATGGAAGAAAGTTCTCGGTCAGAAACTCTATATACTTTGCAGAGGTCATTTTCACACCTTCAGGAACCTTAAAAGGGCCTACCAGCTGTTTCCCAATGATTCTGGCCAAAATATGACTCCTCCACCTCCTTGCTGACATCGCAGCCTTGTTGGGACATGGTGGACATCCACCAACCATTCACTACTCCATCCCTCTGGGCCATCCAGGGTTGCTCGGCACTCATCAGTAGACAAGACTGTTTGAAAATTAGTCTTCATGTATGTCTGGGCCCACTGCAACCGTTTCTGCTTGTGAGCACTGTTTAGGGGTGGTCAAATAGTAGGTTTATGTCCCACAGCAAGCCTTTGAAGGGTCTACACCTTGAGGTTCAAGGGACTCCAGAGGCACCAGCAGCTTCAAATATCTGTTTGCTGGTTTGTAAGGCCTTTTTAGCAGCTGCTCTCTTAATCCAATGAACTTGCCTGGCAGAAACCTTCCTCATTCTGCTTTTATCTGCACAAAATGTCTATGCTCAGAATCAGCCACAAATCTCTTCACAGTATGATGATCACGCTTAGGTTTTCATGCAATATCTAATGTTTTCATCCCTTGTCCAAGGCATTGCACTATTTGTTGCTTTTCGGCAGCAGAGAGATCCTTTTTCTTTTCATATTACTTGAGAACAGTGGCCTGCTTAATATTGTGGAACACCCAGTTTTCCTTTTATTGGGCTCATCTGCCAAACTAATTATCACAGATATCTGAGATTGATTTCAATGATCCAAAGAACCCTGAGACACAATACCATCAATGGGTTTCATTGACAAACAATGAAAAAAATACCCTATGACACTTAAAACCAATTTGCATAATAATTTGGAACACAGTGTATTTCCCGTGGACTTTCCACAGTGTAGATCCCACAGTAATTAGCACTGCAGAAATCATTGCAAAGAAGATGAAGGGATTTCACACATTTTACCTTTTGAATTGCAAAGAGTTTGTTTTGCATGGAATTCCTGCACAAATAGACATGCTGCTAAAACCCACAGCTCTTGTCAATTTACCGTGCAGCTATTTGTTCTCCATTGTGTGCATGATATTTGTTATCAATACCATGTTGTAAAAAACTGTGAATTCTCTGCAGACATGCGGCAAAAAATCCATAGCATTTTTACCAATTGACAACTAACCTAAAGGTGACATTTATTTTTATATTCTCGTGGAGATTGAATCTAAGGCCGGCTTCACATACTTTCTTTGTGATCCGGGCCAATCCGATGAGAACCGTATAGGCCCGGATCACATTTCAGTCCAATAGTTTGCCTATGGGGCCGGATGAAGCCGGATGGCAGCTATCTGCCATCCGGTTTCCATGTGTCCGGGTGAATCCGGGAGGACTCTGATTTTTCACCTGGACACAAAAATGCTGCATGCACGATTTTTGTGTCCGGGGAGAAAAATCTCCCCAAACTGGATCCTCCCGGATTCTCTCGGATCCTCCCAGATCTGGGGAAATCCGGCACTCCCTAACATGGGAGCCTATGGGGCTGGATTGCCCCGATCTGAGAGGATCCGGTAACTGGATACCTGCGGCCACACCCGCACGCCGCTGTTATTTCAGGACCGCGGCTAGCTCCCAGCGACCTGCGGTCCTGAATCATCAGCAGCTTCAGCTGCATGAGGCTGCACACAGGACCGGAGGGCATATTAGCGGACATCACAACGTGGTGTGAAGCCGGCCTTACCCTACACTTTACATGGGAATGTATTTGCTAGATCAATTGCCTTTGGCTAGAGTCACACCAGCGTTATGATGTGCATTCAGGGGATTCCGTGTAAAACATAGAATTTGGCAGCATTAGCGCAGTGTTAACAGAAAGGTAAGACTGCGTTAAACTGTCAATTCATCCCTATGGCAGACGGAACCCGCGCACTTTGCAAACTCCGGCATTTAAGTGCTGGAGTTTGAAATCTTGTGCTTTTCCAAGCGCGTCATGTGATGTGCTTGGAAAAAGAGCGAGGTTTGAAATTCTGGCAGTGAGAAGCCGGCGTTTGCAATGTGCGCGGGTTTCATTTCTGTTAACACTGCGCTAATGCTGCCAAATTCTAAGTTTTATACGGAACCCCTGCAAGCAGCCTATAATGTTAGTTTGACCCTAGCCTTTCTCACATTTTTATGGACTTTTTAAATCAATATTATCAATACAATCAAATGCACAATTCTAACATGCACCAATTACAGTTGAAATTCTGTAATTTTGTTTTCTACACTTCCAATAAAAAACTATGTATCTTGGTAATAACTTTTCTATCACAGAATACGAGGAGTTAATTTGTATTTTTCGACTCTCATTTTCCTTCTGGGTGTGTGCAAATTTCTTTTCATTGCTCCCAAATATAGCAAGTTTTAAAGCTTTGTCTAATTTAGAAAAGCACTTAATCTGATTTAATTTTTTTTTCCAAAGGCAGCAATTTACTATCGTGCAGCCCATCAATTTTGAACTGAATGAAAAAAAAGAGGGGAAAAAAATAAAAAGGAGTCATCAGTCAACAAGAGCTTCTGAATGAGATTTGGGACCACCATACCTGTGTCTTTCATTGCCCCATCTCCCACTAAGTGAAGGTGCAATATTACCTCTTCACAGACTCCTTCCACCTTACTCTGCCTTTGCTCGGAGAGGTATCACTTAGGCCGCATATAATACAGGTTTTCATGGTGTGCCTACTTATCAGGACCCTGAAACTATGTGAGACATGCAGAGCAAACAATGGGCTGTGTCTTGGCTCCTGGGGCCTGTAAAGAGATCCCTTTCAGCGCTCACAGATTGCTCTGTGTTCTCTTAATTGACAGACCTGGCCAAGTTTGACAGACCTGACATGCAGCTGGCGGTGGCCTCGTTTCTTCAGGTAGGCCACCTTTCAGCAGGGAAATTGCTTGCGATTGGCTTTATCGAAGGCCAGGTCTCCTATCCATTTCATAATGCAAAATGCAGCGAAAAATACCCTCCCTGTCTATTGATTGGTGCATTTTTAATCAGAAAAGATCAGAACAAAACTAATTCCTTCTTAGTCCTTTCCAAACACTTGAAGCAGACGGGGGCAAAGAAAAATCCCAAGGATGACCTTTAAACTTTGAATGACGCTATGGTCTAATTTTCATGTCTAGCCCTATAATTAGGACAGAGTAAAGGGATAAGCACATCATGCTCCCAACTCTAGAGCAGAGGAGGAGGAAGAAAGGAAAGATATTTCAGAAACGAAAAAGTCAGCAGACTTCTTAGGTAATTGATCTTTGTTGTGAAGATACGGACAGATTTATTGAACATGAACACAACTATGGTAGAACATGTACACTTATTCCCAAAAGAATACACATTTTTATGTATTGCCTTCAAAGGTTGGAGATATTTTAACAGAACTACTAATGTTGTTTTTTGAACTAAAGATGAGTGAAAGGGTCCCATCTAATGACTTCATTGCAGCGGGTTTTGGTCATTTGGTCATTGGTTTAATAGAGTTTACTCATGTTTTCTGTGGCTTTTTTTGCGTCTTCTTTTTGTCTGTTTTAAACACTGCAGCCACATGTTAATTTAAGTTCTACAGTCCAGGATTAAAATGTTTTGAAAAAACCTTATGATTTTATGGTTTTAATTACATCAGTTTTGGGTTCATCGCAATCTTTATTAAAATACAGTACGGTTTTTCTTCTAGCCTTTGTTCTCCATACACTTCTTGAGAAAGATTCCAAAGCACCAGGAAAACTACCAACAGAACGTTACCAACATTAAACACCATTAGAAGATGTCACAAACAATATGAATAAGGCTTATCATAAGTAGTTGTACACTATGTAGATAAAAGCATTGGGTACCCCAATAAATAATTGAATTTAGTGTAGATCAGTATTATTGATATGTATTGTACAAAAACGATGTAGCGAAGATAGGTCACTATAAATTACTCTTAAATTCTCAAACTTCTAACTCTAGAATCAATCACGCCCTACGCGGGGGTTCTTTGACCTTTCCCTGGGCCTGCGTATTTCAGTAGATTGCTTTACCTTCAGCAGGGCAAAAAGAAGTGCGCGTGCAATGGAGTGCAATGGAGGAGCGTGTGTAGATGTTGTTGTACACGGTGTAATCCACATGAAGCAGGGAAGGAGGACGGCAATCACAAGAAGAAATGAGGCGCCAGATCAAGACCTGCAACACCCATCGAATCGGACCTCCCTGTAGGTGAGTATAATAACAGATATTTTTTAGTTATAAAGATTGGATTGGGGACCTATATACAGCATTTTAGAATGCTGTATAAAAGGACTTACTACTGATGGCCACAGCTTGTACTGCACCCACAAGAGAGTGTGTGGTATCCCTGTGTCCAGGGAACCTGTGATGTCACATAAGGGACCCTCACTACACCGATCCACATACTTTTGACTAGGGGACCAATAGGTTAACCCACTAGCTAGGGAACCGGCCCTGGTGGGAGGAGCAGAGGTGGGTAGTGGAAGAGCGGAAGAAAGTTAAAATGAAGAAGCTGAGGTGAGCTCCAATGGAGAGCGAGGAGTCGGATGGTGGAGAAGCTGTTGAGAAAGAAGGGGGATCCTAGGGTGTTGAGGTGCAGCTGTACGACCACCAGCTGGAAGGACCCAGTCCAGGATGGGGGGAGTGGACACTGCAGGTCACACCACCCCCTCTGCATACTGTGATCACACATCACAGCACAATCTGTCCAATCAGGGCAGAATGGGGTGACTCTGCAGTCTCTTAGCTCCAGCCTATGGTCGGAGCTGTTAGAGCCCAAACATAGGCTGCAACTCAATGATTCAGGCAATTTTGTTGCCTGAATCATTGAGATTGCTGTGATTGGCTGTAAAATTCTAAACAGCTAATCACGATGATCGTTGTTGCGGGGTGAGGAATCCACTCCTGTGGGCTTGAGCTATTTTTGCGGCAACAGAGCCGAGTTTTGCCAGGACATTCCTATTCATCCAAGGTCAGCAAGTACCACCGACCTTAGACATATAGGAATGTCCAAGGTCGTGAAGGGTGTGACTGTTCATACTGTATAACAGGGGTTATCCACTCGCTCACTGGACATAGGGGTAGCCACAGGACACAAATCTTTATTTAAACGTCATGAGGTTTATTCACAAATCCATAAACCATGTTCCATAACATCAAAAAGAGGCTTCCTTCTGCGTCAAGCAACATAAATGTTCATTTAACTCACATACATGGGTCCTCCCATATAAGTTAAGGTACACTTATCCAGCAGTGTCCCAGTGGATTTATTCCACCCTCAACTCACTCTCGGTGTCTGCTGTCTCCAACGGTAGTCACAGATTTCAAGTCTGTTAAGTGCTCAGGAGCTCTGGCATGCTCCACACATACATGGTCTCTCCATGTGCTTTCAGAAAGCCTGTCCACTTGCAGGACCTTGCCAGCATCAGAGAGCTGACCAGCAAACAGTCACATGATATCTAATTAGACACACCCATGGATGGAGTCATGTGACACATCAAATCCATCCATGTCTTTTCAGCACACATAATCTAAATGCGTAACTATTTTGTGGAACTACAAGTACCAGTGAAACCTTCAAATTTGCATTGCCCCAGACCCCAGCCTGTTCAATAAATGCCAGCCATTCACGACATAGTTGGTCGCCAAATCACAAGGGGTTAATCGCCTTAAGGACACACTAGATAAAAACAGTAATTACATGAAGGATTTACAGATATGATTGTCAAATAAAAGTGGTAATACAAAAGGTATATGCAGACATACGTAAATCAGTTACCTGTTACCTTGTTGCTGCCTCGGTTGCTGACTCGGCACATGGGAGGTGCTTATTGAGCAAGGAGTTCTCTTGATTACTTCCAGCACGTGAAATGACGTGATCTCCCCACAAGAAGAACAATGAAGAAAAATGGTGGGCACCTTTTTAACCTCTCACTTGACCAAACCATTGATGACCGCTGTCTGTGGGATAAGCTCAGTACTACAGATGATAATGAAATCCCAGCTATCATCGTAGCTTTACCCCTTAGTATTTAAGGTGACAGATATTGCTGTCATGTTTCTAATTATGAATTTAACTGTTCATAGACAGGAAACCCAATGTGTGTACTGTCTTTCAGTGTCAAGTTGTTAATTTGAGGCTGATAGGCTTATCACACAGTTTCAGCGACAATACGTATATGTACCTTTCCATATCGCAAGGCTGAAAATATGCCCGCCATATTTGTGGGAGCTACGCATACCCCAAAATGAAGACTTCTCTATGGGTACTGATATGTCCGAAGATATTCTCTGAGCCATTCCTAGTAAATGCACTGCCCCTGAGAAGACACCTTTCCTGCTAGCTTTGCTTGGGTCATAATTTATAATCATACAAAATGAAGGAAAATCTCTGGCACTAAGGCCCCTTTCACACATTTTTGCAAATTGCGGCAGATTTACCGCATTTGCAGCTTAACGGCCGCACTTGCGACACACTTGCGGCGAGCCCCATTCATTGTCTATTGCCATGAAAAAAACGCTGCTCACTGCAGTTTTTTTCGCGTCTGCAACTGCCGCAAGTGCCAGAACCACGGCTATACCGCATTTGCCTCACCTGCCGCAAGCCCCATAGACAATTCATGGGGCTTGCCGCAAATGCGGCCGTTAGGCGGCAGATGCGGTAAATCTGTTGGATCTGCCGCAATTTGAAAAAATGCTAGTGTGAAAGGGGCCTAATACTCAAGTAGATTTGCAGCAGAGGACAGTCACCGGGACCTCGGACTGACACTTAGCAATTCAGAAAAAAAGTTACAGGAGGTGCTGGGTAGAGGGAGCAGCAGTCTGTTTCGTGCTGTCTGGCACTTCAATCGGCAAGCAGGGCCGGTTGAATAAGGGTATGTGCACACGGGGGCGGGTTAGGGGCGGCGGCGGCTGGGCGGGACCCAACAGGAAGCTCCGGAGCCGTCCACCGGCTTCCTGTCGGGTCCGTGCTGCGGAAGACGGGCGGGTGTGCGGCGGTGCACAGCGGGTTAGTGGCGTCGGTTCTGCAGTGGCTGGAAGCAGCACATGATTCTGCTTGCAGCCGCTGCAGAACCGGCTGGTTTATAGAACATGATCATTCTTTGCTAACCCGCTGGGAACCCAGCGGGTTAGCAACGGATGAGCATGTGGAAACCGCCGGTGTGTGGACACCGGGTGTCGGTTTCCATAGGTTTCTATGTTAATCCAAAAGCCGCTTTTGGATTAACATAAATTTGCATAAACCTGATGGAAACCGACCGGCGGTTTCCGCTGCTAAACCGCTGCTAAACCTCCCAGTGTGCACATAGCCTAAAGTTCTGGATGTTTAACAGACGCAGAGTGCCACCTTTTCATCTTACCTTATAGATAGTTTATAATGAAAACTTCTTTTTTCCTTAATAAACTTTTCCTCTTTCACACCTACCATTGGAACCATTTGTTAGGGGGCCGTCACACGGAACGATATCTTGCCCGATATCGTTTAAGCGATCTCCTTTTTGATCGCTTAAGCGATATCGGGCAAGATATCGTTGCATGTAATCAAGCGATTTACGATGGTAAATCGCTTGATCGTGACATCGCTGATCTGAGGTTCGGTTCTCAGATCTAGCGATGAACGATGCAACGATCTGCATCATCGTGGTGTATAACACCACGATGATCCATCTCCCAGCGACCGCGCCTATGCTGGGAGATGGTAACTATGGTACACGTCGGGTAACTAAGCGACGCGCGGCGCCTAGTTACCCGATGTGTACCATAGTAACGAGCGAGATCGCTGCTCCACATCGCTGGTGAGTCTGTCTGTGTGACATCTCACCAGCGATGTGAGCGATATTGTAAGCGATTGCGCGTGCACGTGATCGCTTACAATATCGCTAAAGATATCTCACCGTGTGACGGCCGCCTTAGTGAGATGGAGCCATCCTCTCTGCTATTCTGAACAAGAGATTAGCCATCTTCCATATTCTTCACACTTATCTATTAGATCCCAGTCTTAAGCCTCTCATACATCTAAATCAGATCTCATATCTTGATCTGATGATGGGCAACACCCCAAAACACCACATCTGAAAATTGAGATTCTGGTTTGGCTTTTATCCTAAGTCATATGGCAAAGGTCTTTAAAGACGCGATGTTGATATTTAGCAGATATTTCCAATAGGGGGTACTAGAGTTCAAGTCCTCTTCCTTGAACTCTAGGTGCACTTTGTATATTTTATTAAGTTAATTAAATGGTGTTTGTATCGATGTAAGTCCAGTGGGTGGTACCACTCAGTGATTGACAGGTTTATCTACATGCACAGATATAACATCCTGTTTCTAATTCAGGTACCATTTTCAAAATGACAATTTCCGAATAAAAATAACCAGTTTTCATGACACTTCCAATTTAGTAAATAATGTATCAATTCATCTTTTCCTATGACCCCATGTTTTCTCATTTTTCTGTTTTTCCTCCTATAAAATTTATAACTGGTTGATACCAGATGGGGGGGTGTCCCTATGGTGAACGTCTCTGTCCAATCAATATTGACAGTTCTGTTGACAGGAAGACACATCCCTTTGACAAAGAGAATGGTAACACCCAGTCAATTTATTTATATATTTCCAGGAGAAATAACAGAAACATCACAGTGCAAATTTCTGTAAAAAAAAATGCTCTGAATTGACGTATTCCATTACTGGGGAGTGTCAAGGTCCTTGGAAAGCTTCCTTCAAGTGCACTGACCCACCCCCAATGCACTTCCAGATTGATTTGCATATGCCTTCTCTGCTAGATTTCTTATGCCTGGAATATCTGACCTCTAGAAAAATTACAATCAACTTTACAACATTACCACTTCTTCTATATGTAAGAACAAGGATAATTTACCTTCAGGAACTTACATCAGACTTTATTAAACACATATTTTATTCGTATTGAGTGAGGCTGCTATATTTACTTTGGAAAAATATGACAAAGAATTTTAAAATGATAATTTTATGGGTCTGGTTGAAGAGTAAGAGAGCTTGTGAGTCCCAGTGTATTTAAAGAGGACCTGTTACCCCCCTGGTGCATTGCAAACTAAATGCAGCACTGAATGCAGCATGTCTGCTGCATTCAGGGAAGGGGTCCCTCCTGTCTCCAGCCCACCTGTAAGCTTTAAAAAAGGCTTTAGAAACTTTACAGTTAAATTACAGTTAAGAGGTCGCCTGGGTAGGATCTTATTAAGAGGTCCTGGCTGTTGGCACAGTTCTCCCTGCCTTCTCCTTGTGAATTCCGCCCCCTCTATGTGTCTGCGCCGCCTCCTCTTATGCTGTGTGTGTCCTATACTTCTGCTCCTGACGTCACAAAAAGCAGGAGCAGAAAAGGAGGGCAGACCTAGAAGAAGAGGGGGCGGTTGCTGACACATAGAGGGGGCGGAACACACAAGTAGGAGGCAGGGAGGGATGTGCCAGCAGCCAGGACCTCTTAATAAGATCCCACCCAGGCGACCTATTAACTGTAATGTTTCTAAAGTATTTTTTTACAGGGGGGCTAGAGCTATGGAGGACCAATTCCCTGAATGCAGCAAATAGCTGCATTCAGTTTACCATGCACCGGGGGGTTTAAAGGTCCTCTTTAACGTGTGTCTACCCAGCAGAACAACTACAGATTGTACTGAGGCATTAAAGAGGTGTCAATCAAGCTAGACTGATGAAGATTAAAAAAGATATATAATCCTTTTTAAACCCCCAGTAAGTACACCAGCCTCAGAAGTGTTGTAAGTATATTATTTATGCAGTTTCTATTGTTCAATCTGGTGATATATCTGTTTTAAAGAGTCAGACATCAGTGGTGTTGTCACGCTGGGGGAGCCGGGGTACCCAGAAGTAGGACGAAGCTGGGTGTAGGGAGTCAGGGGTGCCTGTTCTGGCCCTGATACTGGGGTCCCTGACTCGCTCTCTACTCGGAGGTACCTCTGATAGTGAGGAGGTCCGAGCTGCCAGCCTACGACCCTAAGACTCCTGAGAAGCCCTAGGCATAAGCCCCTACCTTCACCCACAGACCATGGAACCCAATAGCTTCCAATGGAGAAAGAAACAGCAGCTTCAGATCAACGTCTGCTCACAACAGGTCACAGTCCAGAAGTGAACTAAATTAGCGACATCAGGTGGATGTGAGCTGACCCATTATGGCCGAGGGGAGCGAAGCAACCAGCCCAGGCACGCCCCTCAGCTCACCTAAGCATGAGTCATATTCATCACACACACCTGTACTCTCAGCTCCCGTTCATTAGCTTCCTCTCTCCACACTGCAGGGAGAAAAAAAGGCTTCATTTAAACCACAGCAGCAACACTTCCATACTGAAAGGCAGTCAATATGTGACAGTACCCTCCCCCTTCATGAGAGGCCTCAGGACTCTAAACCGGACACCTCAGGCAATGGTCTGAACCTACTGAGCGACAATGGAAGATATTATGTGTTAGGTCCCCTGGCACCGCTCCACAGCTCACCTCTCCCGGGTCGGCATCATCTGCCCCTCTGCTGACAGGGCATCCAGTGTTCAGGCGTACTGTGTCTCGGAGCCGTTGCCGGGTTCCCTTCGTGTCAGCTGACCACCGGGCTCACACATGAGCACATTACAATGTTCGTGTTCATGTGACCAATCAGCGGCGCACTAAGTGCACTCCTCCCTTGTGACTCTAGGGGGCCGGCACGGCCCAACCTGACACTCCCCTTGACTAATAGCTGCTATTCCTCTGGTATATCAGGCCACCTCTACTGATGGGAGGTGCCTGATTATTAAGTCAGATTGCTTCTGCCTTGCTGACTGTTGGTCAGGCCTTCCTTGTACTCTGTTTCCTGGAACCCTTGCTGTGCTCTTCCCCGGTAGCACCATGCCTGTTCTTCCAGCCTTGTACTCTGTTTTCTGGAACCCTTGCTGTGCTCTTCCTCAGTAGCACCATTCCTGTTCTCCTAGCTTTGTACCCTGTTATCCCGGAATCCTTAGCCGTGCTGTAGCATAGGCTAACCTTATGAGCCGCGCCTCTGGTACTAGCAGCTGTGGTATTTCGACCCCCTGGGCTTGCCTCTGACAATCCCTGTATAGAGGTTGGTTAAACTAGGACCAGCTCACCCAGGGAGTTCAGTACAACGGCCCAGTGGGTCCACTCCAGGGCGCCTTCCCCCGAAAGCGTGACAGAATAATCAGGCCATGGACCCCGCTGATACCTCGTTCTCAGTGCAAAAGGAGCTGGCTTATCTTTGGGAGAGTCAGAGCCGCATAGCGGCTTGTCTTCAGTCCATGGATACCCGGTTAGCCTCCCTGCAAACCTCCGACCCGGCACCTGCCACTCAGCATGCGTGCCTACAGCAGGAGCTGTCAGCACAACGAGACATGCAGTCTTGCAGGCTGTCGTACATATCCTCCATGGATGATCATCTGGACTCCGTGCAGTCTGCATCAATGGCCTCGGCCCAGGCTGTATCCTATGACCGCTCCTCGGGTGGCGTCCCGAACCCTCCGCCTCACCTCAGGAGACCACCTAGATACAGCGGAGACCCCGGGATGTGCCGCGGCTTCCTCAACCAGTGTCGCTTACACTTTGAACTACTGCCACAGCAGTACCTCACCAATCGGGCCAAAGTGGCTTTCGTGGTGTCCCACCTGGAGGGCGACGCTCTGGCGTGGGTTAACCCTCTATGGGAGCGTGATGACTCAGTGGTCTACCACTTGTCAACCTTTCTGGAGATATTCCGGAGGGTCTTCAATTAACCCGGTTGGGTCGCGTATGCCATTGAGTAACTCTTCAACCTCCGTCAAGGGACGCTCACCGTTGGGCAATACGCCATCCATTTCCACATCCTCTCCTCCAAGGTGAGATGGAATAACGAAGCGCTGACCGGACCTTTCTGGCGTGGCCTGTGCGGCAGGATAAAGGACGAACTTGCGGGTCGGGATATCCCAGACAAGCTGGAGGACTTGATCTTACTAGCCACCCGCATCGACTTGCGTTTCCAAGAGTACTCCCATGAAACCGCCAGGGAGAAGAGATCCATTCCGTGCCGGTAGTGTCCTGAGAGACCCGGTGAAGTCCACCGCCTAGGTCGTGTAAGAGAGACCGTCCTAGGCGAGAGTGATGCCTCTCAACCTTTCACCCTGCCCAAGCAGGTGATACCTCCGCAGAGACGCTTTTCTGTGTTAGCCTACGTGGATTCTGGGGCTGCAGGAAATTTCATTCGGCAAGAGGTGGTGACTCGACTTGGAGTCTCTGTAATACCTCTGGTGACACCTCGCGTGATTGCATTGGTGGATGGCAGACCGTTGCAGGAGATCGTCACCAAAGTGACAGAGGAGGTGGAGGTGCAGATCGGGGCTCTACACCGTGAAAAGATCACCTTCTATGTCATGCCTGGTCTCTCCCATGCCCTGCTCCTAGGGCTTCCCTGGCTTCAGGTTCATGAACCTGTCCTGGACTGGCGCTCAGGGGACGTGCTGCGGTGGGGTCCTCTCTGCCATGAGAGATGCCTGAAGTCTATTCTGCCACCCGGTCGCCCGCAACCAGCTTCTGTTCATCCTGGTTTACCGACTGCCTATTGGCAGTACGCGGATGTCTTCAACAAAACAGAGGCAGAGGTCCTCCCGCCTCATCAACCGTTTATTGCCCTATTGATCTGGTTCCTGGTGCTACACCACCCAAGGGTCGAATCTACCCGTTGTCTCCAGCCGAATCACAAGCCATGTCTGAGTACATCACGGACAGCTTGGCTAGGGGCTTCATTCGAAAATCCACGTCCCCTGCTGGCGCTTTTTTTTCTTTGTGAAAAAGAAGGAGGACACCCTTCGACCCTGCATAGATTACAGAGGCTTGAATGCCATCACCCCCTGCCGCTGATTCCAGAGCACTTTGACCGGCTCAAAGGGGCTCGCATCTTCACTAAATTAGACCTCCGAGGAGCATACAACCTGGTTCGCATACGTGCCAGAGCTGAATAGAAGACAGCTTTCAACACCAGGAACGGCTATTATGAGTATTTGGTCATGGCGTACGAGTTATGTAACGCTCCTGCAGTGTTTCAAGAGTTCGTCAATGACATCTTTTGTGATCTGTTGTACATGTGTTTGGTGGTATATTTGGACGATATCCTCGTCTTCTCCCCGGATTTGTCCTCTCATAGACGGGACGTGCGTCAAGTCCTCCTGCGACTGAGGAGGAATCGATTGTATGCCAAGATGGAGAAATGTGTCTTTGAGCAGACCTTTGTGCCCTTTCTCGGATACATCATCTCTAACTCCGGATTACGGATGGATCCTGAAAAGCTCTCTGCTGTGCTGAAGTGGACCCGTCCTGTGGGGACTAAGGCTATTCAGCGGTTCCTTGGGTTTGCAAATTATTACTGGCAATTCATTCCCCATTTCTCTTCCTTGATCAAGCCCATCACGGCTCTCATCTGTAAGAGAGCAAAAGCCTGTGACTGGACCCCAGAGGCCGAGAATGCCTTTTCCACCTTAAAGCGCTCCTTCTCCGAGGCTCCTGCCTTGCACCGACCAGAGGTGAACAGACAGTACATCATAGAGGTAGACACCTCCTCCATAGGAGCGGGGGATGTCCTCTTCCAGAAATCCTCTTCAGGTCAATAACTCACCCCGGAAGTGTGACATTACGGATGCAAAGCACTGGGGAGATGGCTAGCTGGAACAACACGGGGTTGCAAACGGCTGCAATTTTAAACGGACCAATTACTCCAGTGGTAGGAGCTCCAGCTGCACATTTCCACCTTACGTGTTTTGACAGCACCCACACATAGTCATCTACACTGAGGTCTGGACCTGAACGTTTATTGCCATTCACGCGGTCACAGACAGAAGGTGCACTCTCATAGGGGCAAACGACAAATGATTCCCGGTTTCATTACAGGGACCATTCTCACCAAGGGCTCAGTGGGGATAACCACCTTCCCCCTAATATGCTTCTCCGGATAACCCATGAGTCCAGCATCAAGCTGAGGTGCAGGCAGGATTTTACTCCTATCCTTTGGTGGGTGTTTAACCACCACCGGTGGAAACATAGGAGCAGGCCTGACCAACACGGCAGACACAGCAGCACTCCCGAGCTTATCCACATGGGACGTCTGCAGCTGAGAAGTGGGATTAGCACGGTATGGACAGACCCTAATGTAGTGATAAGGTCGACCACAAAAAAAAACATGACCGCCCAACCTGATGACCTGCAGATGGGTTAGTACAAGACTCCGCAGTCCCCAACTGCTTAGGAACATCAGAACCGACACGTGTGCCCTCCACAGCAGGGATGGTCTCAGGGGGTAGGGTCGTATCCGGTCTCTCTCTTAGGCGTCTGTCCAACCTTATGGCAAGCGCCATTGCAGCCTCCAGCATCTCCGGAGGAGTGTACTGAGTCATTGTGTCTTGTAACCGATCAGACAACCCCAGACAGAACTGACTCCTCAAAGCAGGGTCATTCTATTGAGTGTCAGTGACCCATCTCCTGAACTCAGACAGACTCGGTCGGCAGTGAGAAGGCCCAATTCTGGGGATCCCCCTTAAGAAGGGAGATTATAATCCCCACGCGGTGTTCCTTGCTCCCCGAAGAACGAGGAAACAGCCTGACATATAATGTATCTCTCCCTCCTGAAAATCGGTCAGGAAGGGAGATATTTGGTTCTGTTACAGTCAGCGTGTGAACCGCAGCCAGATGCCCAACCACTTCTCAAAGCTGATGCATCACCTGGTTTCACAGGGTAGACACCTCCTGAGAGAGTTCCTCCACCAAGTGCGCAAAAGCTCATGTTGACATAGCAGCTTCAGGAAAAAAATAGTGGGTCGCTGATTATGTCATGCTGGGGGGGCGGGGTACCCAGAAGTAGGACGGAGCTGGGCGTAGGGAGTCAGGGGTGTCTGTTCTGGCCCTGATACTGGGGTCCCTGACTCGCTCTCTACTCGGAGGTACCTCTGATATTGAGGAGGTCCGAGCTGCCAGCCTACGACCCTAAAACTCCTGAGAAGCCCTAGGCATAAGCCCCTACCTCCACCCACGGACCATGGAACCCAGCAGCGTCCAATGGAGAAAGAAACAGCAGCTTCAGATAAGCGTCTACTCACAACAGGTCACAGTCCAGAAGTGAACTGAATCAGCAACATCAGGTGGATGTGAATTGACCCATTTATGGCCGAGGGGTGGGGTGCTGTTATAAACCGATGACTCAGGAGTAACATTCAGATTCCATAGAAGTCGTTGATAACTGTACTGACCGCAATCCCTGACTACACAACTAGAAGTAGCCGTGGGATGTAACTAACCAGACCTAGACACCTCTGTACAGCCGTAGAACTAACTGCTCCTAAAGATGGATGTAGGAAAAGCTATCTTGCCTCAGAGCAGAACCCCAAAAGAATAGCAAGCCCCCACAGATATTAACTGGGAAACAAGAGAAGGAAAAACAAACACAGGCAGAGTATAAGGTTTAGCAAAAGAGGCCACACTAGCTATACAGGAAAGACAGGATAGAATACTATTGCGGTCAGTATAAAACACTATCAAAAACCACCAACAGCAGATATTACAAAAATTAACCTGAGTCACTGAGACTCGGCGCCCTCTATATCTGCAGACTTCTATGAATCAAATACAAGCAGAACTGGAAATAACAGATACTGTATATACTCGTGTATAAGCTGACCCGTGTATAAGCCGACCCCCCTACTTACATAGTAACATAGTAACATAGTAACATAGTTTTTAAGGTTGAAGGAAGACTTTAAGTCCATCTAGTTCAACCCATAGCCTAACATGTTGATCCAGAGGAAGGCAAAAAAACCCCATGTGGCAACACTAAGCTCCACATTGGGGGAAAAAATTCCTTCCTGACTCCAGATACGGCAATCAGACTAATTCCCTGGATCAACGCCCTATCAAAGAATCTAGTATATATAACCGGTAATATTATAGTTTTCAAGAAAGGCATCCAGGCCCTTCTTAAATGTTAGTAGTGACTCACTCATTACAACATCATGTGGCAGAGAGTTCCATAGTCTCACTGCTCTTACAGTAAAGAATCCACGTCTGTGATTATGATTAAACCTTCTTCCCTCCAGACGTAGAGGATGCCCCCTTGTCCCAGTCTCAGGCCTAAGAGTAAAGAGATCATTAGAAAGGTCTCTGTACTGCCCCCTCATATATTTGTACATTATTATAAGATCACCCCTAAGCCTTCGTTTTTCCAAGCTAAATAACCCCAAGTTTAATAACCTGTCTTGGTATTGCAGACCCCTTAGTCCTCTAATAACTTTTGTCGCTCTTCTCTGGACCCGCTCTAGTTCAGCTATGTCTTTCTTATACACCGGAGACCAGAATTGTACACAGTATTCTAAGTGTGGTCGCACTAGTGACTTGTATAGAGGTAAAATTATGTTCTCCTCATGAGCATCTATGCCTCTTTTAATACATCCCATTATTTTATTTGCCTTTACAGCAGCTGCCTGACACTGGCCACTAAATGTGAGTTTGTCATCTACCCATACACCCAGGTCTTTTTCAGTGGTAGTTTTGCCCAGTGTTTTATAATTAAGCACATAATTATACCCTTTGTTTCCTCTGCCCAAGTGCATGACTTTACATTTATCCCCATTAAAGCGCATTTGCCATTTAGCAGCCCAAGCTTCTAGTTTACATAAATCCTCCTGTAATATAAAATTGTCCTCCTCTGTATTGATTACCCTGCAGAGTTTAGTGTCATCTGCAAATATTGAGATTCTACTCTGTATGCCCCCTACAAGGTCATTAATAAATATATTAAATAGGAGCGGGCCCAACACTGACCCCTGTGGTACCCCACTGTTAACTGTGACCCATTCTGAGTGTGTTCCATTAATAACCACCCTTTGTTTCCTATCACTAAGCCAGTTCTTAACCCACTTACACATATTTTCCCCTATCCCCATTGCCCTCATTTTATGTATCAACCTTTTGTGTGGCACCGTATCAAAAGCTTTTGAAAAGTCCATATACACCACATCCACTGCATTTCCTTGGTCCAGTCCAGAACTTACTTCTTCATAGAAGCTTATTAGATTAGTTTGACAGGAACGGTCCCTCGTAAAACCATGTTGATAATGGGTCATGAGGTTATTTTTGTTCAGATACTCCAGTATAGCATCTCTTAGAAAACCCTCTAGATTTTACCCACAGTAGAGGTTAAGCTTACTGGCCTATAATTTCCAAGTTCAGTTTTTGTCCCCTTTTTGAATATTGGCACCACATTTGCTATACGCCAGTCCTGTGGTACAGACCCTGATATTATGGAATCTTTAAATATTAAAAATAATGGTCTATCTATGACAGTACTTAATTCCTGCAGCACTCTGGGTGTATCCCATCTGGGCCCGGGGATTTGTCAATTTTAGTGATTTTTAGACGATACCGTACTTCCTCTTGGGTTAAGCAGGTGACGTTTAATTGAGAATTTTTGTTATCACTGATCATATTGTCTGTCATGGGATTTTCTTGTGTAAATACTGTTGAAAAAAGTCATTTAGCATATTTGCTTTTTCCTCATCCTCATCCACCATTTCACCCAGACTATTTTTAAAGGGGCCAACACCATCATTTTTTAGTTTCTTACTATTTATGTAGTTAAAAAATATTTTGGGATTCTTTTTACTTTCTCTGGCAATGAGTCTCTCTGTCTCAATCTTTGCTGCCTTGATTTGCTTTTTACAAATGTTATTTAATTTTCTGTATTTATTTAATGCTTCATCACTACCTACTTGCTTTAATTCCCTAAATGCTTTCTTTTTGTCACATATTGCACTTCTTACCGCTTTATTTAGCCATAGTGGTTTCCTCCTATTTCTAGCATGCTTATTCCCATAGGGTATATATTGTGCACAGGTCCTATTCAGGATGCTAATAAACATCTCCCATTTGTGTTGTGTACTTTTATGTCTCAGGACATCGTCCCAGTTTATTGCACTAAGATCATCTCTCAACCGTTGGAAATTTGCCTTCCTGAAGTTTAGTGTCCTTGTGGCCCCTTACTACACGTCTTAGTAAAGGATACTTGAAAGCTTATTAAGTTATGATCACTATTACCCAAGTGACCTCCAACCCGTATATTTGATATGCGGTCTGGCCTGTTGGTTAATATTAGGTCCAGCAGTGCCCCCCTTCTTGTTGGGTCCTGAACCAGTTGTGAAAGGTAATTGTCTCTTATAGTTTTCAAAAACTTATTACCCTTGCTAGAACTGCAGGTTTCTGATCCCCAATGTATTTCAGGTAGTTGAAGTCCCCCATAATAATGACTTCTCCCTGAGTCGCTGCTTCATCTATTTGCTTTATGAGGATATTCTCCTCCACTTCCATTATTGTTGGGGACTTATAACAAACCCCTATCAGTAATTTATTATTTTTTCCCCTCCCCTTATCTCCACCCACAGAGACTCTACATTTCCATTAGATTCACCTATATTATCACGCAGGATGGGTTTTAAGGATGATTTTACGTATAAACATACACCTCCTCCTCGCCTATTTGTACGGTCATTTCTGAACAGACAATAGCCCTGTAAATTAACAGCCCAGTCATGACTCTCATCCAGCCAAGTCTCTGAAATCCCCACCATGTCATAATTATTTTCCAACAAAATCAATTCTAATTCCTCCATTTTGTTGGTGAGGCTTCTGGCATTAGTGAACATGCACTTTATGCATCTCTCTTTACCTCTATTCCTTCCTACTAGATTGACTGTTCTAACCCCACCCCCCATGCCACCCCCAATTTTATTACTTGTGCCCAGGTTACTGTTTACACTATCTTCCCCTCCTATACAATGAATACCCTCCCCCCCAATCCCTAGTTTAAACACTCCTCCAACCTTCTAGCCATTTCTCCCCCAGCACAGCTGCACCCTCCCCATTGAGGTGCAGCCCGTCCCTAGCATAGAACCTGTAGCCAACAGAGAAGTCGGCCCAGTTCTCCAGGAACCCAAACCCCTCCTTCCTACACCAATTCCTGAGCCACTTATTTATCTCCCTAATCTCCCGTTGCCTCTCTGGTGTGGCACGTGGTACAGGCAGTATTTCAGAGAATACTACCTTGGAGGTCCTTGCCTTAAGCTTGCAGCCTAATTCCCTGAAATCATCTTTAAGGACCTTCCACCTACCTCTAACTTTGTCATTTGTGCCAATGTGCACCATGACCGCTGGGTCCTCACCAGCCCCTCCCAGTAATCTGTCAACCCGATCAGCGATGTGCCGGACTCGAGCGCCAGGTAGGCAGCACACTGTTCGACGATCCCTGTCTTTGTGACAGATTGCCCTATCTATTCCCTAATAATTGAGTCCCCCACTACCAGCACCTGTCTGGCCTGCCCTACTCTCCTGTTTTCCCCCTTACTGGAGCAGACACTCCTCTGGCTTTCAGAGGTCATGCCCTGCTGCAGCAGTGCTGTACCTGAACTCACACCCCCCTCATCTGCCAACATAGCAAATTTATTGGGGTGTGCCAGATCAGGGCTAGCCTCCCTGGCACCCTTCCCTCTACCCCGCCTTCTAACTGTCACCCAGCTAGCTACCTCATGGTCCTGAGGCTCCATAGTACCATCCTCCCCCACATCTATCCCATTGAGCAGCTGTTCAGTGAGCAGCAGACTCCTTTCCATATTGTCTATGGATCTCAGCGTTGTCAGTCGTTCATTTAGATCCAGTATCTGGGCTTCCAAATGCACAACGTACTCACATCTCACACAGCAGTATGCACCCTCGGCCGGCTGGTCAAGGAATGCATACATGTGGCAAGATGTACACTGGATGGCATTGCCAATCATGGAGCTCATTTCCTAATGGGGATTGCACCAGACAGAAATGATAAGTAAAAAGAAATGCAAAGTATTAATAAAATACAACCAGCAATTCAGTAAGTCCTCCCTTCCAAACTCCCTTAATCCAAAGTCACTGAATCACAAGTCACACACTTACTTCTGTCGCACTTGCGCTCTGTCACACAAAGCTCGTCACACTCGCTAGACACTCAGATATATAGAGGTTTTTTTTCCCTTAGCAGAAAATCAGCCTGTATCTCAGTGCACTTCCAAGGGACTGGAAGCCCCAACCAGCTGCTTCTTATAAACCCTTAATTATGCACCCCCACCCTTAATTAACCTCTTGTAAGTATAGCTACACCACAGGTTTTAAGTGCAAGTAGTTAACCCTTTAACTTACAGGTAGTAAAATAAGAGACTATAAACTTGTAGAGAGAAAAGAAAGATAAGAAAGCCCAATAAAATTAAAAGGTGAAAAAAAAAAAAACAAAAACAAACAGTCAGCAATTCACACAGGTATTTGTTGCAGGATTCCCAAACACCTCCTCACTGAATCACAAGTCACACACTTACTTCTGTCGCACTTGCGCTCTGTCACACAAAGCTCGTCACACTCGCTAGACACTCAGATATATAGAGGTTTTTTTTCCCTTAGCAGAAAATCAGCCTGTATCTCAGTGCACTTCCAAATCTGGAAAAACCTATTGACTCTTGTATAAGCCTAGGGTGGACCCCAGCACAGGTATACAGCCCCCAGCAGTGTGGTATACAGCAGCCTCCCCAGTGGTATATACAGGCCCCAGCAGTGTTACAGCAGACTCCCCAGTGGTATATACAGCAGCAGCCCCAGAGGTAGTATATAGCAGCCCCAGAGGTAAATACAGCAGCCCCAGAGGTATATACAGCAGCCCCAGTGGTAGTATACATCAGCCCCAGAGGTATATACAGCAGCCCCACTGGTAGTATACAGCAGCCCCAGAGGTAGTATACAGCAGCCCCAGAGGTATATACAGCAGCCCCAGAGGTATATACAGCAGCCCCAGAGGTATATACAGCAGCCCCAGTGGTAGTATACAGCAGCCCCAGAGGTAGTATACAGCAGCCCCAGAGGTATATACAGCAGCCCCAGAGGTATATACAGCAGCCCAGAGGTATATACATCAGCAGCCCCAGAGGTATATACAGCAGCCCCAGTGGTAGTATACAGCAGCCCCAGAGGTAGTATACAGCAGCCCCAGAGGTAGTATACAGTAGCCCCAGAGGTAGTATACAGCAGCCCCAGAAGTATATACAGCAGCAGCCCCAGTGGTAGTATACAGCAGCCCCAGAGGTATATACAGCAGCCCCAGTGGTAGTATACAGCAGCCCCAGAGGTAGTATACAGCAGCCCCAGAGGTATATACAGCAGCCCCAGAGGTATATACATCAGCAGCCCCAGTGGTAGTATACAGCAGCCCCAGAGGTATACATAGCAGCAGCCCCAGACGTACATACAGCAGCAGCCCCAGAGGTATACAGGCGCCCCCCCATCAGTATCCAGGGCCCCCCCCCATGCTCCGCAAACCTGTAAAGATCATTATACTTATCACTGTCCTGTCGCCGCCGTCCCCGCCGCTGTCATCGCGCTCCTCCGTCTTCATCCAGCGTCTTCCGGCTTCCTCTGGTTGGCGCAGGCATGACGTCATTACCTGCGCCGACCAGAGGAAGCCGGAAGAAGACGGATGAAGCTGGAGGAGCGCGATGGCAGCGGCGGGGACGGCGGTGACAGGACAGTGATAAGTATAATGATCTTACTTTACAGGTTTGCGGAGCATGGGGAAGGGCCCTGGATACTGATGGGGGGGGCTTGTATACGATGGGGGAGCGGCCGTGTGTAATGACTCACGTATAAGCCGAGGGAGGAACTTTTCAGCCCAATTTTTGGGCTGAAAAACTCGGCTTATACGCGAGTATATACGGTAATAGTGAATGGTAAAATTCCTAGGAAGAAAACTTCCTATCTGAGAGCAGATTAACAAATATACAAAACATAAGCAGATCCTTAAGCACACAAAAGAGTGCCACAAAATATCAAAAAACCATTCACTTAGCTTGCAAATGTGGAGCCCACTGGGACGGGGTACTCGGTGCCGGACCGGGGTACTGCTGGGGGATGTCACGGTGGTCCTGGTAAGGACCGTGTCCCGGGTTCGCACAAGTAAATGGGGTGTATTTACAAGGGATTAGGTTTGTCATGATGCCACCCACGGGTTGTGGTCAGGGTGACCACCGCTGCTGCAGAACCTCCGGGGATGATGTTTGGCAGCTGTAGATGGAACGGCTCCCCGCAGGTAGAGCCTGGTTCCCCGGGGCAGTGGTAATTAAAGTCTGTGATGGTGGTTATAGATGTTGCAGGAAAGTAGGGGTAGAAGTAGAGATGATGAGAGTGGAGGCAATTGCAGTTTATGAGGGAGAGTAGGGTTTCAGCACAAGGATCACACACACTCACGTTTGTTGTCGTTTTCCAAGTCTTTTCTGTGCAGATGGTAAAGCAGAGTATTGTCCACGAAGTCTGTACCGGGGTCAGGTTGCTCCCACCCTGACCGGGTCCTTGGCTTCCTACTTCTGCGCTTTGTATGTGGCCCTGCTGCCACTTTTAGCTGAACTGCTGACCCTGTCTCCCCTCACGGGTACCAATCTGCTAGACAACTTGAGTCCTCTGTGTCACTGACCCCTCCGTGTTGCTTTGCTATTGTGCAGTGAAGATGGTGGACCTTCACTTTCCCGGTATTCACTGTCCTGTCTGTCTCAGGCACAGCCTCGGATCCGGTATCCGTCCTAAGCGCCTCTCCGGGGTGAGTTTAGGGTAACTCCTTGTCCCGGATAGGTGCCTCTGTTTCTCTGGCTCCTTTCCTCAGACCTCTCAGGACTTCCACTCCACTGGACTCTCCCACTAAAACTTAACTGACCAACTGTCACTCCTGATCTGAGGTAAACATTAGCTCCTCCCACTCTTGCAGGTGCTACCTAAGCTCCTCCTACTTTCTAGTGTAGTGTTGTGTGGGGAGTAAACCTGTGTTGCTGTTTCTGTGGCACATTAACCCTTGGGGTGCCACACAAAGATCTCAACAGGGCAGAAGAAACCAGAGAGATGTGAACTCCTCCAGGAACCAAAGACAACTTGGCAAGGATTGATCCACTTCAAACCATCATATGCTCCAAGAACCAGATTGCAAATTATCACCCTCACCTGTGAAGCCCACACAGTCAGCTGCATCACCAGCAACAACCACCAGAGGGAGCTCCAATGAATTCAGAACATTACCCCCCCTTTAGGAGGGGTCACCGAACCCTCAACAGAGACCCCAGGCCTATCAGGAAGAGCCAGATGAAAAGCATGAACCAAGTCAGGGGAATGAACATCCGAGGCAGAAATCTAAAAATCATCCTCCTGGCCATAACCCCGCCATTTAACCAGGTACTGGAGCCTCCGTCTCGAAAGACGAGAACCCAAAATCTTCTCAACCTCATACTCCAACTCACCATCAATCAGGACCGGGGCCGGAGGGGCCACAGCAGGAACCATGGCCTCAACAAATCTCCTCAACAAGGACTTGTGAAAAACATCATGAATCGCAAAAGAGCTCGGAAGCGCCAACCGGAAGGAGACATGAGTAACAACTTAAGAAAACCTGTATGGACCAATGAACCGAGGCTTAAATTTAGGAGAAGAAACCCTCAAAGGAACATGGCGGGAGGACAACCAAACCAAATAACCAACATGAAGCCGAGAACCAACACACCGATGGCAGTTAGCAAAACGTTGAGCAGCTTCCTGAGAAAGATGTAAGTTGTCAACCGCACAATTCCAAATCTGCTGCAACCACAGAATCCACACCCAGACAGGAAGAAGGCATAACCTGCCCCGAAGAAAAACGAGGATGAAAACCAAAATTACAAAAGAAGGGCGAAACCAACGTAGCCGAACTCGCCTGATTATTAAGCGCAAACTTGGCCAAAGGCAAAAAGGCAACCCAATCATCATGATCCACATACACAAAGCATCTCAAATAAGTCTCCAAAGTCTGATTAGTTCTCTCCGTCTAACCATTAGACTGCAGATGAAACGCAGAAGAAAAAGACAAAGCCACACCCAGCTTAGCGCAGAAAGACTTCCAAAATTGAGAAACAAACTGGGCACCCCTGTCAGACACAATATTTTCCGGAATATCATGCAAACAAACAACATGCTGAAAAAACAACGGAACCAAGTCCGAAAAGAAGGCAATTTAGCCAAAGGAACGAAATGATCAATCTTAGAAAAGCAGTCACAAATAACCCAGATAACCGTCATCCCCTGGGAAACAGGAGATTCCGAAACAAAATCCATAGAAATATGCGTCCATGGCCGCTCAGGTTCAGGTAAGGGCAAAAGCAACCCACTAAGACGGGAACAACAAGGCTTGGCCCGTGCTCAAGTCCCACAGGCCTGCACAAAAGAACACACATCCGGGGACAAAGAGGGCCATCAAAAAGATCGACTGACCAAATCTCGGGTTCCAAAGATGCCAGGATGACCAGCCAACACAGAACAGCAAACCTCCAAAATCACTCTAGTAGTCCACGGGGCAGGAACGCACAATTTCCCCACAGGGCAGCGTTAAGGCTTTTCCTGAAGAGCAAACCGTAAAGCGGAGGAAACAGCGGAAAGAACAACCCCCTCCTTTAGAATGCCAATCGGTTCAGAGGGTTCAAGAGAATCAGGCAAAAAACTGCGAGAGAGAGCATCGGCCTTAACATTCTTAGAACCAGGAAGGTAGGAAACCACAAAATCAAAACAAGCAAAAAAACAAGGACCACCGAGCCTGCCTAGGAGTCAGCCTCTTGGCAGACTCGAGATAAACCAGATTCTTGTGATCAGTCAAGACAAGCACACGATGTTGAGCCCCTGCAGCCAATGACGCCACTCCTCAAATGCCAACTTCATGGCCAGCAACTCCCGATTGCCGACATCATAATTGCGTTCCGCTGGCAAAAATTTATGGGAAAAGAAGGCACAAGGGTGCATCGCAGAACCAACAGGATCTCTCTGGGACAAGATGGCCCCTGCACCAATCTCAGAATCATCAATTTACACCTGAAATGGAAGGGAAACATCCAGTTGGCGCAACACAGGAGCAAAAGAGCAGAAGTAAACTCCTGGAAGGCAAAAACGGCCACCGGAGACTACTACTCCACGTCAGCACCCTTCTTAGTCAAATCAATCAACGGCTTCACCACGCTGGAAAAATTGGTAATAAACCGGCGATAAAAATTAGCAAACCTCAAGTATTTCTGAAGACCCTTCACGGACGTGGGTTGAACCCAATCATGAATAGCCTGAACCTTAATAGGATCCATCTCAATAGAGGAAGGAGACAAAATGAAGCCCAAAAATGAAACCTTCTGGACACCAAAGCAACACTTAGACCCCTTGACATGCAAAGCATTGTCACGCAGAATCCAAAAGACCGACCTGACCTGTTCCACATGAGAATTCCAATCATCAGTAAAAATCAGGATATCATCCAAATATGCAATCAAGAACTTGTCAATCATCTCCCAAAATAGGTCATGCATAAATGACTGAAAAATGTAAGGAGCATTAGCCAACCCAAAAGGCATCACGAGGTATTCAAAATGGCCTTCCGGCGTATTAAACGCTGTTTTCCATTTGTGTCCCTGCTTGATACGAACCAGATTGAAGGCCCCCCTAAGGTCAAGTTTGGTAAACCAACATGCCCCCTTAACCCTAGAAAACAAGTCAGAAATCAAAGGCAGAGGGTACTGAGACTTGACCGTGATCTTATTCAAGAGGCGATAGTCAATACAGGGTCTCAGGGAGCCATCTTTCTTGGCAACAAAAAATAAACCCGCCCCCAACGGCGAAGAGGAAGGGCAAATATGGCCCTTCTCCAAAGAATCCTTAATATAACTCCGCATTGCAGCATGCTCAGGCACAGACAAATGGAAAAGTCGACCCTTAGGAAACCTACAGCCTGGCACCAAATCAATACCACAATCACACGCCCGATGTGGCGGAAGAAAACTGGACTTGGGCTCAGCAAAAACATCCTGAAAATCAGACAGAAACTCCGGAATCTCTGGGGCGGAGATGATGTAGACATCAAGGAAATGTCATCATGTACCCCCATAGAATCCCAGCTAGTTACGGACATAGACTTCCAATCCAAAACAGGATTATAGGCCTGCAACCACTGAAAACCCAGCACCACTGCATCATGCAGGTTATGCAAAACCAGAAATCGACAATCCTCCTGATGAGCTGGTGCCATGTGCATTGTCAACTGCGTCCAAAACTGAGGTTTGTTCTGTGCAAGAGATGTAGTGTCGATGCCCCTTAAAGGAATAGGGTCCCGCAAAGGCTGCATAGGGAAGCCAGAACGACTAGCAAACTCAAAATCCATCAAATTTAAGGCGGCACCTGAATCCACAAATGTCATAACAGAAAATGACGACAAGGAACAAATCAGAGACACAGATAATAAGAATTTAGGTTGTATAGTACTGATGGTAAAGGAACCAGCGATCCTCTGTGCCAACTTGGGACAAACAGAGATGACATGAGAAGCATCACCACAGTAAAAACACAACTTATTACGGCGTCTAAATGCTTGTCGGTCAGTGAAAGATAGAATCGTATCACTCTGCATCGGATGACAATCCCGAACGAACCACTTGGTGCTGCTGCAGACGCCAATCAATCTGAATGGCCAGAGACAAAGAATCGTTCAAACCCGCAGGTGTAGGATACCCCACCATAACATTCTTAACAGCGTCAGAAAGACCCTTTCTGAAAAGCGCCGCCAAAGCATCATCATTCCATTTAGTCAGCACAGACCATTTCCTGAATTTATGACAATACAATTCCACCGCCTCCTGATCCTGAGACATGGCCAACAGGGTCTTCTCAGCTTGATCCACAGGTCGGGTTCAGCATAAATTAAACCCAAGGCCTGAAAAAAGGAGTCCACATTAAGTAAAACCGGGTCCCCAGAGGTGAGAGAAAACTATTTTAACTATTTTAACCTGCTGAACTGAATCACCAGAGGAGCGAGGTCTCAGAGCAAAAAACAGTTTACAATTATTTTTTAAACTTAAAAATTTGAACCTATCACCATAAAACAAATCTGGAGTAGGAATTCTAGGTTCCAAAACTGGAATCTGAACTATATACTCAGAGATTGCCTGTACCCTTTGCAGCAAGTTGGTCTAAATGAGAAGCTAGTTCCTGCACACTCATACTGGCACCAGACTCCACAGTCACCCAAAGAAAAAGAGGAAAGAACGGAAAAAGAAAGAACAGCCTCAACACTTCTCTTCCATTCTTCTGAGATGCATGTATCTCGATTTTAACTCTTTTGGCCAGTTGTACTGTTATGAACCGATGACTCAGGAGTAACATTCAGATTCCATAGAAGTCGTTGGTAACTGTACTGACCGCAATCCCTGACTACACACCGCAACTAGAAAACTAGAAGTAGCAGTGGGATGTAACTAACCAGACCTAGACACCTCTGCACAGCTGGATAACTAACTACTCCTAAAGATGGATGTTAGAAAAGCTATCTTGCCTCAGAGCAGAACCCCAAAAAAATAGCAAGCCCCCACAGATATTAACTGGGAAACAAGAGAAGGAAAAACAAACACAGGTAGAGCATAAGGTTTAGCAAAAGAGGCCACACTAGCTATATAGGAAAGACAGGATGGAATACTATTGCGGTCAGTATAAAACACTATCAAAAACCACCAACAGCAGATATTACAAACATTACTCTGAGTCACTGAGACTTGGCGCCCTCTATATCTGCAGACTTCTATGAATCAAATGCCAGCAGAACTGGAAATAACAGATAATAGTGAATGATAAAATTCCTAGGAAGAAAACTTCCTATCTGAGAGCAGATAAACAAATATACAAACTAGATAGCAACCCACAGCTCAGAATAAAACAAAACATAAGCAGAACCTTAAGCACACAAAAGTGTGCCACAAATTTTATCAAAAAACCATTCACTTAGCTTGCAAAGATCTCCACAGAGCAGAAGAAACCAGAGAGATGTGAACTCCTCCAGGAACCAAAGACAACTGGCAAGGAGTGATCCAATTAAAACATTATATGCTCCAAGAATCAGATTGCCAATTATCACCCTCACCTGTGAAGCCCACACATCAGCTGCATCACCAACAACAACTACCGGAGGGAGCTCCATTGAATTCACAACAGGGAGCAACCAGCCCAGGCATGCCCCTCAGCTCATATAAGCATGAGTCATATTTCATCACACACACTTGCACTCTCAGCTTCCGCTCATTAGCTTCCTCTCTCCACACTTAGAGCAGGGAAAAAAGGCTTCATTTAAACCACAGCAGAAACACTTTCATACTGCAAGGCAGTCAATACGTAGCAGGTGTTGTGACCCTAGTAACAAGTAATAACTAGTCTCAGAGGAGCAGAAAACTAACTAAAGTAAATGGAAAGTAAATATAAAAATTATACACTTATAGGTAGTAAAGAGAGGTCAAAGCAATCCCGGTCAGGTCCAGAAAAATGGTAGCAGTACAGCAAAGGGTTAACAGAAGGAAAATCCAATTCAAGCTGAATTCAGGAAACTGGAGAGACAGAAACAGAGTACATAGGTACAAAACAGAAAGAGAAGTCAGGTCACTAGCAGAGGGACAAGTCCAGGTAAGAAAAATGTCAGGCATGGTCTGGTTCAGAATACAAAGAGATCAAGTCCTACACAGTCAAAAACAAATGTACATTTGACGCAGAGCAGAGCTGCAAGCTAGTTTAAATAGGCTCTTAATTATGTGAGCTGAATTCAGGTGATTGAAGCACAGAGCCTGCCCAGCCTGACAGTCTCCACAAACCTAGAACAGCACAGGCAATGTGGAGATCGTGACAGGTGTAACATGAAGCTCATGAACTTCGATGCAAAACTTCCAACAGAACACCCAATTGTTGCAAATCTTTAATAGCATTAGTTATATTCTATAGGCCAGATGGGCGATTGCAACCCCTGCACCCGATGTAGTTACACCCCTGCGAGTATCTAAGAAGAGGTTTGAGAGCAGCCTTTCGAATTGATGCAGAAATCACATTGATGTTATCTCCTGTTTTCCGTAATAGAAGTTTTAAGTCATAAATAAAAACAGACCTTTTTCATAAATTTGGCATAGATACAAAGTAAACTACGTTTTTCAGTTTTCCACCTAAATATTGCATCTAATATAAAATGTGAAACCAGGTAACAGGTAGGTTTTACATAAGATCTAGTTTACGAGTAATATACGCAATGACTACTATATAATTTTATGTTTAAGCATCTGTCGCACACTTGCTATAAAATCCTTTGAACTGCAGTTAAGCAGCAATGTTCCCCAAATGAACACAACTCTGCAATTGCTCATTCTAGCAAAGGAAGAGATTACACAGAAAACGTAGAGAAGACACCTGTCACTTGAGTAGAACAGCCACGCTCTTTTCAACTCTGTCATTTCCTCCCGTTTTATGGTCAGGAATATAGAGATTTATGCAAGGTACAGACCGCTCGGTCCACCCAGTCTGCTCCTTAATCCTAATTACCTAGTCTGTAAATTGTTCTTGGTTTGAAATCTTTACTCTAATTGCATTAGTTCCTGTGGGTTCTGATGTCAGTCCCAGCTATGATGACAGGTTGATTAAGATGTTGCTGAGCAGTAATAATGGAATTGCCTAGATATGGGATCCTTTTGTCTGCCTTCATAGCTCCTTTTTAATAGCCTTACAATTTAAATCACTTGTTTGTAGTACAAACTACTGTCTCCTATTATTAAGTGACTGGGTGAATTGTGGGAAAGTTATTTGTGCACATGTAAGCTCATCTGAGAAAGGTGCTGCTATGGTTGGAATAGCGTGTTACTCTTCTTTGTATTGATATAATGAAGAATTAAATGGTATAAACATATAGGAATATAATTGTAATAATATATTTTTTTTATTAAATGCTCTGGGAACGCTGTAAACAAGGTCAAATTGCTCACAGAAGCTTCAGCTATTTAGGTATATATTTGCTATTGTAGCATTATATTGCAGTTATTGACCTGCACAGCATCATTTTTCTCAGAGCTATATCCCTCTATGAACCTGCCTTATAGGGCAACTGGCTTTGGTTGTTCTGACTGGAACCACCTCTTTATAGGGAATATGATAGTAAGTTTTTGCTATATAATCTGACAGCAGCTGAGACCCTAAAACTTGCAATGTTTCACTTAGGCTAGGGTCACATTTGGAAGGCAGAATGCGGTTACCGCATCCATTTCCGGATGCGTTAATCTCCTGTGCCTTCATACTAATTTTGCCCTGTAAAAAGTGTGTCCCTAGAATTCGCATGCGTACTGGATGTTTCCTTAATGTGGCATCCGATACTCAATGCGTTAGACGCTGTGGTGATTACAATGTTCACCTGGTTTCCAAACACAGATTTTGTGTCCCGGGACTGAAATCAGATGAATCTGATCCACCCGGATCAGGCCAGATCAGGTGCAATCCGGCGTGTTATAACATGGGTGTCTATGAGCTCCGGATTCTGTCGATCCGATAAAAAATCAGACCGGTTGCCGGATGCTCTTTTCAACCCTGCTGCTGCGGGATGATCAATGTTTGAAGGGTTAATGTGTATAATATAAGTGGGTAACATGTCTCCAGGGAGTTTCCACCCTCCCTAGAGACATGGTGGCCAAATGCATTGGCATTTTAAGTGTTAACTGCCTATATTAATGTTTAGCCGATATTTGTCGGCTTGTACAAATCATCATTGGAAGTCAGCGGCTCCTGGCTGTCAATATGAGCATCAGTACGCAATGAGCGTAAGCACATTGCTGGCCAGCATCCTTAATAAGGAGCTGTCCCAGGTGCTTACGCCAATTGCATACTGTAACCGCTGCTCTCCATGGTGCTGAAGGCTTAAACATCAGCTCTATGGCCAGCGCATCGGAGTCTCAATGTGTGCTGGCCATCACTCTCTCCACCGCCACGGAGGAGCGAGGGCAACTCCCGAGCTGCGACCCCCAACCAGGAGAGAGCACAACGCTTGATAGATCCCGTCCCGAAGCCCTGAAAGAAAAATATCCGTGCCTATGTCATTCAAATGCACACCGTCAGGTAGCATCAAGGAAGAGGTGTCGGATTCCAGTTGGAAATGCCGGACAGAAATCCCACCCTTGAGCTCGACAAATTGAGAGATCTTATTATTAAGGATACGCCTTGACCTCTCCAGCGCTGCACCGTCCCGTGCGCCACGCCATATCACCGCGGAATGACCTCGGACCAGACCAGAATCAGCTCCGGGAAGAAACTGTGCATTTTATCCAAATCCGCTCGCATTAGCGTAAGCAGCTCAGCCAGTCGGTGATTCACGAGGTCATTTCCACCGGCGTGTATGACCAGCACAACCGGTCCGACAGCCATCCTGGAGATGCCTACTATCTCAGCTAGAATTTGAGACCAAGTGAGGCCCCGAACCCCTCTCCAATGAACGTCGACACCATGGAAACCTAGGGAATGTCCTCCGGGGCAGGACTCCGCTCGCTGAGCAGCCCAAAAGATGAACGAGTGTCCTATCAACCATACACTGGGACGACCTTCATCTGCAAAGAAAAATCAATCAAAACCACATAATGACCTTGGTAACGCGAATCAAATTAAAGCGCATGAGCGGCCTAACTAGTGAGGCAAGATTCTGGGTGGGGCAGTAGGAACGGCGTCGGACGTCAAGCCGAATTACTCGCATAAATCTAGTCGAATATACCGCTAAAAACACTCGATTTCCATCTCCCAACTCTCATAATGTCCGCGTTTGACAAACCCGACCGAAAAGCCTCCGTAGCGGCCCCGATCCGAAACGAATGCGTACCGTAATCGCTTGCGGTCAACAAGGCTAGCTTCAACACCGTCTGAAAATGAGACGCCGTGACTGGCAAGCCATCAGTGTGCAAGAAGAAATTCTGCCCGCTGACCCGAATGGCGAGAAAACGATCGACCAGCTGCAACGGGCAAACCAAACCGGGTATCGAAAAAAGTGGGAACCAAGTGCCCTGCCGATTTGATCCGTCTTGGACCTGCGGATGCGAATCCGAAGACCACCGTCCACTATGTTCACGTCGTCGTGCTGCAAACCGCCAGGTTTTGACACCGATTTTGCCACCAGCTCGCTGATTCTCAAAGCCCCGAAAAAGGCCAGGCCGAAAGAGGCGGCGAACAGGGATGATTCGTAAGACGACGCGCAGCACGCATCAAGCTTATCGATCAATCGCCGTAGCAACGCAAAAGATATCAGCGCCTGTGTTCCTGCGATCTATGACTCCTTTTCCAGCCCTTTAAGATCTGCGTGATGGAAAATTGTTTGGTGGCGTCCCCCGCACCCCGTTGTTTAAGATGAAAAGCTACACCCGACAGCCAATGCTGTGCGATCGCTCCAGACAAGTTCTGCGCATGCATTTGAGCCAAATAATGCATCGTTACTCAACGTGATAGTGGTGACCCTTTTCAAACCAACTCTCACCCGCCAAGGAGTGCCACTCCTGCCATGCCTTACCGTATGCGCTCCATGTGGCGGGGGCGACTGAAGCTCTGATCAGGGGCAGTAGCGATCCTCTGGAACTACCCAAAAGAATCTGGGAATGTCGACTTCTCCAGGTCGGCCGACGGATGTAACTCCCTGAATCGCTGAAATTGAAAACGAGATAGAGCATCAGCCACAGCATTTTTGACACCGGGAACATGCCGAGCCTTAAACCAAATGTTATGCCGCAGGCATTGCAGTACAATAAAGCGCAGTAAATTAATCACAGGGAGAGAGGAGGACGCTAAGTTGTTAAGTGCCTGCACCACTCCGAGATTGTCTGACCAAAAACAAATTCGACATTTTGTGAGGAGCAGGGCCAAGTCGCGACTGCGACTGCTATCGGAAATAACTCCAATAAGGGTAAATTCTTGGTCCAACCGCTAGAGTGCCATGATACCGGCCAGCTGGCTGAGCACCAGTGCGAACCGAGTATTACGCCGAATCCTGCTGAACCGGCTGCGTCCGAAAAAAGGGAGATGCCGTCCCCAGAGACCTCCGGGTTTTGAAACAACGTGCAACCATTGTATTCTGCCAAGAAGGACTTCCAGACTACGAGGTCATCCTTAAGTGGCCTTGTGAGCCGTATGTGGTGGTGTGGTTTCCGAACCCCACGCGTGGCCAGGCTTAAGCGACGCGAAAACATCCTGCCCATTGGCATGACTCTGCAGGCAAAATTCAGAAGACCCAGCAAGGATTGCATTCTCTCTAGGGTCACTTTTGCAGATGCACAAAAACTATCGATTAAGGAGGTGAGCTTGGAAATCTTGTCCGCGGGGAGGTGGAACAACATGCCGATGGAATCAATCTCGATGCCTAGGAATGACAATTTGGTTACCGGTCCGAACGTTTTGGGTGCAGATAAAGGAATGCGAAAGTTACCGACAATCGTTGAAAGCAACGCAACAACTTCAGACAATCGCCAGACCCAGCCGGGCCGACGAATAAAAAGTCATCGAGGTAGTGAGTTGAGGAGCTCACACCCAACTCAAGCGAACCGCCCATTCGAGAAAGGAGCTGAACAACTCGAAGTAATGACAGGAGATGGAACATCCCATCGGAAGTCACATGTCATAAAAATATTCGCCTTCAAGGAAAGAACCCAGCAAGTGGTGGTAATCTGGATGCACAGGGAGTAGACGAACGCTGATTCGATGTCGGATTTCGCCATGAGGGCGCCCAGACCCGCGTTCCGCACTAAGGCGGCGGCTCTGTCGAAAGACACGTATGACACAGATGCATCCTCCTGAGGGATGCCGTCATTGACCGACGACCCCTCCGGGTAAGATAGATGATGTATCAACCGATACTCACAAGGGTCCTTTTTGGGTACGACTCCGAGCGGGGACACCCTTAAGTTGTTAAAAGGCGGGAGTCCGAAAGGACCACGCACGCGTCCGAGAGCGACTTCCTTGTACAACTTTGTACGCACTATGTGGGGGAGTTCACGCGCTGATTTCAAATTTGGTGCAAAAAAACGGTCACGCGACAACTTGAACGGGATGAAAAAAAAAACGAAAGTGAATCATCCCCTCAGAGTCGCGGCAGCGGCTTTATTGGGGTACAGGTTTAGCCACAGACCCATCTCGCCCACATTCACCGGTGTTTTTGGCATCCAGTTGCTGCCCGGACTTATGTGCTCCGGACTTGGGCGGTTGACAAGTGCATTTTGAGGCGACATGTCCCCCTCTGCAGATAGAGCACTCGTGCTTGTATTTGCAGGAGTTTTGGAAGCGACATTGCCCTTCATTAAACTGCCAGCAGCATCCGGGACAGGCGGACGGCCACCGCCCCTGATGCAGGGCCGGACACGGGAGCCAAGCCGGGAAAGGGCTGAAACGCCTTCTGAGACAACATTAATCTCAGCCAAGAGTCTGTAGCCTTTACTCCCCAGCCCAACTGAGGGTCCAGAGCGAGGCGCCTGCGGAAATCCTCATCGTACTTCCACCAGGCGGAGCCGCCATGAGACTTGTACGAATTATATATGGTGTCGATATATGTAAACAGCTCTGAACACCTGTCCGGGTGCTTCCTGCCTGTGACGCAGCCCAGGACGCACATGCTTGTAGCCAGTTGTTTATAGTTTTTGCCATCTTCGGCTTACGTTCGAAGGTCCTGTCCGTGGGACGACGTTCACGGTCGATCGTGGATTGCTCTGGAGAAACCAAAGACCATATATCCACGTAGTCATTAGACCAGAATTTTTCGACCGTATCTTGGTCTAAGTGAGACCCGAGTGGGGGGACACCGCAATACAGGGCGTTTTTATATAAATCCGACGGCACGCCGGCTTTGCGCGCGCAAGATACGTGGGTTCACTAAAATTTTGTTACCCGCCAATAGGCGAAGTACCTCTGGTAGACCTGGTAATGCACCAGCCCCCCACCCCCAGGCCCCCGAGCAGGGGAACTCACCACTTGTAGTTGTTGTGGCTCGCTGCATGCCAGGGTCCTGGGCCGGTAAGATGGCGGGCTGCTGGACGCTGTCTTGAACCTCTGTCTCTGTGGCATGTGGTGTATGCCGAGCCCGGCGCCGAGATGACCTGGAATCTGCTGAAGAAGAACGCGATGGGCTGCGCCTAGAACGAACGCTCTGGAAACTTCGTGGGACCTACGCCCATAGCTACGCCTCCTAGATCCGGACCGGTAACGGCTCCTGCGGGATCTAGACCTCCGACTACGCCGGCTAGCTGAGCGATCCCTGTAGTAGGACTCCCTGGACCTCCTACGGTGCGAAAGACGGGACAGACGCTCCCTGATGGATGAGGACAATGAAGAACGGGCGGCCCGGCTGCCGCGCCCATGAGACTTCTCCCGGGCCAGTGGGCCTGGCACCGCGGGTTCCCCGACGATGTTAAGCGGGGCCTGAGAACTAATCACTGGGGTAGCATCGGCGGTGCTGCTGGAGCTGTAGGAGCCGACACTGCAGCGGACAGGGGCCGGGGGCCAGACCCGCTGCCTGTGTAATCCCCGATCTGTTGGGATAAAGAGGGGGTCAGGTTGAAACTATATGGGATCCACTCAACACCCCCACCCTGTGAGGGGCCTGGACCCTGTAGGGATTGGCCCATATAACCCTGTGCCATGATCCCTCTTACCTCGGGGCTTGAAGACACCTCACTGAAAGAGCCTCCCATTTCTTCACTAACTGTGAATCTCCCCTGGGGACCGCCGATGCTGGGACCCTGATTATATGCAGGAGGACCAGTCTGCTGTCTGGTGAGCTCTTGTAACGGTGGCACCATGCTGCCAGTGCCTGTTTGCTGGTGTGTGGCTGCCCCGCGCGCGACGGTTAAAAAAGGGGGTGGAGCCCAGGCTGGAGCCCTAGTGCCATGCTCAACCGCCTGCGCTGGCTTAATCTCTGAGGCAGTCGGGAGAGCCTGGAGGACCTCCAGCCACCAGCAGCAGCCTCAGTGCCCGCAGCGGCGCCGCTCGCGCCGCTGATGAGAGCGGCGAGCCACTCTGCACCATCGCGGGCTATTCTCTCCCTCACCGCTTCCATGAGGGGGTCCATGCTTGATCCGGCGGCGGAGCTGCGCTGACAGAGCTGCAACTTCACTCCGGGTAAGCCAGGGATAGCCAAAATGGCCTGGACCCATGGTTTATAAGGTTGGTGGGGGTGGCTATAAGGAGAGAGGAGTGGAGGAAGGGGGTTAAGAGGCGTGCCAGTGATCCCGGACAGCGAGGAGAGGGGGGGGCAAACACAGCATTAACCCTTTCACGGGGCTGTGCAGTCAGGAGGCAGCGGTAATCGCAGTGCCCTCATGTAGGATGTAATAGTGTAAGATGTAGCACTGTTGATAAAGTAATTTGATATATTCCTGTATGGAATAAGGTATCTCAGGTTATGTAGGATGTGATAATGCAGCATTATAAAGTATATATATAGAAATGTAGGTGAAAGGATGTTTTCCCAGCAACAGACTGTAGGGGCAGACAGAGTTAATGTTGTGACTAGCCCATAGTAGAAGGTTTTTAGCATACAGGGAAAGGAACAGTTTCCTTTTAGAAACATAGACAGCTTGCAGCTAGAGCAGACATTTAGTCTGGTTTTAAGCAAGGACATATGCATTGGGTGTCGTTATAGCTAAAGGAGACTGGTGACAGGCATAGCATGAAAAGGAAGTGGAAGGCATACAAAGTCATGTGTAGAGGTCAGTTGTCGGAGAAGGTCAGCTGAGTAGAGGACAGAGAGAAAGGACCCAGAGAACTTGAGCGGAGATGAGGCTCATCCTGAGTCCCGAGGCAAGAGACCACGAGGAGATAGAGGCAGCCCTAGAGGCATGGGTAGTGAGCGATCCACCAGTACCCCCAAATCTGAAGTTAAGCAGAGGGGCAGAGCGAGCACCAAGGTCTCGGCCCTGAAAGTGGCAAGGAGACTCCAAGCTCAAACCACAGAACCAGTGGCCAAGAGATCTTGAGGAGCTGTGGCCAACTCCTGGCATATCCGCCAAGAAGAAAGCCATACTAGGGCCAGGGGACACAGCAAGGTCTGTGGCTGCGGATTGGGGCTCTGTGTGCGGAGGTGCGTGCTGGAAGGAGGAGAACAGGCAGGGCTGAGTAATAAAGGCCCGTGAGGGAAGGCACACGAAAGGAGTGTACTAGACAAGCCATCCTAGTTGCTAAGGACTATCTGGAAAGCCACTGTACTTTAATTGTAACCTTTGTTGCGTGCAAAGAAGAGTTCAGTAAGCCGGGTTTGGAACTCAGCATTGTGTGAGACTTTTTATTTGCCACCTGAGGAATGGTAGACTGCAATGCCATGCGGGAAACAGGAGTCTGCTTGTAAGATGCCCTGATCTCACCCTGGAGCCAGCTCAGCTCCGCTTGCCCCCCACAAACTCTAATACCCCTTTTCTCCGGATGCCCTGGGGACCCCGCAGCACCTGTGGGGAGCGACACCATCCTAGCTGCCATTCCACCATCCCTGGAGGTCCCGGCCTGCAGCCACGACTAATAACAACCGCATACCATGGGTGGCATCACGACAACCACCCCCCAAATAACCTTAATCCAAAAACTCTTTATTTTCTTTTAACTCCCCTTTTTATCGACCGCCCATACCAGGTGGCCATGAACCAGGTCATGCCACTTTGACAGCCCCCCAAAACACTCGAGGACGTCAAGAGAGAGAGAGAGGCCCAGCTCCGAGTACCCCACGGACCCCACTGGGGCGAGTCAGGTCGCTCATACAGGATTCTCAGCATCAAGGCCCCAGACAGTCTACAACTTCAGAAGCTGATGGGCCTGGTCGTACAGAACGTGAGACGGAAAGGGAACCCTGGGCTGAAAGCATCAATAGAGTGAGGCTAGGGCTCGGCCATAGCGGCACCCCATCTCCTAGGCAAGAGCTGGACATGGAGTTACAGTAGGTGGCAGAATGACTCTCAAGGGCACTACTTTGATGTTGAACTGGGTGATAGTGAGTCAAATGAGACTAGAGGTCAGGAACAACTAGGTTGGAAGAGACTGTTGGTGGAAATGCTTCATATTGAAAATGAAATGCCTGTGAAGATGTGTGTTCGCTATCTCCTGTGTACAGTCATTACAAAGTTACATTTAAGAAAAAGACTGAGTTTAAAGAACTGATGAACTCCTTCATTGCTTTAGTTAACATCAGGTTCTGGCAGGCCAGTCATTGCCAACATTCTATCTACACGGGCATCCAGCCCGCACGACACAAGTCCACACACCCAGCCAGGACTCCTCCTTTCCTGTGGCAGGATGGGGCCTGGGAGAACAGCATCTCGCCAATGACTACCGCCCTGTGCCCCGCTATACTTTTTATTTGATCAATGCTAAATTATTTGAATGAATATGCTGTATGTAAATTTGAGATTAGCTTTCTACAGTAATATTGTATAAATGTTAGCTGTGTGGTTACTGAGTGACTTCAGATTTGTATCAGTAGACCAGACAACCACTTTATAAGCAGTGTATACAAGATAAATTGGAAGATAGAGTCAATGTTATTCAACATGAAACTTCATAAGTGATCTAGAAATTGTTTTAGCGTTCGCTGACACTGGTGTATAACTCAAATGAGTGTAATGCAAGAAAAAGAGGGATTGAATCCGGACCCATGTTATTCAATCAAGCAGTGCAGATCTGTTATTTTTTTTCTCAGTTGTTTTTGGCTTGAGAAAAAAAATTGCAGCATGCTGCGAGTGGACTTGTAGATCAGATGAGAGTCACTTATTTAAGTCTATGGGTGCAAGAAAAATATGGATGCCATACAGACCATCTTAGTGGAATCTGTTTCTTCATGGATACATTACCTTTCTGTAGAATTGGAATACAGAAAATGACTGTAAATGAATAACGCATAATGAGAAAAAAACAGATTGTATACAGTCAGCACAGAGATGGCAGGTGCGAAAAATGTCGTCCTACTTTTCTGGACGATACCTTATACTCTAGTGTGAGTATAGCCTCAATGTGATAGACCGCGTTATTATCGAAACTCGGAGGCCCATAATGAGCTTAATTTCCAACAGAAATATTGTAACCCAAAAAGGTTGTTTTATTTGTTGAAAAATGTAGTTACTAAATAAGTGGCAAAAAAATGAGTCCTATCCTAGAGAGAGACAGAAGCCTGGACATGGCAGTGCAGCTGTGACTGAACCACACAAAGTCAATCTGTTCCCGGCCTTTGTAGAAAAACGTGTATTTATTAAAGTCTGCAGTTTGTTCTGTCTTTTCAGCTACTGTACAGACCGGATTGGGGTGCAGCTAAAACTACAAAGCAGCCCTTGTTGTGAGTAATGTGACTCACATGTCAGACTCTTATTTGCTGTCAGTGGCTTTATTAAAGTCTACAATTTCAGACCCTAGAACCTCGCCTATTGTATTCCAACCCCAGATATTACGTGGGAGCCTTTACAATTACCTGGACCGCACAGAGCAATACGTGTGCACAGCAATTACTCTTAACTTTGTTCTCTATATTATCGCTATTTTTCATAGTAAACTTACCCCCACTTATTTTTGTTGTCAATAAGGCTGGAGAACTATTATAAAATGATTCCCCTAGTATTAGGATTCAGGGATGTGTAAAAGTGAAGGCACCTTCATTGTAAGATATCCCACCAAAGTCTTAAAGATAAACAGTTCTGCTAGGGTGGTAGCAATTCTGTTCTGTTGCTTCAGTCAATACATTTGTTTCCCAGGATCCTGAATAAAAAATCTGGATGGAAATTTTGCCTAATTTTCTAAGTCAGACATGGACAGCTTTCTCACAACAATATGAAGCTAAGTAATATATTAGTATAATTTATAACAGTAAAGGTTGGCCAAATGCAAAAACATTTCGCACCTATCCACAGTGCACCTATCCAGGGATAATGATGACTCACATCTGAATGCTTGTGCACGGTTTACACATTCGTCATGTTTTTAATATGAGACCTGATGAAGGCTTTTTAATATCCTAGTCGAAACGCGTTGTCCAGTCTTATACTATCACAATAAATGCTTTTTTTCTGATATACTTACCTGGATTCTATTGGATTATAGTCATTTTCCCTGGAAGAAGCGCATTGTTTTTTCTTGCTTCTCATACCGTGACTGATAGGTTCCGAGGGAAGAACTTGGTTCAGCTCTACACTGCAGGGCAGCAGACCGGTAAAGGACCAGATTGAGGGGATATCAATTTGGGATACCAGACTTGAGCATTTGCACCTACTCAGAGTAAGTGCATATAGTTTGTAAGGTTCTTGTATTGCCCTGGACCAACTGCTGCGCTCAGATCAGTGTTGTGCCCTGTGTTTTCCCTTTCTCTTTCTAGAGACATTTTTTCTTGTATTAGCTTCAATCACACATTTATCTGTACTTCTATTTGGTAATGCACTAGGTAACTTGTTATGTGAATGATGAGATGCTGCTTTTTTCTGTACATTGTGAATCTAATGTAATGGAGTCAAATACTGCTCATAGTGTGGGGGGAGGGTGGGGGGTGTAAGTGGCTCATTCCAGCACAGGGGCCCACCGGGGGAGAACCCTATTCGCCTGTGGTCCCACCTGAGCCTGCCTATCCACATGATTGAGCCTGCCTATCCACATGATAGATTACAAATATATAAGTTTTGGGCTATATTTCTAGGACTCGATATGACAATTAGAATAGGCTCCTGAATACCTTGTACAATGAGCAGTCGTTTGAGTGGAGCATATAAATGTTCAACATCTATGGGGCTAATGGAAATAGTTGAGCACTCAAGACCCATAAGCATTGAGAAGAGTGGCATATTGTATGTGTGACTACTGAATTACAGACTGTGATTGAGGCGAAATAGCTAATTCGAGACCTATTTGTGATAGATAGTGAAGGTCTCATTAGTGGGGCCATCAGCAAGCATCCAATTATCACCAATCTTATGAGTAGTATATACAGAATATCTAAACAGCATTCCACCTTTGCCACTGATGGTGTGGTGTGTGTGGTGCCCCACTGGCCAGTGCGCCACAGAAGGGGTGTTACATCCAGATTAGTGTGTGCGGTACCCTGGTCACCAGAGGATGGTAATGTTAATCTGAGGCTTCATCCCTGCATTCAAACACTTAGAGCTAAAGGTGGGAGGAGCTGGTGGGAGGAGCTGAGGTATAGTGAAAGAAGCGGGAGTGACAGCTAGTCAGAACTTGAGAAGAGAACCATGAGGGAAGGAGGAGAAGGAGTTCCCTGCAAGGACTGTGGTGGAGAGTGCTTAAAAAAGGAAGGCAACCCTGAGAGAAAGGGAATCCCTGGCTTGTGCAAGCCCATGCCGGACTGAAGATTGTGAGTACGGGAGGGAACCCAGTCCAAGACAGAGTACCGGCACCGAGTGCGGTGCAGGAAAGTTTAACTCTGAGCCGACAAACCAGGTGGGTCGAACGCCTTTCATATAGCCCCGACCTGGTCCGACACGCAAGTCCCCACCAGGAGCTCCAAACGGGGTTGAACCCCTTAGAGAGAAGGGTAGCCTCTATAAACCCAACGAGCCTGGTAGGAAGAGGGCTCCGTGCAGGGCCGCGCATGGATGGTAAGGAGAGCGCAGTGAGTGAAAAGGACAGAAGTTGTTACCAGAAGGAACATCGTAGAGGGTCTCAGAGAGACTTGGCATCCTTTGGTGACTACCCGGCCAGCTACTCGTGACTGTGTGACTGTGTACCAATGAGAACTGCCTTGATAAGTTCCCAGTAAATATCCATGCAGGGCAAGAAGGTCTCCTGTGTCTCATTTCTACTAAGTTGGTCACCTGTGTCTTAGGGAGAAGACTGTGCCTCTCCCGGAGCTAAACCATTTCTTTACCTCACTGCCCTGGGGACTTTGCTCTGCCTGCTGGAAGCGACATCATCTGGCTGCCTACCCATTGTCCCCGAAGGTCTGTTGGCAGCGCTGGTGCCATCACAAGATACTGCATGTGGCGTCACGTAAAAAAACTTTTATTATTCTATTTTTTACTAAACCCCTTTTTCGTGACCACCAGGGCCACGGATCCGGGCACCGGCCACCAGTGACAGTCCCTTAAAGCTATGCCTGGGATTCAAGTACCCCGGCCCTGGGGTGCGTCATGTGCATCCAGGATACTCAATAGTCATCCAAAGAAAAGACCGACACTCACATGATAAGTGCAAAAATCTTTAGATTGTTCAATGATAGATTGTTCACTTAGAACCACAATGTTTCAGCTATTCACTAGCCTTTTTCAAGCAGTAACCCTCAGCCTCTCTATCTATTATATAATCGCGAATCGGAAAAGCGCCCCTTCACGCGCACTTTCCAGCGTGGTCATGTGGATACGAATTTAACATTGGGCGCGAAGCGCCCAATGCTGCGCGAGCAATGGCCGTTAGGCCATTGCGAGTCGCTGGCCCAGCGCGAGCAATGGCCGCGAAGCGGCCATTGCGAGTCGCTGGCCCAAAATCGATCCACAGGCCCGGCCACAAACTTACCGAGTTACCGCTCAGGTAGCGCGAGCAATGGCCGCCGAGCCATTGCGAGTCGCTGCCTGAGCCGCAACTCGCTCCCCGGGGACCATGGAGCGGAGGCGGCATAGCCGCCTCCGCTCCCCGATACAGTCTAATCCAGGCCCCCCAGGTCCGCACACCCGCCCCACCAGGTCCGCACACCCGCCCCACCAGGTCCGCACACCCGCCCCACCAGGTCCGCACACCCGCCCCACCAGGTCCGCACACCCGCCCCACCAGGTCCGCACACCCGGAGAACATGGAGCGGAGGCGGCATAGCCGCCTCCGCTCCCCGATACAGTCTAATCCAGGCCCCACCAGGTCCGCACACCCGCCCCACCAGGTCCGCACACCCGCCCCACCAGGTCCGCACACCCCCCCACCAGGTCCGCACACCCGCCCCACCAGGTCCGCACACCCGCCCCAACAGGTCCGCACACAACTCGCTCCCCGGGGACCATGGAGCGGAGGCGGCATAGCCGCCTCCGCTCCCCGATACAGTCTAATCCAGGCCCCCCAGGTCCGCACACCCGCCCCACCAGGTCCGCACACCCCCCCACCAGGTCCGCACACCCGCCCACCAGGTCCGCACACCCGCCCCACCAGGTCCGCACACCCGGAGAACATGGAGCGGAGGCGGCATAGCCGCCTCCGCTCCCCGATACAGTCTAATCCAGGCCCCACCAGGTCCGCACACCCGCCCCACCAGGTCCGCACACCCGCCCCACCAGGTCCGCACACCCGCCCCACCAGGTCCGCACACCCGCCCCACCAGGTCCGCACACCCGCCCCACCAGGTCCGCACACCCGCCCCACCAGGTCCGCACACCCGCCCCACCAGGTCCGCACACCCGCCCCAACAGGTCCGCACACCCGCCCCAACAGGTCCGCACACAACTCGCTCCCCGGGGACCATGGAGCGGAGGCGGCATAGCCGCCTCCGCTCCCCGATACAGTCTAATCCAGGCCCCCCAGGTCCGCACACCCGCCCCACCAGGTCCGCACACCCGCCCCACCAGGTCCGCACACCCGCCCCACCAGGTCCGCACACCCGCCCCACCAGGTCCGCACACCCGCCCCAACAGGTCCGCACACCCGCCCCAACAGGTCTGCACACCCGCCCCAACAGGTCCGCACACCCGCCCCAACAGGTCCGCACACCCGCCCCAACAGGTCCGCACACCCCCCCAACAGGTCCGCACACCCCCCCACCAGGTCCGCACACCCACCCCCAGGTCCGCACACCCACCCCCGGTCAGCCCCCGCCGATAGCCCCTAAGCCCCGCCGCCTACCCCCTAAGCTCCCGCCGCTGTCCCCTGTCCCTGTCGCTAATACCTACGGCCCTACACTCTAAGCCCCCGCCGTCCCCTAACCTAACGCCCCCGTCGTATCACTTACATGCCTTCTTACTCATCTGATCGTCCGTCCGATCCTCCGTCCGGCCAGCCGTCCTCTTCTTCCGGCCCGAGGGTCTTCTGTCTTCTGTCCGCCATCTTCTGTCTTCTGGACGCCATCTTCCGCCTCCGACGTCCTCTTCCTTCTCATTGAGATACAATGCACGAAAAATCCGCCATTGTAACTCAATGGGATGTGAGGGCCTCTTCTGATTGGTTAGTGTATACTGCCGTCAGCCAATCAGAAGAGCCCCTCAACAGTTCTCATTCAGGTCCGCCTTTTTTTTCCCCATTCACATACATTACCGGTGTCTCGGCGATTTTAGAGCCGCCCGCCTGGTTCTATTTGTCGGCCCGAAAATCGCGGACACACCGCTAATGCATGTCTATGGGATTTTTGAAAATGGCGCCGCGATTCTGATTGGTCGCTGTGTGCTCACGCCGACCAATCAGAAATCGACCTGACTGCCCATAGACATACATTAGCGGTGTGTCCGCGATTTTAAACCCGACACATAGAACCAGGTGGCCGGCCATAAAATCGCGGACACACCGCTAATGCATGTCTATGGCATTTTTAAAAATGGCGCCGCGATTCTGATTGGTCGCTTCTGCTAACGCCGACCAATCAGAAATCGCCCTGTCACTTAAAAGAAATAATAAATTAAATAATAAATTAAATAATAAATAAAATAATTTAAAAATAATTAAAAAAATAATTAAAAATAATAATAAAAAAAATAATAAAAATTAAATAAAATAATAATAAAAAAAATTTAATATATGCTGAACTGTCTGTCACTTAAAATAAATAATAAATTAAATAATAAATAAAAGAATTTAAAAATAATTAAAAAATAATAAAAAATAATAATAAAAAAATTATAAAAAATTAAATTACAATAATAATAAAAAAATTTAATATATGCTACACTGTGTGTCACTTAAAATAAATAATAAATTAAATAATAAATAAAATTATTTAAAAATAATTAAAATAATAAAAAATAATAATAAAAAATTATATAAAAATAATAATAAAAAAATTTAATATATACTGAACTCTGTGTCACTTAAAATAAATAATAAAATAAATAATAAATAAAATAATTTAAAAACAATTAAAAAATAATAAAAAATAATAATAAAAAAAAAAAAAAAATTAAATAAAAATAATAATAAAAAAATTTAATATATCCTAAACTATGTCTCACTTAAAATAAATAATACATTAAATAATAAATAAAATAATTTAAAAATAATTAAAAAATAATAAAAAAATAATAAAAAAAAAAAAAAAAATTATTTGAAAATAAAACAAAAATTCTAAAAAATTAAAAAAAATAATAATTAAAAAAAAAAGCTAATAATAATTATATTACTGCTAATAATAATAATATTAATGCTAATAATTATGCTATTAATGCTAATAATAATACTAATAATGCTAATAATAATGCTAATAATAATACTAATAATGCTAATATTTATCCTATTAATGCTAATAATAATAATATTAATGCTAATAATAATAATATTAATGCTAATAATAATAATAATAATGCTAATAATGCTAATAATTATGCTATTAATGCTAATAATTATACTATTAATACTAAGAATTATGCTAATAATACAAATAATAATCCTAATAATGCTCATAATTATGCTATTAATGCTAATAATAATGCTAATAATGCTAATAATTATGCTATTCATGCTAATAATAATGCTAATAATGATAATAATTATCTTATTAATGCTAATAATAATAATATTAATGCTAATAATAATGCTAATAATGCTAATAATTATGCTATTAATGCTAATAATAATGCTAATAATGCAAATAATAATCCTAATAATGCTAATAATTATGCTATTAATGCTAATAATAATGCTAATAATGCTAATAATTATGCTAATAATGATAATAATTATGTTATTAATGCTAATAATAATAATATTAATGCTAATAATAATGCTAATAATGCTAATAATAATGCTAATAATGCTAATAATTATGCTATTAATGCTAATAATTATGCTATTAATGCTAATAATAATGCTAATAATGCTAATAATTATGCTATTAATGCTAATAATAATGCTAATAATGCTAAGAATTATGCTATTAATACTAATAATAATGATAATAATGCTAATAATAATGCTAATAATAATACTAATAATGCTAATAATTATGCTATTAATGCTAATAATAATAATATTAATGCTCATAATAATGCTAATAATGCTAATAATAATAATAATTATGCTATTAATGCTAATAATTATGCTATTAATGCTAATAATAATGCTAATAATGCTAATAATTATGCTATTAATGCTAATAATAATGCTAATAATGCTAATAATAATGCTAATAATAATGCTAATAATGCTAATAATTATGCTATTAATGCTAATAATAATGCTATTAATGCTAATAATAATGCTAATAATGCTAATAATTATGCAATTAATGCTAATAATCATGCTATTAATGCTAATAATAATGCTAATAATGCTAATAATTATGCTATTAATGCTAATAATAATAATATTAATGCTAATAATAATGCTAATAATGCTAATAATAATGATAATAATGCTAATAATTATGCTATTATTGGTAATAATAATGCTATTAATGCTAATAATCATACTAAGAATGCTAATAATTATAATATTACTGCTAATAATAATGCTATTACTGCTAATAATTATGTTATTAATGCTAATAATAATGCTATTAATGCTAATAATAATGCTAATAATGCTAATAATTATGCTATTAATGCTAATAATAATGCTATTAATGCTAATAATAATACTATTAATGCTATTAAGGCTAATAATCATGCTATTAATCCTATTAATAATGCTTTTAATGCTATTTTGAATTCTATTAATGCTATTAATTTATTAATGTTAATAATGCTATTACTCCTCATAATAATGCTATTAACGCTATTATTAATGCTATTTATGGTAATAATGCTATTCATACTAATAACAATACTATTATTAGTACTATTATTGCTATTAATAATGCTATTAATGCTAATAATAATGCTGGTAATGCTAATAATTATGCTATTAATGGTAATAATAATGCTATTAATGCAAATAATATTGCCACGTTCTAGAATCCCGATGCATTTGCATCGGGCTCACAGCTAGTTATATATATGCAGCCCACAGCATTTATATTATACAGTATGTAGCAGCCTCTATACTATATATACACAGCCCGCAGCCATATTATATATACAGCCAGCAGCTTCTAAATTATATATACGCAACACGCAGTCTCTATATTATAATCATGAAACGTGGTATGTGTTAAGGGGTTCATTGAGATGCTGTAGCCAGAGACCCATGAAAACCTGGAGCCAGCCCTGCTCTTTAGCCAATAATTTTCAATCTTTTCTAGGGGTACCATCATTTTTGACAAGGGCATTTTCATACAGTTTTTTTTTTGTTGAAACACAATTCAGAAGCAATGTCTAACTTTACTTCTTTAATTAGTTTATTTTCAGTAAATTTATGTTGAACATTACGTTTGTTTGTTTGTTTTAACTTATATTAGTGACCATTGAGTATGTTTCTTACTTTAACTGAAGAGTACTGATAAGTATTTCCATGTCTTCACTAAGATCTGGTGCACACCACTAAAATAAAATGTATGAAAAACGAATAAATATTACATGTTAGTGTGGCGCCCCGCAACGAGTGCGTCACAGGAGTGTACTGCAGCCCAAATAGCAGCAGCAGTATTCTCTGACTATGCAATGACATGGTTAAAACTCAGAGCTCCATACCCTACATGCACATCAGCATAGAGGGCCAATAAGGTCCTGGTGGGCGGAGTGTAGTGGTAGTGTGTAGTGGAGGAGTTAGTTAGTTGAAAGTTAGTAAGAACGAGATCTGCAATGTAGGAGAAGGAGGAAGCAGAGAGTGGCCAGGAGGAACGTAGGAGAGGGGGCCCTGCATAGTCCTGTGCAGCCCCTAGGCCACCACCACCCCCGGTTGGGCACCATTACCCCGGTGCCTCAACAACTGGACTCTGGGCAACCACATGCGGGTCCAAAACACACCCGTGCCCATCTACAACCGGATTACTGGTTCGGAAGCTGGGAATCGTTTATCACTGCCATGCAAACCAAGAGTGGAGGGACCGCTCTACAGGAGTACCCCACCGCCGCCGCAAACAGAGCCGTCTTGCCAGCGGAGTACCCACCAAAAGGACCCAGACTACCCCTCACACCGGAACGTAGATACCGGCATGGCAATATAAGTAGTCCCTTGTACCCGACCTTGGCACCCAAAGGTGACATCGGCAACTCACTTAGACAAGCTTAAAATGGAGGAACACTGCGGAGCTCTGAGAAACACTGGTCATTGCTGAGTCCACCCAGTCCGTTACCCGTTAACTGTATGCCATGTATCACCTGCTGGTTACAGTAAAGTACCCGTTACAGAGACTATCAGTGTCCGTGCCTTCTTCAGAACCGTCCATCTCCGCAGACTAGAAGGTAACCGCAGCTGCCTCACAACATCTTGTGCAGCTCCTGGCTCCGGGGACTCCCGCTCATCCTGTGGGGAACATTCCATCTTGCTGCATTCCATCCCCCGGAGGCCCAAGCAGTGGCGGTGGACATCTCACGAAACAATTAACCCCTTAACTGTTCAGCCAACTCTTTTAATATCTGGACCACCGGGCCCCACTACCGGCAGGCGCGGTTCCGTGACAGGAGGAAGGAGAAACGCCTGCCCCGGTGAAGCCCCGGCTACCGGTCGGGTCGAGATATTAGCAATACCAGCAAATATTGAATAATGTTCAAACATGCATTGGACTAATAATAATAAAAAAAAATTATTTATATAGCGCCAACATAAACCGCAGTACTTTAAATTTTAAGGAGGACAAGTATAGACAAATCCAGACAATACAGGGTGACTAAAAATTACCAGGTGAAGCAGGGACGGGCTGGTGCTTCTTATTCCAGGAGGCAGTGTGTTCATGCCAGCCCTAGGTGAGGAGGGGGTGGATGGGGGGGTTGGGGGGTTGCTATCAGAAGCGGTGAGGAGCGGGGGGTGCTATCGGACACGGGGTGGAAGCGGGGGAGGGTATCGGTGCTCACTTACCAGACTACCCGTTGCGTCACCTTCTGTGCTGCCAGCAGCTCCGGTCGCAAGGTAAGGCCGGCCGGCCCATTTCAGTGGGGGGGCGGCCCTAGATGTGGGCAATACCAACAGCCTGGAGGGCACTTGCTCCCCTGCCGCCTGGAGGGCCCTGCTCACAAGCTTACAATTTATGAGTAAAAGGCAACCTTGCAGATATGCATTCTGGGAAAGGTACAGTGCCTTGTGAAAGTATTTGGCCCTCTTGAACTTTTCAACCTTTTTCCACATTTCAGGCTTCAAACATAAATATATAAATTAAAAAATTTTTGTGAAGAATCAACAACAAGAGGGACACAATAGTGAAGTGGAATGAAATTTATTGGATACTTTAAACTTTTTTAACAAATAAGAACCTGAAAAGTGGGGCGTGCAATATTATTTGGCCCCCTTTACTTTCAGTGCAGCAAACTCACTCCAGAAGTTCAGTGAGGACCTCTGAATGATCTAATGTTGTCCTAAATGACTGGTAATGATAAATAGAATCTACCTGTGTGTAATCAAGTTTCCGTATCAATGCACCTGCTCTGTGATACTCTCAGGGCTCTGTTTCTAGTGCAGAGAGCATCATGAAGACCAAGGAACACACTAGACAGGTCCGAGATACTGCTGTGGCGAAGTTTAAAGCCGGATTTGGATACAAAAAGATTTCCCAAGTTTTAAACATCTCAAGGAGCATTGTGCAAGTAATCATATTGAAATGGAAGTAGTATCAGACCACTGAAAATCTACCAAAACCCGCCCCTCCCTCTAAATGTCTCGAACAAGGAGAAGAGTGATCCGAGATGCAGCCAAAAGGCCCATGATCACTCTGGATGAAATGCAGAGATCTATAGCTGAGGTGGGAGAGTCTGTCCATAGGACAACAATCAGTCGTACACTGCACAAATCTGGCCTTTATGGAAGAGTGGCAAGAAGAAAGCCATTTCTCAAAAATATCCATAAAAAGTCTCGTTTGAAGTTTGTCACAAGCCACCAGGGAGACACACCAAACATGTGGAATAAGGTGCTCTGGTCAGATGAAAACAAATTCGAACTTTTTGAGCACAATGCAAAACTATATGTTTGGCATAAAAGCAACACAGCTCATCACCCTCAAAACACCATCCCCACTGTCAAACATGGTGGTGACAGCTTTATGGTTTGGGCCTGCTTTTCTTCAGCAGGGACAGGGAAGATGGTTAAAATTGATGGGCAGATGGATGGAGCCAAATACAGGACCATTCTGGAAGAAAACCTGTTGGAGTCTGCAAAAGACCTGAGACTGGGACAGAGATTTATCTTCCAACAAGACAATGATCCCAAGCATAAAGCAAAATCTACAATGGAATGGTTCAAAAATAAACATATCCAGGTGTTAGAATGGCCAAGTCAAAGTCCAGACATGAATCCAACCGAGAATCTGTGGAAAGAGCTGAAAACTGCTTTTCACAAAGCTCTCCATCTAACCTCACTGAGCTCCAGCTGTTTTGCAAGGAAGAATGGGCAAGAATTTCAGTCTCTCGATGTGCAAAACTGATAGAGACATACCCCAAGTGACTTGCAGCTGTAATCGCAGCAAAAGGTGGCACTACAAAGTATTAACTCAAGGGGGCCAAATAATATTGCACGCCCCACTTTTCAGTTTTTTATTTGTTAAAAAAGTTTAAAATATCCAATAAATTTCGTTCCACTTCACGGTTGTGTCCCACTTGTTGCTGATTCTTCACAAAAAAAATTAGAATTTATATCTTTATGTTTGAAGCCTGAATTGTGGAAAAAGGTTGAAAAGTTCAAGGGGGCCAAATACTTTCACAAGGCACTGTAGCTGTGACGCGAGTCACTACAGTAATAACTAATTTCTGAGGTGCTGAAAACAAGCTGTAATCACGGAAAGTAAATATAATATTTACTTACTCGTAGTAAAGAGAGATCAAAATAATCTGGGGTCAGGTCCAGGAAATGACACAGTAACAGCTAGAAATATTCAGAATCGAAGTCCAATTCAAGCCGAAGTCAGGAAACCAGAGGGACAAAACAGAATACAGAGGAGTAGGCAGCAAAAGGAATCAGGTCACAAGCAGAGAGTCAAGTCCAGGTAAGGTAATTAATCAGTTAGGGTGTGGCTCAGAGAGAGATCAATCCTACACATCCAAAGGCAAATATACAATTGACACAGAATAGGGCAGCAAGCTTAAGTAGAGTTCTAATCAAGTGAGCTGAAATGCAGGTGAGTTGCAGCACAGAGCCAGCCCAGACTGCCAGACTGACAATCTCCACAACAACCTAATAAAGAAAAAAGGCAGTGTGGAGATTATGACTGTAGCTCAGTTACTGGATGCATCATTGGTATCTTAGAGTGGTTGTCCACTACTCAGACAACCCCTATTCAATCTGAATGTTTGCCCCATTAAAATAAAAACACTAATACTCACCTCCGCTGCCAGTGCAGTTTCAGCTCTGTCTGCACTCGCTCTTACTGAGCTCACATAAAGTTTTACATCACACGAGTCCTGTGCCCAATATGCACTGGCTTCACTCTTCCCACCTTTGAACATATCAAACATCAATAGGAAGTGATCACGGCCAAAGCTCAGACTTCCTATTGTGACAACTTCACGTGCGCCCTGGGAGAGCAAGTGCCAACACCACTCTCCGGAGGTTAGTATGTGTATTTATTGTCATGGGGCACTGCTGGATAGTGGGTTGTCCAATCAGTAGAATCCTCGCTTTCATGCAAAGAAAACTTGAAATTTGAAATTCAAGATTTTTTAAAAAAAATATAGAGATGCCACTGTAAACGTTATTTTTTATTCAGGTCACTGCAAATGTTATTGTAGATAATAATAATAGAATGAAATGTTCCATAAAGTATATAACCACCCATTGATCACACGGTTCCTCTTCTGTTGGATTCTATATACAGATAGTATACAGGTAGCACTCGAAACAAACACAATCACAGCCTGTCTGGCTTGTCCCTTTAAGCTATGATAATGCCTACATAAGCTCCATGTGACCTTTGGCAAGTCACTATTTCCTGAGGCCTCAGGTAAAATAGATTAGATCCAGGGTCTTTAAACCCGTTCTTAGCATCCACTGGCAGGTCATGTTTATTAAGGATGTATATGGGGAATTACAGGTGATTCGGTCACTGGATCATTGTTTCTTTCAGTGACTTGAAGCTAAATTGCAGATAAAAGAAAATAATGTGACTTGTTGTTTTTCTTCTGAATTCATTGGTTTCCCACCTGTTTTCAGAACAATATATTTCACAACACATCATTACATTTTCCAGTCTGTGTGTACAAAATCATGTAATGTTCCAAAAAAAATAACGTAGCGAAAAACCATAATTTTATTTTTGTCCATAAATCAATAGTACACATCAAATTAAAGGGGTCTTCCAAGCCTTTCACAAGCGTCTACAGTCACTCTATGTGAGTTGTGAATCCTCACATCGGGCACAACATGCCCAACGACGATTGTCTGGCACCGCGACCAAGCGGTTATGTGACAGTAAAAATATGATATGGAGATGTCGGGCCACATTCCAGTTAGATTTGCGCAACCTCACTCAAGTGAAGAAAAGTAAAAAATTCAGCAAGTACTGAAAATAACCGTTCATACAATGTACACAATAACTTTTTTTGGGAGGTATCAACGTAATACCAGTCCAACATTTCTTAAACTTCTTAAACTGGCCGCAGCAAATGGTAGGCACAAACCCGTCTATAATTGTGAGTGAAGAAGGCACTCTACCGGCCACCCAGTGCTGGCTTGCCTTCACCAGGTCACTCCTTACAGCGCTGCGACAACCGAAAATTCCTGTAAACAGGGAGGGAGGGTGGGCGATAACAGCTCCGGTTGCTGATGAGAGGGAAAGGGAAGATGGCCCCCAAAGCAGCCCCCTAAATACCTAAGGGGGTGTGTTAAACTCTAATAGGAGGGCACCAAACCAATAGGGCTTCCCGGGGATAGGTCAAGGGGAGGGCTTATTACTCGGCAAACTGTTTAACCATTTCAGGGGCTTGTGAGTCAAGGGGCAGCGGAGGTAACGCCGCAGTGCCCCACATTCTAGCATTGTACTTAGTCTGAGTGCACTTATGCCCCAACACTCAATTCTATTGTAGATTTTTTAAGTATTTGATTAATTAATATGCAGGTAAAATATAAAAGTGTATCGCCAGTCCTGACTTTGTTTTTGAATTGTCTTTCTAGGTACAGAGCAGTGAGATATAAAACACTTAAGAGGTCCAGGAAGGAACCGATCTAATGAAATTTCACTTCAAACCAAGAGTTATTTAGTAAAGTGAAAACTGCTTAAAGGTACAATCCCTGTAGAGGAGATGTTGAGATAAAGTCAGGAAATGGGAACACTCGTAAACATTAAGGACCATTTTCTTTCTTCATTCTTCAAAGGTCTAAAAGCACTGCAGCAAGCAAAGGAAAGCTGATCACCTAATGGCTGAACGTGACTAAGTATGTAAGAAGGAAAATATATTTAGACAGACTTCATACTGAATTTTTAAAGCACCACTACATGTTTTTGGTGTTGTTTTTTTTAGTATTGGACTGGTGGCCCCCTGCCCCTAATCTTATACTCACCATCCGCTGATTTCATACATTTTTGGTGGCACTCCCCATCTTGTGTTTATAACTTCTGCATGACCGTAAATCAGAAGTTACATCACAAGCCAATGCAGGGGCGGACATATCATTGGTGCAACCTGTGCAGCCGCACAGGGGCCCGAGAGGTAAGGGGGCCCGTTTCCACCTCCAAAGCAGTAGGAATAGTGCATTTTGATGAGCTATTGGGCTAAAAAAGGCCCCCAGTACTGTTCTTGGACAGGGCCCCTTTTTTGTCTTTGTCCACCATTGCCTCAATGTATCTCTATTAGAGACAGAACAAGGCTCTCATAGACCAGAAATGAGTTGTGACCTCCATGAAGACAGACTGGAGCGACGCTGGAAAAAGATGAAGGTGACGGAGACAGGGGATTAAGATTTAATTACCGCTACAACGGTGCAATAAAAAAAACACAGTATTGGTGCTTCAAGAAAACACTTGAAAGTAAAAGGTGCAGTATACAAATGTATACAGAAATATTACCATAGTTTTCCGCTGTACATACTGTATGCCAAATTTGGATCTTTGTGTGCAGATTTACAACTGAATAGTGTAGCAGAATATGGAAAAAAGTCTATGGGTATTGTACCTGAAGGTGTACAACTAAATATTTACAGACAATATCAGTCTGAGGTGTTCAGGGCTCAACTGACTCAGGGGTCTCACCTTAAATTTCAGGTTTCAGTACACAGGTACTTTGTATTCTAAGTTTTTAATATCAATCTTTTTTCTGCTGGCACAGCCATGTGAGACCTTTTTGAAACTCCACAACTCGGGGATAAATATACATTTACAGTGGAACCTTGGTTTACGAGCATATTTCCAGGAATGTGCTTTTAATCCAAATCATTTGTAAATTTTCCCATAAGAAGTAATTGAAATGCAGACGATTTGTTCCACAACCCAAAAATATTTGCTGTATTCATGGTATACATATAGATCAAGGTATATATGTGGCGACCCACCAGTCTCGTTGCCACAAAGGGGTAGTGCACTCACTGAATGGGTGTGGTGTCCTACTCCTAAAGGAAATGGGATGGTGAACTTAGGCCTCCAACAAACACACCCACACACCCTAGGACCCAGGGGACCATGGGCAAACCCAGGGGGAAGGCCCAGTCAAAAAAAGGGGATAAGGGAAGAACAGACAGTGGAGACTTAGTGAGTGAGTGAGGAGCAAGGATAATTCTAGTGTGCAGGCGAACAGAGAAAGAACCCTAGGGACACAGGTGGAGTGAGAAAGCCTGGGCGCCCAATTCCGGGACTAAGATAGTTGGACGGAGGGGTGGTCAAGAACCAGGTAACCAGCTCTGAGCATGACACGGATGCTGTAAGCCTGAACCAGAGACCACGCAATCTCCTGGAGTGGTGGCCGCAACCCGACGCACCCGCTTAGAAGGCAGCTGAACTAGGGTCAGGAGACAGGTACCAGTCGCCTGACAAGACCCATGGCTGCTAGATGGGGGCACTATGTGTGGAGGCGCTGACAGAAGAGGCGAATAAGTAGCGCTGAGAGAGTGACTAGACAATGGAGAGGCACACGAAGGGGTCCTAGGCAAGCTATCCCGATTCCTTGTGGACAGGCCAGACTGGACTTGGAAGAGAGAAGCGCTCAATGGCCACCTGCAACCGAAGTGAGTAAACCAGGTACAAAATTCCAATGCTGCGTGAGACTGTGCTATTCTCCGCCTGCAGAGCCGCCGACTTCCACAGTACATGAGACACGAAGGCCCAGCGTAATCACGGCCTTACACACTCTTTCTCATAAACATGTCTGCCCCAGGGTACTGCTCCACCCATGGGGAGTGACAACATCAGGCTGCCATACCCACAACCCTGGCTGTCTAACCCGCAGCGTCGGTCCATGCTGACCGAGTACCATAGGTGGCATCACGAACATTCCCCCTATAAACTTTATTCCCATCCAACACACCCCAGAACCTGATCCACAGCCAGAAGGTAATACCGACTCTCCTGGTGTCACAGAAGCTGGTTTTCGACCCCTGTGACTTCCCAGACACAACTGTTAGCCTGGTTCTGAGTACCACAAGGACACGGGGTTGGGCAAGTCATATACAGTATATATATGTGTGGCGCCCCTGCAGACTGGTGGCCACAGTATGGTACTGCAGCTGGGTCAGGTAAGCTAAGCACCCCACACCAACACCCAACACATCCCCAATACCTAGACCTAGTACTCCATGTCAGGCAGGGGATAATGGGGGGAGCTGAGTGGTGGGTGGAGTGTAGTGAAAGAAACCCAGGAAAAGGGGTGGAGGAACCAGAATAAAACCTGGGAACACAAAGTTGGGGGAGCTAGGAGAGTACTGGTTGAGGTTCTTGGCGAGAGTGAGAGGGTGAGGAACCATACACCTAAGCAGAGACACCCATGCAGCCCAGGCACTGACACACTTGCCTGCAAGAACACGGACCCGGGGGCCAGTGCCACTGTATGGCCAGTCCGGGTCCAGGGCTGCTGACCGGAGGCAGAAGCAGAAGGGGTCTAAGGTGGACCTAGGAGTTAGGTGCATCGAACAACCGAGTCGACACCAGGGGGCTGGCCCTATAGATGTGGTCGGGGAAGCTTCAAGTCCCTAACCATGATTTACCGGCTGGGTGCAGGGTCTTCATGTCCTGTACCCCACCCCCAGCACAACGAAGGAAAGGTAGTCACATAGGGCTAGGAGTCCCAAGCGGGACATCCACCGGAAAGTCTGCAATTGCTGGCCCGGAGTATGTGCGCGGGATTGAAGAGGCCCGAAAGGTACAAGAGAGGGGGTGCCTCTAGTAAGCCGGCCCAGCTGCAGACCGGCAACCGGGACCGAAAGTACACTGCTGAACTGTGAACTGCACTGTGTAAAAATAAGAACGTTGCAGTGAGTAAAGTACTGGTCAAACTCAGGACTCTGTGTGAGAGACTTATTCTGGTGGTGATTAGCTGGGGCTTGCCTGCACCTGCGGGGCCGCCGACTGCACTTGCTGTGCAGGCAGAGACAGCCTGCAGGAAAGAAGAAGACGCGGGAGCTCCAATGATGTCAGTAAGTCTCACCACAGAACCTTCACACACACCGTATCATCACACATAGACTATATACCGGTCCAGGGGTTAACCAGCCCTGCCTGTGGAGGGCTTAACACCTCTCTGCCCCTTGCCATCATCCCCAGGACCATGACAAGCAGCGGTGACTCATAATGGCCGCAAACCACGGGTGGCGTCAGATCCATGACAAACTCTTTCCTTTTTATTTTAATTCCCCTTTTATTGACGTCAGCCAGAGACACAGAACCAGTCTGCGGTCACCACCATGACATCCCCAGGCAACAGAGACTTACCGAGTACCCAACGGCCCTGGCAGGTGACTCATATGCACAGGATGTTAATCAGTTACAGAACCTAAAGTTGGTTTAGTAGTGGTATCACACATGTACAGAATCAAGTTAATTTACAGTTGAGGAATAAAGCATCCTGCCACATCTACAGGGCCGGCACCCTGGCTTTGGCCTGGGCCCCTGCTGTCCCGTTGCTCTTGGGTACACCGTTGACCTCCTCCTTCCTTCCCACGGGAGGCTGCCTGGAGCCGAACTGGCCATCCGATGGCACAGGCCGCCGGGTCCGTGTTCTTTCACTCTGGACTACAGTTTGTCAGGCTTACTGGGTGTTTCGGCTCAGGGGTTTTGTTCTTTCTCTCCTCCACGCCAGGAAAGTCAACCAGAACTCTCTCTGAGCTCCCCTAAGTTTGTGTTCCTAGGTTTTAATCTAGTTCCTGCACCCCTTTCCTGGGCTTTTTCCTCTCGCTCCACCCTCCACTCGGTTCCCTTCCTTTCCTCTGCCTGACATAGAGTAACTAGGACTAGGGATTCGAGGGATGTGTCGGGTGTTTGTGCGAAGTGGCCTGCCTATATGTTCCAGCTACAGTACCTTACTGTGGCTGCCAATCCGCAGGGGCGCCACAGAGGCTCCTTGTGTAGAGTGCGGTGGCAAAGGTCGGATCCCGGAAGTGAGGACAAGACTGAGATTGACAGCTTATGGCGCATGTGCTAGAAGTGGCTAGTATTACTAGTATTGTACTGTATCTGCGTAGGGAGGTACAGTATTGTACTGTAGAGGGGTGGGGTGCTCGTATGATGCTATTTTTGCATATGTTAAGTTACAACTTATTAAAAATGTTAGTTTGTCTTGAAAAACGCTCTCTGACCAAGTTACTTGTAATCCAAGGATCCACTGTATATGCAAATTGATTCATTTTATTTGTTTTATTGATGGAAATGACAAAGAAAAAAGGAAATGAATGATCACTTTCTATTTTTTATGGCATGCACCATACATTTTTTTTACATTTTCCCCTCACCTGTTTGGCTAATTCATGATGAGGACTGACCTTATTTCTATTTCATAGTTTGAGATTTATCTCTTTTGAACAAAATTAAATACTGACAAAGTAATAAAAGAAGCAGCTTCCATGTAGATGCTAATTTTCTCTGCTCCATCGGTCTATAGAGCAGACCTGCAATGTGTACTGAGCCATCTACAATTGTAAAGCCTGCTATACTAATACAGAGAAAAATGGGGGCAGCATGGTGGCTCAGTAGTTAGCACTGCAGCCTTACAGCACTGGGGTCCTGGATTCAAATCCACCAAGGACAACATCTGCAAGGAGTTTGTATGTTCTTCTTGTGTTTGTGTGGCGCCCCACTGGTCAGTGCGCCACAGTAGGGGTACTACACCCACAACAGAGTGTGCGGTATTCCTGTCATTGGGGAGTGTAAAGTCAACCCATCCCAGCATCCTTACACCTAGACTAGGGGACCAATTGGCAACCCGTTACCAGGGTAACAGGTCCTGGGGGAGGAGTGTAAAGAGTAAGGAGAAGTGGGAAGTCACACAGTTGGATCTTGTCCGTACTGAGGGAAGAAGCAAGGAGGGATCCCTAGAGGGGTCTTCTAGGAGGGCGCCTGAGAGGAAAAGGCGACCCAGGAAAAGAAAGGAGAAACCCAGTGCCTGCGCAGGAAGGCTGGCTAATACATGACGCCATTGCCATTGTGTAGTGTGAATGGACAGCTGTTCAAATATGGCGCCCTGTGAAGGGACAGCCACTGGAAACACAGTAGCCACCACCATTCATCGCAGACAGGGCGTGGTATCCAGCACGCTGTGGCACGCCTCCGGGAAATCAGTAGTTCGACGCTGATTCCATCCCTATCGCCCCTTCACACGCCAAAAGCAGGGAAATTCACCTTCATGGTTGCATCTGGTTTTCGAGCAGTGCTTAGAAATCGGAACCAGGCACAACTTTGAAAATCACCGCCGGGCTCCCCAATTACACGCTGCAATTTCGTAGCAATTTCACGGCGACGGTGACGGGGCTACGGATTGCCTGGCAGATTTCTCACCGCAGTTGCGTCGTGTAAAGGTACCATAAAAGAAGTAGCAGTAGATCAGTAAGGTGAGATTACTTTGGGTCCAATTCATAAATAGCTTACATCAAAAACCTGGCTTAAGAAAGGAACAAAATACTTGCGTCTAAGTGAATACGTAAAATACAATATACAATGCCCCAAAGTACAAATACCTCCCAATCTGTATACCAAAAACAGTGAAAGAGGAAGATATTATTATTATTATTAATAATAATAATAATAATAATAATAACCTTTATTTATATAGCACCGACATATTCCACAGAGCTTTACATATTATGCTTGATTTTCCATAAACAGTACACATAAAGGGTATTTATGGTTCAGTATGGTTTCCCTTTGAACCCAAACACAAACAATACAATGTGTAATGCCCACTGCGGGGACACCAGCTCTCACCTCTTCCACTACTCCCTGGCATCTGCTCTGGTCTCAGGTCCTGTCTGCTGCTATCAGGGCCTGTCTCTGCATTGCAGGCCTTCCGTACCTGAAAGTGCTTCAGCCAATGGCCATGTACACCTTGCTGTATCCCGAGTCCCGTGCTTTGTCTAACCCCTGTCTGTTCCCTAGTACTGATGTACCCATATGCACCAGTCTAAACCAGCCCTGCAGCCATAATTCACTGCCCCAGATTGAGCCAACTCTGCTGCCATACCCACTGTACCTGGTGTACCATCCTTCCAGGCTGCACCTGCTCTCCGTGGAAACTGTACCTGCCTGCATACCCTTCTTCCTCAGAGTCAGCTTCTGAAGTGCCATCATCCCCTGGAGTAGTAGATGGCGGCTATCTACCAGCACAAGACTAACCTCAGTATCAGTAGCTCTAGTGAAGATAAGGAAGTCACTTATTTATGCTCCTCCAGGTATAGATTGGTGACTTGGCCCAGTGGTCCCCTTCCCCATGCCCGCCCCTGAGAGCGTTACATAATATAATCAAGTGTTCTCCCTCCACTATAGATAAAAACCTGTCATCCTGAGGGTGAATAGATGGTGGTAATATCCGACTTACCAAATCCCATAAAAGAAAAAAATTGAGATAACAAATTCCAAGCCATGTAGTGCTGTGGGCTGGTTGTCCACCAACAAAGGGGATGTCAACCACTGAGTACATTTTAGCCAGCTGTGCTTATAGCCTCCTATCATATGTAATACTTTCCTATAAATCCTAACCTCTACTGTGAGCATGTGCATGCTGAATGCTCTGTGCACATGTATTAAAGGATTATGTCCTCACGCTGATCAGTGCCATCGTGAGTCATGAGAACATACTTTGTGGGCAGAGTTAGCGCACGTCTCTAGTGCTGTACGTGCCGCCAACCTCCCCAATGATCTATATGCTCCAGCATCCCCAAAGATGTATATGACCCTAGTACTGTATACTATCCCAGGCCTTCCCAATGATATATATGCCTCCAGCCTCTCCAGTGATGTATATGGTTCCAGCCCTGCCCAGTGATGTATATGTCCACAGCATCTCCTTTGATGTATATGCCTAAGCCCCCTTTGTGATGTATATGCCTCCAGCATTTCCTGTGATGTATCTTATATGTGATGGATATACTTATGCCCCCATGTCTCAGGCGATGTCTATGCCCCCAGCGTCTACTTTGATATATATACAGCAGTCCCAGCATCTCCTATGTAATGTATATGCTTTACAAAACTTATCACAAAGAGTTGACTGCACTCAAGGCAGACGCAAATCTAGAAAAGCAGTTGTTATAATATATGTTATATAAGATTATCTCAGCACAGGAACCTTTTTTTAATATGCATTCAATTGTAGAATGTATTATTATTTCAAGAACTAGTGATTAAAATGAACCGGGTTTGTGGGACAACACCTTTAATGCAATGTCTCCCACTAGAACTGTAGTAGATTGAACAGCTGGGAAAGGAAGAGTTAAGTTAGTTGCCCTGCAGATGGGAAGGGTATTTGAGAGAAAGAGCAGAGTAAATTCCTGGTTACAACAAGTCAGCAGTTAGTAATAAAATGGAGCCATTCACAGGGAGAGCGACAGATGAAGAGTGTGACAGAAGTAGAACCGAGATTCTGTAACTGGATCAGTTGCAGAGTAATATCGCCAGAGTTTCCTGGACCGTATGTTGTGAAGTGGAAAAGACACAGAAAGAAAGCTCAGCTGTAGTGAGTTTGGCCTGAAACCAGAAATAGAGCTGTGAACTGCGGGCCCAAGGCAGATAGTAGATGAATGGACTGAAGAGGCAATTTGTAGGCCAGTCCCAGGAGTCTTAGGCTGTGTAATAGCAGCGCTCTTTTGCAGTTGCACATTTTTTCTGCGCCTTGCGCAAAAAACTGCAACTGCATTCACACGCATTTTGCCCTGCTCTTTTCCCAAGCCCAATTTAAAATGTGGGCTATGAGGGAAGCGCACATCAAAACGCGCAAAGAATTGACAAGTTGATTCTTTTTGCACTTGCACTTTGCAGTGAAAGCGCGTCCACAAAAATACGCTGCCAATAGAATTATGTTAAAGATTTCAGCACCATGGATAGCAGCATGTACTGTACGCAATTGGCATAAGCAGCAGGGTCAGCTCCTTATTGAGGATGTTGCCCTGCACTGTGCTTACGCACATTGCGCTCTGTAACGCCTCCTTACAGCGAGGAGTCCGCCGGCTGTCATTGACAAAATAGTAAAAACCAACAAAAGCCGGCGATACTGTAATAAATCAATTTAACCCCAAACATGCCGCACTATGTGGACAACATGTCTCTAGGGAGGGTGGACATTCCCTGGAGACTTGTTGCCCACATATATTATAACCATTAACCCTTTGTTCATCCCTGCAGCAGCAGGGATGAACAAAGCATACGGCTACCGCAGGCATTCACATGTGCCTTACGGTAGCCGAATGGGCTCCCATAGGCACCCATTATAGCATCCCCACTGCGTTTTTCAAACTGCTCCGAAAAACGCTGCCTGCATGATTTTTCACGCAGGCAGCGAAACCGGAATGCGGGAACCAGATTGCATTAAGTGCAATCCGGTTTTATAATGGGCGCCTATGGGCTGCGGATTCTGATTCAGTTTTGTGCATTTTTAATGCTCAAAACCGGATCAGGATCTGCAAACCCCACCGCAAATGTGACCCTAGCCTTAATGTCAGGCAAGCCTATTAATTTGCCATTGATCCAGTTACAGAATCTTGCTATCTCTGTTCTGCGTCTTCTTTCACACTCCTATCTATGCAACCTCGTCTGTCACACTTTCTGTGAGTGGTTCCACTTCCTTACTCCTGTAACCAGGATTTTTCTCTGCTCTCACTCCCAAATACCCCTCCCCACTAACTGTTTACTCTTCTCTTCTTATATGTCTAATATACTACAGCTCTAATAGGAGACATTCCATTATTGGTATTTTTTAATTCCATTAAATTCAACATAAAACAATGTTCAACAGTAATACATTTTAGAAAAACACATACAATTGTTCAAGGAGGGTGTCAGACATCTTCTCACTCCTTTTCATGCTATCTGTTCATGACTGGTGTTGTAACTTCTGCTACCGGGCCAGTCACTAGAAAGATGCGGAAATTACGCATTTTTTACACTTTTTATATTTTTTTATGCACGGTGATGCTCCTGTGCATTGTAATAATAACTTTCAGCCCATACTTACATTATATTGCCTTATCTATAACCAGACGCGGATTATAATGAGGGCAATCTGGCTACAGCCCAGGGCCCGAGGCTCCAGGGGGGCCCATGGCCAGAGTGCCCTCATTATGATCTGCTCATCAGGCCCACGGAGCTGCCGGGAAGTGCCAGTTCCCTCTTCTAGTAGTCATATATACCAGCGTTGTGAGAGTGGCAGAGCAGAGGAGCTGCTGTCAGGAGAATCAGCTCCGTGCAGCAATGTGATGATGTCATCATAGCCACTGCTGCCAGGACCACACAGACTGCAGGAGTATGTAAGCGTTCTGTGAAAGAGCCAAAGATTTATTTTACTTTAATTTTCAATTACTTGTGGAGTGGATTCATGTGAGGGGACAGGGAAAGGGGAGTTCTTAATGCAGAGGTACTGTGTGTGTGTGTGTGTGTGTACATATGTGTGACAGTGTGCATGTGTGTCCTGTGTTTGTGTACATGTGTCCTGTGTGTTATTATGAAGAAGTGGAGTGTGTATGTGCATATGTGTCCTGTGTGTGTGCATATGTGTCCTGTGTGCATATTATTATGGAGAAGTGCAGTGTGTCTGTGTATGCATATGTGTTCTGTGTGTATTTGTACACATGTGTCCTCTATGTGTGTGCATATGTGTTCTGTGTGTATGTGTGTGCATATGTGTCCTGTGTGTAATTATGTGTCCTACATGTGCATATATGTGCCCTGTGTGTGAGTATACATCTGTGTCCTGTGTCTGTGTACATATGTGACCTGTGTGTGTGTTATTATGGAGAAGTGCAGTGTGTGTTATGTGCATGTGTCCTGTGTGTGTATTATTATGAAGAAGTATTGCGTGTCTGTGTATGCAAATGTGTCCTGTGTGCATCTGTGCATCTATCCTCTCTGTGTGTGCATATGTGTTCTGTGTGTATGTGTGCATATGTGTTTTGCGTGTTATTATGGAGAAGTTCAGTGTGTGGGCATATGTGTCCTGTGTATGCATATGTGTCCTGTGTGTGAGTGTGCATATGTGTCCTGTGTATGTGTTATTATGGAGACATACAGTGTGTATGTGCATATGTGTACTGTGTGTGTGCATGTGTCCTGTGTGAGTGTGCATATGTGTCCTGTGTGCACATGTGTCCTGTGTGTGTTTTATTATGGAGAAGTGCTGGGTGTGTACATATGTGTTCTGTGTGTGTGCATGTGTTCTGTGTGTGTATTATTGTGAAGTACAGAGTGTGCGTGCATGTGTATGTGTGTGCATATGTGTCCTCTGACTGTGTGCATATGTATCTTGTGTGTTATTATAGAGAAGATCAGTGTGTGTGCATATGTGTCCTGTGTGTGCATATGTCCTCTGTGTGTGTTATTTGGAGAAGTGCAGTATGTGTGTGTGCATATGTGTCCTATGTGTGAGTGTGCATGTGTACATATGTGTTCTGTGTGTGTGCATATGTGTCATGTGTGTTATAATGGAGAAGTTGTGTCTGCGCATATGTGTCCTGTGTGTGCATATGTGTCCTGTGTGTGTTATTTTGAGAAGTGCAGTGTGTGTGTGCATATGTGTCCTGTGTGAGTCTGCATACGTCCTGTCCAATATGAAGGAGATAGAGGGCACCACCATCTAGGGGAAGTACTCAGCAAGAATACCCGAAGACTGGAGCCACAGAGTCCCTCAGGGTGCCAGCCACACATAATCCATGACAAAATGAAAAAAAGAAGCGGCACTCACCGAGGTTGCAGTGAAGCGGTGTCCTTTAATAGGGTAGTTGATACAGAGTGCAGGGAGGGGGACCGGGTGACGACGGCACCATTTTGGGCGTTCTGCCCTTCAACGGGTCACAGGTAGCTGGTGGTGCCTGCCCCAACCTTATATAGGTGGAGCCAGGACCGCCCTAATGACATCACAACCAACTAGTCATAATATAAAAACAATGTGCACTTCCGACACTTTGTCCGCACTTCCGTCACTTTGTCCACACACACACACACAATCCGCTATACTTACCTCTGGCCCTGCGTCGCGAGACTTCCCGGACGCCATATTGGATCCAGCCGTCCGGGGGCAGTGACATACTTTGTCCAAGATGGCGTCCGGGAAGTCTCGCGAGGTCATGGTTTGCAGACAGGTCACCATTCTGGTTACTCTTCTCTGAACTTGCTCCATTTTGTTAAAGTCTTTTTTACTATGTGAAGCCCAGAACTGGACGCAGTGTTCCAGATGAGGTCTGACCAAAGAGGAGTGGTGTTGTAACTTCGAGGGTGATAGCAGAGGGTGATAACAACTTTGTGTGATCTAGACTGTATGTGATGCGCCCCTCTCTCAATGTTAACGTAGTACCTCACCCACGGGTTCAGTCTGGTCATTGCGGACTCATGGGTGAATATATTTCCCTTGCAGGCAAGATCACAGTCCTAGTATGACAACTGTGTTCTTAGACCATGGTGGAAAGTTAGGCTGCAGCACATAAAGTTTCTGCCCCCCCCCCACCAGTGTATCTCGTGATTAGGGCTTAGACTTAAAGGGGAACTCCAGAGAGAGAAACCTTTTTTGTACAGTTCCAGCCCTCCTACATGATGAAGCAGAGCTGTACACTGCAGTTCTAGGATCTATAGATCTCTTCTAATTCAATAAAATCATACCTGCTCCTCTGCTCTGGCCCCCACTTCAGGGAACCCACCTGGTCGCAGGGGCGCCACATTATTCCGGAGCAAAACCAACGTGTCCGCACGTTGACACCTCCTATAAGCTCAATTTGTTTTTATGCAAAATACGACAATAACATACGAATACTTGATCTTCCCTTCCGGGAGGTTCTTGCTTGAACGTTGCATAATAAAACTAGAAAAAGAGTCCAAAGTGCAAAAGTGCTCATGAGTCCAATTCTCAAAAGTGCAAAAGTCTACTATACCTACGGGTAATTCACATTATTTACTTCTAAAAACTCTGCATATAAAACCAATAGAGAGTACTCAGGGTACTCAACTATATACATATTCTAGTCTGCACCAATCATTGTCCATGGTGTTAAAAGTCTTTCAAAACATTATTAAGAAATGGGGAAGGCTACACATACATTCAGGATAGGGATGGGGACAGCAAAGAAAACATTACATTCTCACTTACAAGTTCTTTTGTTGTTGTACTCCCGGGTACGACTACTCCTTCTTTTCTTCTTTCTTCTGATCTTTATCCTTTGGCACCTTCCACGGCAAGATCTCCTGTCGTGCACAGTGTGTTCTGGGGCTGCTGCATCTGTAGCATCCGGATACGTATCTGATGCTGTTGCAGCTGTGAGCTCTCTCAGGGACAGTCTCTTTACACGCATGCCATATGGATCTCGCTCTCCTGTTCTGCCACCAGCAGTGCATGATCTCCCCGCTTACCTCCTGCGTTGAGGGTGCTGGAATCAACAGCTCCGGCAGGCCTGGGCAACTCTCCTCCAAGGCCTCCAGTAGATCATTCATCCGCATCGGCCCTGTGCACTCTCCTGCAGGCCGGGATTCTTGCCTGCGACCACCTGTTCGAGTGCCGCTCCCACGTCGGGGAACTCTCTCATCCCCCCTACTGGGTTCCTCCACCAACGCTTCCCGCTGTGGGCCCTTAGGGAGCAATCTTAAGACTCCTCGTCGAGTGTCCATCTCCAGGTACTCCTCTGCTTCAATCTGGAGGTCTACATAAGGTAATGGCGGCTGTTCACCATACTGTTCATGCTCTCTTCCCTTTCCTGGGGTGTTGCCGATTCTTGCCGCGCTGTCGGCCGCCACGCCCCCAGGTGGGGCTACATCAAGTTGATTGGCATTGTGCTCCCCCGGAGTGAAGGATGGCAGGGGCGGGATCTTCTTTTCCGGCTTCTGGCTGGCTCGACCCACGATAAGGGGCACTGGCATGCTCTGCGCCATGCACATGGCGTCAGCCTTTTAGCGCCGTCATTATGGGGATTACATTTGCAAAGTTCAAAAACGAGTTCAATAAAGTCTTTTCGGCACACAGTACCTGGGTTTAACGGGCACGGTATCCTGTTCGCGACGCCAGAAAACTGATGCGCCCCTCTCTCAGTGTTAACGTAGTACCTCACCCATAGGTTCAGTCTGGTCGTCGCGGACTCACGTGTGAATATATTTCCCTTGCAGTCAAGGTCACCAGTACTAGTATGACAACTGTGTTCTTAGACCGTGGTGGAAAGTTAGGCTGCAGCACATAAAGTTTCTGCCCCCCACTGGTGTGTCTCGTGATTAGGGTCTGGAATCCCCGGTCACTTCCTCAGAGCCGGTTCTTTGGTGTTGGCCTAGCCCTCCAGTGTCCCAGGTTCAGATATTTGGGCACACCAGGCTCCTTCTGTCTGTCAGTGTCTTTAAGGGTGCCTCGAGGCAGCTGTGTGTGGCTGCCGGGCCCTTGTCCTCCCATTCTTCCTTCTGCTGTGGGGTGTCTCTCAGTCTCTTTCCCCTTCCTGTCGCCTCCAGGCTATGGAGCGGGCTTCCACTCCTAGGGTCTGTGCCTCTCAGGATTCTGCGCCTCCAGGGAACCTGAAACCTCCTGGGAAGTCTCACTCTCTTCCACTCTTTCCAACAGCTCCCACTGTTCTACTCTCCTGCCTTTGGTGCTCCCGTCTTTTATCTATGGTGCCACCCACTAGATCAGTGTTACTCTACGCTCCACACACTGTGCTACACCCGCCACCCCTTACCCAACCTAGAGTCCTAGATGTAGGGTCGGTGTTTGTGCGGTGTGGGTGTGTTTTCAACCACCTTGCTTACCTGGCTGCACTTCCCTCTTGTCGCCACCTGGTCGCAGGGGCGCCACATATATTTCTGTTAATACATCCTAGAACTGTGATTGCCTTTTTTGCTGCTACATCACACTGTAGACTTATGTTAAAGGGGAACTCCAGTGAGAGAAAACTTTTTTGTACAGTTCCTGCCCTCCTACATGATGAAGCAGAGCTGTACACTGCAGTTCTAGGATCTATAGATCTCTTATAATTCAATAAAATCATACCTGCTCCTCTGCTTTGGCCCCCACCTCAGGGAACCCAGAATCTCGAGCCTGACAGCTTAATGTAAAAGCAAAAACCAGGAGGTGTGTCGGGGATGTGGATACTGGGGGCTGCAGGATCATCCTACATTCACACCCCTTACAATTCTGTTTAGTGAGGGGGCATGCAGATATTTAGGTTACCTAAGGTGGGGGCCAGAGCAAAGGAGCAGGTATGATTTTTATTGATTTATAAGCGATCTATAGATTCTAGAACTGCAATGTACAGCTCTGCTTCATCATGTTGGAGGGCAGGGAAAGTACTAAAAAGTCTTCTCTCTCTGGAGTTCCCCTTTAAGTCTGTGATCTATTAGTATACGCAAGTCTTTTTCACATGTGCTGTTGTTTAGCCCTATTCCTCCCATGCTGTATATGTTCTTTTAATTTTTCTTTCCAAGATGCAGGACTTTGCATATTTCCTGGTTAAAATAATTCTGTTAGTTGCTGCCACTGTTCCAGTTTGTTTAGTTCTTTATGAATCCCTCTTTCTCTTCTCTAGTATTAGCGGATCCCTCCTAAGTTTGTGTCATCAGCAAATGTAATAGGTTTAACCTCAATTCCTTCATCTAAATAATTGAGAAAGAAAGTTGAACAACACAGGATCCAGAACAGAGCAGTTGACACGACTGGATGTACGACAGCTCTTTGTGTTCTGATCACTAAGACAGTTATGAATTCACCTAACTGTATGCCTTGGCCATGTCATACCTGGTCTTTCTTTCACTATGGATGGTGTAATCTGAGATCAGCATGATGTAGGAGAAAAGATCCTAATTCCAGTGATGTACCACTTACTGGGCTATGTGCTATAGTTTTGATAAAATCACAGTATTATCAGCAGGGGATTCTCAATTGAGGATAAGCAAACTTCTTGCTAAGTAATGCTCCATATTGATGAGCCCTGTATAACGACACCACCCCCACTGATTGATAACTTTCTGTGCATACTGTGCATGGTCAGAAAGCTGTCAATCAGTGGTGAGGTGGAGTTATACAGAGCTCAGTATTAACAGAACTGCTAGATCTACACCAGATAAAACAGTGGGTTTATCAAAAGCTAGAATCAGGGTCTCTGCCCCTACATTAGGCTGCTCACAGCCAAAAAACCTGCTGACAGATTCCCTTTCAAAGATCAAAGTAATACAAACACTGAAAAGTACCATTAAAAAACTGAAAAATGCAAAGCATAAGAAAACTGATCCATACTCCAAAAACATGTACAGAATCCTGCACGTTTCATTTGTTCTTCATTATTATGAGTGGCTACATAAAGTTTAGAAACAGTCTACTCAAAGTGTCAGACTTTTCCTTGTGTAATTCCCTGGGAGTGGGCGCCCCCTGCTGTGTAGGACTGGAATCTTCAGTCAGAGACAGTGCCCCATTCACAGCTGACAAATTGCTGACTCATCACATGCCAGCAGAACAACAAGCTGCCCTCCTCCTCCCCTGTGCCAGGAATGTCAGGTTATACAGAGCCCAGATGGAGAAACTAGTTCAGCTTGGATGTGCTTCATTCAGTGCTGCAAATCTTCTCTCCACATGAAATAGCAGTTTGTTTCTGTAAAGGATCCACAATGGAACTCATTACCCAAAAATCACAGAAGTCAATTAAATATATGCTTATTATATGTAAAGCCTTCATCTGGGTACCCAGGTGAATAAAGTTCAAGTTCTGAATCAAACTTCCCCTTCCCTTGTTAACTTCCTAAAAATCATACAAGAATATACAGATGCATCTCAATGACTTAGAATAACAACAAAGTTAATTTATTTCAATAATTCAATACATAAAGTGAAATCTATATATATTGTTTAGAGTCATTACACACAGAGTGATCTATTTCAAGTGTTTATTTCTGTTAATGTTGATGATTATGGCTTACAGCCAATGAAAACCCAAAGGTCATTATCTCAGAAAATTAATGTAGGGAGGATGTGAGTCGCCCGGGGCAGTGGGGAATCGGGTATCTGGGCCCTTTCTGCTGTGGTTGGGGGATGTCATTGGTGGCCTGCCCGGACCTGTGGCCTTGGAGACCGAACTTAAAAGGGCAATATATATGTAAAGGGGAAATAAAGTTTATAATATAGTTCTCGTGACGCCACCCGCAGCTTCTGGTGATTGAGCACCAGCGCCGCCTCAGTCCTCCGGTGGGTGGTGGTATAGCGGCCTTGATGGTACAGCTCCCTGCAGGTGGAGCTAACCCCCCCGGGGCAGGGATGCACCGGTAATGATGAAGGTGCTGAGGATGGATGGACGGCAGGAACACGGTATAGCGGAGAAACAGACACGGAGACTCGTTCACTCTACCTGGGTACTTTACTGGAACGATGTAGGTGATGATACAGTTCACAGCAGAAACAGTCTTAGGACGAAGTAGCTGGCCGGGTAGTCACAATGGGCTGCAAAGTCTCTGGGAGTCTCCCGTGGAATGCCTACTTGGATCTGACCTGTGTTCTGCTCTCAATGCCTGTCTTGAGGTGCTGGCTTAGTACCAGGCCCATGGTGTGCTTAGTGGATCACGGTGAGAATCCTGTTGAGACAACTCTTCTCGACATGGTGTTGGGGCCGATAAACAGACCGCAACCTCCGGTGTTCTTGGTGAGGGGCTGAACTCCCACGCTGTCTTTGGAACCGGTGCTCCGGTAAAACAGACCAGAGTTCCCTCCTGAGTAAGGGCGCTCGATGGGTTCCCTTCTTCTGTCTGGGCTGCCTGTTTGCTCTCTCCAGGCCCCTTCCCTGGGATTCCTTCTTTTCTCTCTCGGAGGATCCCCGTTCTCCGTCTTCCCTCAGTGCCGACTGAAAACTCACTGTGTGTCCTCACTCCTCTCGTTCGCTGGGTTGTGCGAATGATACCTGCCCACGATGTCGGATACGACCGCGCGCCCACGAGATCGTTGCAAACATCATTTCAAAGTCGTGCCGTGTAACGGGCCTTAAGACTGGTAGGATCATTCCGCTTGTGTATGGAAAGTTTGCTCAAGGAAAAAAATTGTAAACTGTGTGAGCCTGCACTGACATACATGTGGCACCCCAGGGTTAATGTGCCACAGCAACACTGTGAAGGATGGATTATATCTTATCTATTAATCTTAGCTTTTATACTCATATAGCATTAAATGAAACAATAAGTTTTTTCTGTATTCAGGTACGTATCCAACATCTTCTCTCTTTCTCTTCTTTTTCTCTTCTCTCTTTGTCTCTCTTCCCCCTCCATCTATTCTTTCTCTCTTTCTTTCCTACTATGAATCTGTGAACAAGGAGCTGTTTTGTAAACAAAGTGTCTCCTCAGATGTGTATGCTGGAAAGAAGATATGGTTGTGCCTCTAGAGTTGCCTTGAAAATGGACAAGCTGATTGGTTCTCGCTGTGCCTACACCAGATTGTACCATGGGAAGCTAGAGATATTCTGCATACCAGAGGCCAAGAGAAGACATCATGACGTGATGAAGGATGGATTCAGCACAGAAGACAAAAGACTAATTATTACTAACAGTGATAGATGTATTAGCCTAACCCCACCTAACTCCCATCTAATCCCACCTTGTCTTGGCCATTTCACGCCTAGTCTTTAGAGTATAAAATGCTGTGTACCCGGAAATAAAGGGCAGTTGCTGTGACCATTGCCATTGCTTAATAAAGCAACGAACATATTATAAGTTTGAACCGGACTCTCAGTCTGATTTACTCTTATCTGGTACCGTATGTTCATAGTCTAATCTGGGATGACTGGCGAGGGAGTGGAACAGTAAAATTTGAACCCGACAACACCACAAAGGGTTAACTCCCCACACAACCCACAACACTACACTAGCGCCTCCAGGCCAGAAGGTGGAGCTAAAGCTGCTTCCCTATATATTCTGGTGTGGAGAGGAAGTGGGGAAGAGCAGAGTGGTGGGAGGAGCTAATGTTGTTTACCTCAGAGTGGCAGTGACAGTCAGTTCCTGAGAGGACTGAGGGGAAGGACCTGGGTGTAAAAGGGCTGTGTCAGGCCAAACCCACGGTCCACTGTCCACTTCCAGGCGGCCAAGGTATGAGGAAAGGAGTAGGAGAAGCAGAGGAACACACCCGAGACACAGAGTTAGCCTATAACTCATCCCGGTAAAGCGCAAAGACCGGATACCGGATCCGACATTGTGCATGATACAAGCAGCACAGTAAACAGCGGATGAGTGAGGATTTCATATCTTCACTGTACTACAGCGAAGCAACACGGCGGGGTCAGAAACACAAAATTAAGACTCAAGTTGCCTAGCAAGTGGGTACCCATGAGAGGAGACAGGGCCAGCAGCTTAGCTAAAGCGGCAGCAGGGCCACACACGAAGCGCAGGAGTAGGAAGCCAAGGACCCGGTCAGGGTGGGAGCAACCCGGCCCCGGTACAGACTCCGTGGACAATATCTGCTGAACAACATCTGCAGTAAAGACTTGGAAAGCTACAAAACCGTGAGTCTGTGTGATCCTTGCAAACCCTGTTCTCCCTCACAAACTGTCATCTCTACTACTACCCCTGCCCCGCATCCATCTATAGACTATTATCACCACTGCCCCGGGGAACTAGGCTCTGCCCGCAGAGAGCCGTTACATCACCGGCTGCCAAACATCATCCCCAGAGGTTCTGCAGCAGCGGTGGTCACCCTGACCACAACCTGTGGGTGGCGTCACGACAAAATTCCCTGTAAATATACCCCCCATCTATTGCGGAACCCGGGACACGGTCCGGACCAAGACCGCCGTGATATCCCCAGCAGCATCTCGGTCTGGTACCGAATACCCCATCCTAGTAGGCTCCACATACATATGCCTGCTGAATGAACTGATTATTTGCTGCCATATCTTTGTGCCAAGAAGAGCCTGTATTGGTTGTTGAAACCCTGAGAGTTTTATGAAATCAATAAAACTTCACATTTAAATCAAACCACAATGCCTGTGTATATTCTACCTAATCCCTACCTGAGAGTGTGAATCCCTGCAGTATATCGAGTATTCTGGAGTAATAACAGTCAGTCAAATGACCAGGGGCTGGCTGGTAGATCTTGCCCTGGGGGGCAGTCTACTTCCTTCAGCCTGAGCCCAAGTGAGGACCAGGAGGGGAGGTGGGGGGTGTCTGCTATCAGAGCAGGCAAGGTGAGGATCAGGGGTGGTGGTGGTTTGGGCTTAGTGCTTTCAGAGCAAGCTAGGTGCAGAGAGGGGGGGTTGGGTGCTGCCACTCACCAGCCTCCACCCTACTGTCTGCCGCGGCCCACCGCCTGCTTCCCAGGTCACGCTGCCATTGCGGCAGCTGCGGCCGCAGAGCACCGCCCCGCGGCCCCATTCATTGCAGAAGACGGCCCTAAACTAGGGCAATACCACCGGCCTGGGGGGCGGATGCCTCATTGTCACCTGGGCCAGTCCGGGCCTGCAAAGGACTAGTCAGGCGACAACTAGCCCATGTGTCTGACCAACGTAGGGTTACCATAACAGCTTCTTGCTCTCTACTCAATATAGGTATTTCTTGTTCAATTCTGCAGTTACAAGGGCTGTACTAAAAAAAAAGTTATCTGCTATTTACCCAATTCATTGTTCGCAAGGTTTGTAATGATAAAACCTAAAAGACAAATTTTTGTTGAATTTTAATAATTCTTTACGTTACTACATATATAACCATATAACCAAATGTCCTTAGCACATTTCTCTACCCACTTCTCTCATGTAAAGTTTTCATTGTGGCTACACCTGGTTTCCATTCACTTCCCATTCAGATGACCCTGGTTTGGCACATGGAGAAGTAGGACATGAGTGACGAGGATCATCCATATTTAGGTACAAATATACTTAACAAGGTTTGATAGCTTTTGCACTCTTTGATATAAAAATAAACGCTAAGTACCTCAAGTTTTTCCATTTTACAGGAATAATACAGTTCATGTATTTATTAATTGCAGTGTGTTCCCGCACCGTGTATGTATATGTCTGTATATTGGTCACATAGTGTATTTGTGTGAACTAAAGGCAACCTGTCACCTAGTTTAGACCCCTAACCTATCACTACCTGTCGCTGCATCTTCCTTCTACATTCCTAACCATCCCTGTCTGAGCTTGTTGGAATATGTTAAGTGCAACAACTCCAATCCTGTATGTGTAAGGCTAGGGTCACATCTGCGGTTGGCCTTGCAGATCTTGATCCGGATTTGAGCATTAAAAATGCTCAAAACCGCATCCGTCCCGCAGCCATTAGAGTTCAGTAGAAAAACAAATAGTGCAATCCAGTTACCGCATCCGGTTTTGCAGCCTGCGGAAAAAATCATGCAGGGTGCATTTTTCAGAACGGTAGCAAAACCGGATGCGGTTTTGTTAACATGGGCGCCTATGGGACCGGATCCAGTACCGCAAGGTACATAAATGTACCTTGCGATACCGAATCCGGTTCCGGATCTGGTTTTGAAAATTGCAAAAATCCTCATTCTAAACCCGGATGCATTTGTGGCGCCCAGCAACGAGTGCGTCACAAGAGGGTATTGCAGGCATAAATGCAGCCGCAATATTCTCTGACACAGCAGTGATCTGGTTAACTTTGAGATCCAACCCTGCATGCATCACCTAGAACAGAGGACCAACCCAGGGTCCTGGTGGGCGGAGTTCTAGGGAAGTGTGTAGGGAGAACAGACCCTTAGTCGAAGAGAAGGAGTCTAGAACTTGACCTGAGAAGTCTAGAACTTGGAGTAGGAGCGGGGGCTCCGCACCCCGTGCAGCCCCCGGGCCGTCACCGGTCGGGTGTCAGCACCTGAGGCCTCAACAACCGGGATCAGGCATCATTAACCACGGGTTCCAAAAGACTCCCGTGCCCAAAACTTCACAGCCGGTTCACTGGTACCGAAGCTGGCAGCAGTTCACCTCTGCTACGCGAACCAGAAGCGTGGAGGAGCAGCTTCACAGGAGCACCCCACCACCAGCCAACTTCCAGTCGTCTAACCAGCGGTGTACCCACTGAGGGATCCAAGGCTCCCCAAAACATCCATAACGTACATCTTGGATAGGGCATTGAAGCAGCCTCCCCGTACCCGATCTGGTATTCCTGGGCGACAATGGCAAAACACTTAGCTAGAATGGAGGAACACTTGCGGATCTCTGAGGGACACCATCACTGCTGAGTCCACCCGGTCCACTACCCGTAAACTGTCTACCATGTACTGCCTGCTGGTTACAGTAAAGACCCATTGCAGAGACTTTCTGTGTCCGTGCTTCCTTATGAACTGTCCGTCCGCACTACAAGGTAACCGCAGCTGCCGCACAACATCTTAAGCAGCTCCAGCCTCCGGGGATCACCGCTCAGCCTGTGGGGAGCGTTCCATCTTGCTGCTGTCCATCCCCCGGAGTTCCGCAGCGTCGGTAACGATTACCGAAACTACTCATAGGTGGCGTCACGAATAAATTAAACCCTTTTATTCTGTTCCTACAAGACGTCTTCAACTTTTGATCTGCACTCAACCGGGCCCCACTACCGGCAGGCGCGGCCCACCCGTGACAAGGAGGAAGGAGCTACAGCCTGTCTAAACCGGAGTCCACGGGCTGACGGTGAGTCACATTAATACATCCAGATCCTGAATGAGGATTGCATTTTGACAACTTTTAAGAAGTATGAAGGCACAGTCCAATACCGCATCCGGTAATGGATGCGGTTACCGGATTGTGCCTTCTAAGTGTGACCCAAGCCTATGTGTTATATTGCTAGGTTTGTGCATTGTCAGTAAAGTTAGTTTAAAAAAAAAAGAAAAACAGCCAGAGGCTCACACACAGGAAATACCATGTGACTGTTACCAGTCTCCTGTGTGTCTGTGCAGTCTGTCTGTGTCTGTGCATGTGAAGAGAAGCACAGCAGCTTGCTGATGCTGCAAAGAGACATTTAAGATGTATATTCCTGTTTCCACAAAGACCTTCATCTCTGTACCTGTTTGTTGATAATTAAAGCTAAGTTCTGTTGTCAACACGCTTTCAGTGTATCCTGAATGATCCGCTGCCAACAGGTTATAGGCCCAGTGTGACACAGAACTCCAGTGTGACACAGAACCCCAGGAGTGACACAGAGCACAAAGTGATACAGAAGAGTAATACAGCAACAGAAGCCCAAAGAAAAAGCAGCAGAGTAACAGAGAAGATATCCACAAGCAGGGATTACTGCAAGTTCTCAGTGCAAAGTCTCACCAATCAGAATTATCAGTCCTGGAAATTCAAGGTGAAGATGCTGCTCATAAGAGAAGGTATGTGGAAATATACACAGGAACAAGTGCCTCATCCATTACCAGATGACTGGGTAGAGAAAGATCAGAAAGCACAAAGCACTATCTCCCTCAGTGTAGATGATCAGATTGTGCATATATGCAAGTGTGCAACGCAAAGGAGATGTGGGATGAGTTACAGAAAGTGCATGAAAGATCAAATCTCAGCAATAACCTTTATCTCATGATAAAGCTGTACCAGTCTAAGCTAAGTGATGGCCAGAATATGCAGGACTATATAAGAAACACCCTATAGATTGGGGAGCATCTCAGGGGTATTGGAGAAGAAATTAAAGACTTTAATGTTGCAGCATTACTATTAAGTGGTCTTCCAGAAAATTATGACACGTTTGTCACTGCATTAGATGCACGGCCAGATGATGAACTCACACTAGAATATGTCAAAGGCAAGCATGTAGATGAATTCAAGCAAAAAACGCAGAATGTAAGCAGCAGTAATGAGTCTATAGCAGAGACAGCATTAAATACACAGGACTTTCCTGAATATAAGAGCAATCTAAGAGAAACTCAGGAATGTTTTGTCTGTAAAAAGCCCGGCCACCTTAAAGCAAACTGCAGAATTTGGAAGCAAGAATGAATAAGTTTAAAGAGCAGAACAGTGATCAAAAGGTGAAAACAGCTGTAAAAGAAAAGTCTGCATGTGTTGAAGCTGCATTTAATACCAGTACAGGCTCATCTGCAAAGCATATATGGTGTATAGACTCAGGTGCTAGTAGCCATATAACAAATGATAAGGACTTCTTCATTGACCTTGATGAAAGCAAGTCAGAAAAGGTCATCTTAGCAAATGGTCAATATATGACTTTAGAAGGAGTAGGAGACGGCTACCTCCACTGTCCAGTTTCGTCAGCACAAAGCAGAAAGATCTCAGTAAAGGATGTTCTTTATGTTCCCAGTCTTGAAAGCAATCTTCTGTCTGTAAAGAAGCTTACGCAAAAGAGTAATGTAGTTACTTTTAAAGACAACAGCTGCATTATATCAAAGGAGGGTCACACTCTTGCAGAAGGAAAAAATCTAAAATGAACTTTACCAGTGGGCGTGATAATTCATTCCGGAGAACACTCCTGATTTCAAATTCATGGCTCCTCCTTTCGGGTATGACACAGTGAGCGAGTTCTATTTCTGGTCCTGTGCAGTGTAGCGTGTATTGGGTGTCCAGGCCGGCTTCGGAATGCACATTGTACATGCTTCGGAGCTGGCCTGTACAGCCAATAATCCCCTATGCTGCACCAGACTGGAAATGACAATCAGCCGTCGCGTCATACCCTGAAGGAGGAGCCATGAATTTGAAATCAGCAGCTCACTCCTGAATGAATGATCACAGCAACAGAGGTGTAATTAACTCACCCCATGGGGGCCGTGGGATACTCAGTGCTGGGTCTGTCGATGTTGTTGATGATGTCACAGTCCGTGACCCCCGTCTGAGCAGTCAATAAAGGGGAGAGTTTTTGTTGCTGTTTTAGAGGATTACTGGACTTGGAATTGAGGAATAATAGTCCTCGTGAAGCCACCCATGAGTTGCAGCTATTGATGACTGCCGCTGCAATACAGTTCCTCTGGGGTTGGTTGCAATGCAGCAAAATTGGAAAATCATCTACTGGTAGGGCTAACCCCATGGCAGCAGATGTTACTATGATGAGTTGGTACTGATGTTACAGCGCAGGGCTGATGGCGGAGCAATAAATTTCAAAAACACAGCAGGGTGCAGTCTCAAGATGTTTACTCACAGTTCCATTGTTCCAGGTTACAACAATCGTCACCGTTGTAACAGCCCGCTGAGCACTGAGTGCTTGGAGGAGGGGATCCAGCTAACTCACGGGTAGCTTGATGGCACTCAACTGATACTCCCTTCCACTGTCCTCTCTTGGTCATCTCTTTCTGCACTGGCTTCGCCCTCCTGCCCTGAACCTCCTGCCCTGCGCCTCACACATAGAGCCCTGAGCCAGTGGCTGGAGGCCTTTTCGGGCAACTTCTCTCTGTCCCCTGGACCCTACATGGCCACCTTTTCGGCGGGTGTGTGCGGTTTCAGCTGCGACACTTGGAGATACCGCAGCCTCCAGGTTGCTACCTGAGCCTGATCATTCTCCACTAGTCTGGGGGCTAGTCCCCCTTCACTATGGCCTAGTCCCTCCACACAGCTTCGGTCAATGTGGATGTGGGTGCCCACGGGTGGATTGCTCACTATACGGACCTGGGACCTCTTCTGTCTTCGGGGGCACCCTCACTTTCTGGCTCCACCGTCAGTTCTTTGTTCATCTCAGGTCTTGAGACAAGCTCCCACTGGCTCAGTTCCCAGGACGTATCATACTCGCTCTTGTCCTTCTCTGACAGACTCTCTGAACCTCACAGACCTCTGTAGCTCTTGCCAGCCACCCACCAACTGCCTTCTAGATGTTTCTACTGGATCTTTTATAATGTCTGTCACATGTCCTACGTCACTAACGTACGTCCTCCCTGACTTCACTACTTCCTGGGTGCTCCCATAAACTTTGTTCTCCACCCATCCCTTCTACCTTGGTTCCTCCTCTCCAGATAGGATCAGCGACTGTGCCCTCCCTTAGGAGCAATCTCGCCCTAACCCTGACCTGGAGTGGTATAGTGTTGGCTATGGGTGTCTGAATACCGGTCAGTGTCCCCCACACTTACCCAAGAATGGGGCACTACATCTCTGGCGGAGGTGCAGTACCTCTGACTGGACCCTCTGGGGTGCCACATAATTCCATAAACAAGGTGAGGGAGAGTAGACCCAAAGAGACTACCCCCGTCGCCCACCCATCTAGGAAAGCTCACAGAATTTGTGAATATGTCCAGTATTTGTATACATTAGTTTTCTACAATTATTACAATTCAATGTAGTAGGAAGCTGCAGGGACAGGTATTGATAGGTTAGGGGGTCCAAACTAGGTAACAGGTTCCCTTTAAAGGGAACCATCTAAAAGCAATTCAAGAATGCGCACATAGGGTAATACCTTCTTTTATAAGGCTGAAATATGTGTAAAAAGGGAGCTGCTCACCTGATGCAGTTGTGAAAACCCACAACTGGTAATGATCGCTCATCTGTGAGTGGTTTGCTGCAGGACCGTACTTCCACAGATCACCGTGGTTCAATCAGCTTGTAAGACAAAGTACCGTGGGTCCGCGCTGCCACTTCATTTAATGGAAATAAAACCAGCCACACGGGAATGTCTGGATTAAACAGGATTCTTCTTTATTAGTCCAACATGTTTCGGAGTTATCTCCCAACTCCATTCCTGAGGAAGGAGTTGGGAGATAACTCCGAAACATGTTGGACTAATAAAGAAGAATCCTGTTTAATCCAGACATTCCCGTGTGGCTGGTTTTTATCTCCATTAATTGAAGTGGCAGCGCGGACCCACGGTACTTTGTCCTACAAGCCAGTTTAAAGGGAACCAGTCACCCCCGTTGGGCATTTTAAACTGTGCCCACCTGCTTACACATGATGAAAATGGGGTTCTAGTAAGCCCTGTATGTGCCCAGACTGACCCCTCATACCTGTGAAAATAACTTTTATTATTCACAAATCTCGTGAGACGTCGGCACTGACAGTGGCACCCGCGCCTGTGCAGTGGATCAGGTGTCTGTGCATAGTGCCAAGGTCTCGCAATTCATCTGCATTATGTTCAATGGAGCGCGGACACCCGCTCCACTGCGCCAATGCAAGTGGTCTTGTCACTCAAGCACTGACCAGAGGAGGGGCGGGAAGTTTAAAACATGCTGGGCGGGTTTTGCAGCCAGGAGGGGTGTCGAGGGGTGTCATCACAATGACCATATAGCAGCCTCTGTGACGCAATAGGAGGCCAGCGCTGGACACAATAAAAGTTGTTTTCACAGGTATGAGGGGTCAGTCTGGGCACATACAGGGGTTACTAGAACCCCATTTACATCATGTGTAAGCTGGTGGGCAGTGTATAAAATTCCCAAAGGGGGTGACAGGTTCCCTTTCAGTTAATAAGTTAATACCAGCCATATTTTTTAATTTTTTCCAAGTTTGAATAACTATATGACCTGACATTCCAGGTGTAATTTTATTCACTTAGGAAAAAACACACAAGCTGAAAAAAAACAGATGGAAAAAAACAACAGTCGCCTCACCGATGCAACTAGGATCCCACCTAAGAAAAAACAATCTATTTCTGGAGGATGGAAAAGATCACACGGGTGTGTAAATGTAGCCTAATTGCAGTAGTAAGACAAGGTACAGCCACATAATGGTGTATGCACTAAAAGATGGCACTAAAAAAACCAATGCCCTATTGTTTCTTTTTTTAGCCAATTAACAGAGCTTTATAGCTTAAGGCAGATATTCCTGGAAATTTCGGCAATACCTATCCCCCCTTCCCCAAGCACATGACGCAGGTCAGCAAGGATGTTAGAGGAGGCAATGAAGTGACAATTGTCACTTTTTGTGCTGTCTTTCTGGTTGCTCATCTTCTTTGCCCTCTAATAGATTCCTATATAAATGAGCACAAAAAACTTTGGAAAGAAAAGCAAGATTCCTGCCTGTTCCAATCGGGTCAGTGTTCCCCCACCAATTAGGATGATGCAGAGCACGTTATTAAAAGCAGGTCTCTGGCCAGGCTCCTCTCTGTCGGTCATTGTCCTATGTTTCTATTGCGGCCAAATCTGTTAATTAAAAAAAAAAGGCTTAAGGGGCAAAATTAAGGGAATACAAGAGTTTTCTGCCTACAGCCCTCCTTTATCAGTGAATGTCCTGTATAGATGTTTATCACACATTTTCTGCCAACGCTGCTTTACTAGGTTGCCATGCAATTTTCAGTAAAACAATTTACATGCATAGTATCCCAGAAAACTCATTATTCTGTTGTAGCATTAGATTGCTGATAGGATATAGAAAATTATTCAGGTGTATATTTCCTACTTACAGTACACTAGTTTCTCTGACATCGTCATGTTTTTGTTACTATGTTTTGGTCAGTGATACCCTGAACATAGACTTTTTGTGACCATATCTTCTAAGTTCTGTAAATCCCTTCTTGTATTGCAATATACACTGATTAGCAAAAGGGTAACAATGTTTTGAAGTTTTAGTTTTCATATCTACATATCTCACCATCCACTACAACTTTGAGTGTGAGACTATCTTCATTTTATAGACAATCATCTTAGCTATCTCATGCATGAATTTCACCTGCAACTATTTAGCATACTATTAGTTATGTAGATTCTTGTCATGTCACTGCATTGTTACTGTTTTGCTTCCGGTGTGTGAAAAATCTTTTTCTTCCTGTATATTACAACTTACAGCCTGTTCTTATGTTTTCTCATAGCTCAGTGTGTTATTAGGTTGATTCCCAAGTGAAAGTCACTGATTTGAATCCAGGAGCAGCCATGAAAGAGATTTCCCAAGAAAAGAGAAACCGCATCATCCAGTTAATTGATCGTCTCATGGTCAAGAAAATTACCAAACTGTATCATGTGAGTGTCCTGGCAGTTGTAAGAATACAAAATGAAATCCGTTCATCCATTCAACAGCCAAGATGTGGATGTCCAGGCAAAATATCTAAGTCGACAAGTCGGCTCATCACAAGGTGTATCAGGTCAGGTGCAACAATTGTCAGTGGAGTTGGCGCATATGCTTCATAATAGTGAGATCACAGACATCCATGCAAACATTGTGTGATGCATGCTACACAAGTCTGGAATAATCGCTCAAATAAAGGCAAAGAAGCCTCAACTTGAATATTGTCATAAGAAGCATTGGCTTGAGTTTGTAAAAAAAATACAAAAACTTGAAAGTAGAAGATTGAAACAGGTAATTTGGAGTGATGAGACAAAAAAGTCAATAGACTAGGCACTGATGGAAGTAAATGGGTCCGGAAGAAGAAAGGGGCTAACAGATAGTTGTTTCACAGGGTTGTTTCACTGCCAAAGGCATTAGATACTTGACCAGGATTGATGGAGGTCTCGATGCTGATCTATATGGCATTATCCTACAGGACGAGTTACTTCATATACTCAAGTACTGTAAGTATGAAAAGAACAACATAGTGCTCCAGCAGGTCAACGACCTGAAGTAGCCATCAAGATTAGCGAAGAAATGGTTAAATGACAATAGAGTAGAGGTAATGCATTGTCCCCCACAGTCCCCAAACCTCAAACCAAGAGAAAACTTTTGGGTAGAGTTGAAGAAAAAGCTGTGTACATTCCCAAGTGAGTGTCACACAGGGTGGTATAATGGTAAAGTGGATAAGGATGCAGCAAAAGCCAATCAGGGGAGCTAGTCTGACCCTTAGGCTACGTTCACACGTAGTGTAATTCTCGCATTTTCATGCATTTACGCAGCGCTTTTTAGCGCTTGCATAAATGCAGTGAAACGCAATTCTGCAAACACATTCCAGCAAAAGCTATGGCTTTTGCTGAAATGCGTTTACACGCCGCATATTTCCGCATCTTTTTGCAGACACGCTTTCACTGCAAAAGCGCGCCCGCAAAAAGAATAGACATGTCAATTCTTTGCGCCTTTTTCAGGGTGTTTTTCCCCTAGGCCACATTATAAAATGGGCTTGGGAAAAGCGTGCCGAAAAAAGCGCAGTGTGTGAATGCTGTCGTGCTTTTTTTCTGCTGTACACGCAAAAAAAAGCGCCACTGCACAAATATGTAGGAATTACGCCACGTGTAGACTTAGATTCCCTAACTCACCCTGTTCCCAGAATTACCTTTGATGGTGAGGACGCCCAGACTGCCGTCCTTGTCCTTTGCTACTGATTAGCCCTAGGCTAATATCCCCTCACCTCCACCCATGGACTGGAAAGTAGATCGACTCCCAACAGAAGGAAAACACCAAGGCTTCAGCATAAAGCACACATGTCTCCTCAGCTCCACGTCTTTATCAGTGAGACCTGTTGGTGAAAGGGGAAACTATTAAAAGGCTAGAGGTGTGGTCAACTGTCAAACACACAATTACCCACCTGCAGAGCCGCCTACATAGACAGCAACACAGCAGCATCAACACATTAACTCTGACTGTGCTAAAGGAAATTTACTCTCATTTAATTTATAGAGTGGTTTTCATAAGTGGCGGACCTGGAGCCGTGTGGGCCCTGCTGCAGCTGTTTCCGTTCCATGTGAGTAGCGGGGAAGAGGGGGGGTGCCAGTGAGGAGCGAGGGTGGTGTGCCAAGCTGCAATTGCAGTCCCAGGTGAGGAGCGCTGGGGGGGGGTGTTGGGGGGTTGCTGGTGAGTATGGGCTGTCATCCGCGTCTCCAACATGACCAGAGAGTAGAGAGGAGAGGGGGCCGGCATCAGCCATGGGAAACGGGGAGCTTCCCGCGGCTGCACCTCTCGTCACGCTCTCTGACACACTATCGTGGTCTCTGGACCCCCCTGCAGGGAGGTGGAGGGACCCCCCTACAGGTGCATGAGGGGCCCCTAGCCGGTAGGTCCGCCCTGGTTTTAACATGGACTGCAGTCAACACATGTTAAAAGTGTAAGGGGTTAGGTGGCACTAGTAGGCGATCAACATGTCACACACTAAGAATAATGTAACAAAAGTGAAGAAACAGTAGTGTGTATGGATGACAGTGATCAGAAACACAACAATTTACAAAGTGATTATCACTAGAAATTCAATTTTTATTAATCAGACAGACAAAGCAGATGACATGCAATATGCCAAGTATACAGGTTTAAAAACAATTAAAAATGTGGTGGGTAAAGCACCATCACACGAGAGCTGTGTGCTCAAAGACAAGGTTTGAATAACTCTAATAGCATTCTATCTGAATAGGATGCAAGAAATAGATCATTTTAATGCAAGGTGACAAGAGAAATCAAGTACCTCAGATGGATGAAAGGCTCAATATAATAAGAGAACCTGGTTAAACAAAGCCCTAGGTGTATATGGGCATATTATTGGAAGTGCCCAATAAGCTCAGCCAGGGTAGGTGGAAATGTCAGCCACCGACCCTGTAGTTGCGTATATGAAAGCAAACTAATCAAAATAAGTGCAAGCTGAGGAATACTGACATCCAGAGGATAAGACCTGAGAAAATAACATAACATAAACCATATCAAACATGTTAGTAAGGAGCTAAAAGAGCCACCTAGAAATGAAAAGCTGGAAGCAAATAAATAAATAGTCACCAAGCATGATCACAGCAAGTCAGAGCACACAGCGGAAGAACCCGACGCGTGTCGCCGCTTAGTGCAACGGCTTCATCCTGGGGAGAGCTGTGAGAAGTAAAGAAATAAGACTTTTTATACCTGTGCGCATAATTGCAAGCAGCTGCACCTGCGGTCATGCTGTGTATGGTCTGTATTCACCAGACCGGACGTGCTGTAACGCGGGGAGGAAGAGGCGGGTTATTGCACTGTTTGTCAATCAAAGCGTACGGCTGCGCAGTGTGGATCAAAGTCTCCTCACTACGTGCCGACGCTGTGCACCATAGTAACATGTAAACAAAACAGACTTAGTTAGTCATGTCGTGCGGCTGCGCAGTGTGAGACGACGTCTCGCACTGCACGTCAGCGCTAACCAAGTGGTAATATTGAGGCAATCAGGCTTGGAGAACACAATAAGAAGAGGTAGTGCAGAAAAGGGGAATAAATGTAAGCAAGAGAAATAGATGTATATGTAATTCCTCACAGTTCTGTATTTCATCAAAAAGGGAAGACATTAGGTCAATACATAGGCAAAAAGCTGTGACCCTGTTAGTTATATAATAACAGTACAGGGAACACTCGACCGGCCGGTCAGAAAGGGTAAAAAAGGGGGGGGGGGGGAAGAATGTTATGAGCACAATGCCACTAATTGAACAGGTTTTCTCCATAGCTCAAAACTAGAAAACAATATAAACATGAGGGAACAAATATATTAAATATTAAATAAAGATACCAAGGATTTTGTTAATTAAGGAATCCTGTGAAAAAGCATAAGTGGTTAGTGTGTTTAAAGACCAATTAGTACTAAATGTACAATAAATTCCATATTACATAAATAAAATAATAATAATAAATGATCGCGCCAAAAGTGGCTAAGATCATTTGAATAATTTTTCCAAAACAGAATTCTACAAAGAGAGATATATATAGTCCTTTATAGATAAACGGGTAATCCTCCACATCTTCCTGAATCAAGTTTTTAGTTGGAAGCAGCCAATTCATAAGGACAAGAATCATATCCAGGTGGTCGTTAAGATTGCATAGAAGAGACGGTGATCTATCTGGGACCAAGATTTCAATTAACTGCAACAATTGAGTACGGTTGGCCTCCAAAATCCTGTCAAGAAAAAGAGGGGAATTTTATTTCTTGTAAAAGCCTGTAAATAGCATTTCCTCATTTAATCCTTTTGGAGCTAGGCTCTGGAGCAGGTAAATCCACCGCGTCTCTCTTCTCAACAGTTCATCCAATATGGAAGATTTACGCATATTGTGAGAGACCCTATCGATCACAAAGACACGAAGTCCTCTAGGGGAACAATGGTGATGAGACATAAAATGTCTGGCAACAGAGCTGATGGACTTACCATTTTTTAAATGAACTTCCGCACAGGTGATATCCGAAATGTGGTGCTGAACACGCTTACGGAGTTCCTGTGTCGTCTCCCCCACGTAAATCTTAGGGCAGCTACAAAGTAACAAGTAAACAACATTTCGCGTTTTACAATTGGCAAAGTGCTTTGAGGTAATCAAACCAGCCGGAGTGTTCGTCTCCAATTCACGAGCAGAAACAATGTATTGACATATAGAACAGTCTCCACAGGGGTATGTACCGGTTATTCTGGAGCCTCTTCCAAGAGATATTGTGGGTCTTACAAAATGGCTAGCAGTCAATGAGTCCTTTAGATTCCTGGCACGTCTTGCCACCAATCTAGGCTTTTGTCCTACTAGAGGTTCAATCTTGGAGTCACTAATTAGGATAGACCAGTTACGGTTCAAGATTTTGTATATGCTCTGCCATTGATTATTAAATGTAGTAATTACATTTAAATAATCTGAACCAAATTTTCGTTTAGGTGTCAATAACGACGTTCTATTGGCTTCAACAGTGGATCTAAAGGCACGAGAAATGACTCTGTTGGGATAACCTCGTTCGTGTAAGCGTGATGACAGCTTGCCTGCCTCTTCACGGAATGTCCCCTCAAGTGAACAATTGCATTTTAGGCGGTAAAATTGTCCCTTAGGTATGGCGTCACGCAGGTGCCGAGGGTGGAAACTTTGATAGTGCAGTAGGTTATTAGTTGCAGTGTCCTTTCTGTAGAGTGATGTAATAACCTTACCTTCGTCCTGTTGAATCTTGAGATCTAGGAAAGTTACTTCTTTGAGGTCATACTGGGAAGTGAGTACAATGTTCCAACGGTTGGTATTGAGATGTTCGATGAAACCAAGACAATCTTCTAGCGAACCTGTCCAAAAGAACAGAATGTCGTCTATATATCTGTACCACTTAGCAACATGGGTGCTAAATTCTGGGAGGGTGTAAACGAAAGTTTCCTCCCACCACCCCAGAAAAAGGTTCGCATAAGATGGCGCACATTTAGCACCCATGGCAGTACCTGAGATTTGCCGGTAGAACTTCCTGTCAAAAATGAAGTAACTATTGTCAAGAACCATTGATAGAAGGTCTAGGATAAAGGAGTCGTGTAAACGGCTTCCCGTAGATTTTCTATCTAGGAAGAAAGACACGGCATGTATACCAAGATCATGTTTAATGCACGTATACAAGCTTTCGACATCCATGGTCACCATCAGGGTGTTAGTATCCAAAGATACCTGCTCAAGTTCTCGGATTAAATATGACGAGTCCCGTACATATGAATTGAGATGTAATACCAAAGGTTGTAAATAAAAATCAATGTACATGCAAGATCTCTCAAACAATCCCCCTATTCCGGCCACTATAGGTCTACCTGGTGGCTTCGTCAGTGACTTATGGACCTTTGGTAACATATACAGTGTCGGTATCACTGGGTTCTTATTAGAAAGAAAATCCTTTTCTCTCTTATTAAGTATGCCAAGGTCCAGGCCATGAGAAATCAAAGTATCGAGTTTCTTCTTAAAAACCGCTGTTGGATCTGATGGTAACCGCAGATAACAGGAAGTATTATCGAGCTGTCTATTGACCTCTTCTAGATATAGTTCGATTGGCCACAAGACCACATTGCCCCCCTTATCAGCCTCCTTGATCAAGAAATCCTTGTTGGCTTTAAGTTTTGTCAGCGCATTACGTTCATCAATTGACAAGTTATTTGATTGAAAATTGTTAATCTTAAGGCGTCTGATGTCTTGCATCATGACGTCAAAGAACAACTGTACTTGTGGGAAGGCTGAAAAGGGGGGAGTGGCCTGTGATGGTGCTCGACCTGTAAAGGGTTTTTTTATCCCATTTGGCGGCATACCTGTATCGTCCTGATCCGACAATAGGTCCAAGAGATCCCTGAATGTAGCCTTATCCAAAGAAGGAAGAGAGTCCAACATAGATGGCCGTTGGTATAGTAGTTTGAAAGTAACTTGCCTACAAAAAAGATAAACATCCTTTGTCAGCTCGAACTTATCTAATGAGTGCATTGGAGAAAAGGACAAGCCTTTTTGCAGAAGACAACGTTCCATATCGGAAAGGACATAACTTGATAAATTGATAATTTGTAGGGCAGTACTCACATTGTTGCTACTTGGTCCCAGTTTCACCATCTTCTGCCTGATCTGGCTCCTTGAGGTAGAATTGGAGACCATTTCCCTGTTCGTGGATTCCGATTCCGTAAGTTTGGAGGACTTGCGTTTGCCTCGTCTGGTGGGACGTCTAGATCGGACTCCTCTGATAAAAAATCCACAGAGGAAGTAGATGGATCCGAGGTGGCTGACGTGGAATCCCTTCTACCCTCTGATGGTTTATCGGGACAAGGCGGTTTATCTGGTCTCACTGGTTTCCGATCTCTAGGTCTGTTAGGTCGGTTTGGTTTATTAGGTCGAAAAGGGCGGGGGTTATCCCGGTGAGTCCACTTGTAGACTTTCTTCTCCTCTAGATCCCTTTTATCTCTAGTTATTTTCTGTTGTTTGCCCCTAATTACATCATCTTCAAACTTGTCGATGATGTCCTTTAATTTAATTTTGAAAGGGGCCACCTGTTTTACAGAGTCAAAATCCTTGAGAGAATTCTCCAAAGTCTTGATTTCTGTTTTCAGTTTGGCTAGAAGTGCCTGATCATGATCAATAAGCATCCGAATTATGATGATAGAACATCTAGAGAGGCCAGACTCCCATATCTCTTTGAAGCCTGTGTCTACCTGCCAGGCCGGAAAGATTTGAACTCTAAGTCCCCTGGGGGCAACACCCAACTTAACGTATTCTTCCAAGGGGACTTAGAATCAGAGGAGTCCGATCTAGACGTCCCACCAGACGAGGCAAACGCAAGTCCTCCAAACTTACGGAATCGGAATCCATGAACAGGGAAATGGTCTCCAATTCTACCTCAAGGAGCCAGATCAGGCAGAAGATGGTGAAACTGGGACCAAGTAGCAACAATGTGAGTACTGCCCTACAAATTATCAATTTATCAAGTTATGTCCTTTCCGATATGGAACGTTGTCTTCTGCAAAAAGGCTTGTCCTTTTCTCCAATGCACTCATTAGATAAGTTCGAGCTGACAAAGGATGTTTATCTTTTTTGTAGGCAAGTTACTTTCAAACTACTATACCAACGGCCATCTATGTTGGACTCTCTTCCTTCTTTAGATAAGGCTACATTCAGGGATCTCTTGGACCTATTGTCGGATCAGGACGATACAGGTATGCCGCCAAATGGAATAAAAAAAACCTTTACAGGTCGAGCACCATCACAGGCCACTCCCCCCTTTTCAGCCTTCCCACAAGTACAGTTGTTCTTTGACGTCATGATGCAAGACATCAGACGCCTTAAGATTAACAATTTTCAATCAAATAACTTGTCAATTGATGAACGTAATGCGCTGACAAAACTTAAAGCCAACAAGGATTTCTTGATCAAGGAGGCTGATAAGGGGGGCAATGTGGTCTTGTGGCCAATCGAACTATATCTAGAAGAGGTCAATAGACAGCTCGATAATACTTCCTGTTATCTGCGGTTACCATCAGATCCAACAGCGGTTTTTAAGAAGAAACTCGATACTTTGATTTCTCATGGCCTGGACCTTGGCATACTTAATAAGAGAGAAAAGGATTTTCTTTCTAATAAGAACCCAGTGATACCGACACTGTATATGTTACCAAAGGTCCATAAGTCACTGACGAAGCCACCAGGTAGACCTATAGTGGCCGGAATAGGGGGATTGTTTGAGAGATCTTGCATGTACATTGATTTTTATTTACAACCTTTGGTATTACATCTCAATTCATATGTACGGGACTCGTCATATTTAATCCGAGAACTTGAGCAGGTATCTTTGGATACTAACACCCTGATGGTGACCATGGATGTCGAAAGCTTGTATACGTGCATTAAACATGATCTTGGTATACATGCCGTGTCTTTCTTCCTAGATAGAAAATCTACGGGAAGCCGTTTACACGACTCCTTTATCCTAGACCTTCTATCAATGGTTCTTGACAATAGTTACTTCACTTTTGACAGGAAGTTCTACCGGCAAATCTCAGGTACTGCCATGGGTGCTAAATGTGCGCCATCTTATGCGAACCTTTTTCTGGGGTGGTGGGAGGAAACTTTCGTTTACACCCTCCCAGAATTTAGCACCCATGTTGCTAAGTGGTACAGATATATAGACGACATTCTGTTCTTTTGGACAGGTTCGCTAGAAGATTGTCTTGGTTTCATCGAACATCTCAATACCAACCGTTGGAACATTGTACTCACTTCCCAGTATGACCTCAAAGAAGTAACTTTCCTAGATCTCAAGATTCAACAGGACGAAGGTAAGGTTATTACATCACTCTACAGAAAGGACACTGCAACTAATAACCTACTGCACTATCAAAGTTTCCACCCTCGGCACCTGCGTGACGCCATACCTAAGGGACAATTTTACCGCCTAAAACGCAATTGTTCACTTGAGGGGACATTCCGTGAAGAGGCAGGCAAGCTGTCATCACGCTTACACGAACGAGGTTATCCCAACAGAGTCATTTCTCGTGCCTTTAGATCCACTGTTGAAGCCAATAGAACGTCATTATTGACACCTAAACGAAAATTTGGTTCAGATTATTTAAATGTAATTACTACATTTAACAATCAATGGCAGAGCATATACAAAATCTTGAACCGTAACTGGTCTATCCTAATTAGTGACTCCAAGATTGAACCTCTAGTAGGACAAAAGCCTAGATTGGTGGCAAGACGTGCCAGGAATCTAAAGGACTCATTGACTGCTAGCCATTTTGTAAGACCCACAATATCTCTTGGAAGAGGCTCCAGAATAACAGGTACATACCCCTGTGGAGACTGTTCTATATGTCAATACATTGTTTCTGCTCGTGAATTGGAGACGAACACTCCGGCTGGTTTGATTACCTCAAAGCACTTTGCCAATTGTAAAACGCGAAATGTTGTTTACTTGTTACTTTGTAGCTGCCCTAAGATTTACGTGGGGGAGACGACACAGGAACTCCGTAAGCGTGTTCAGCACCACATTTCGGATATCACCTGTGCGGAAGTTCATTTAAAAAATGGTAAGTCCATCAGCTCTGTTGCCAGACATTTTATGTCTCATCACCATTGTTCCCCTAGAGGACTTCGTGTCTTTGTGATCGATAGGGTCTCTCACAATATGCGTAAATCTTCCATATTGGATGAACTGTTGAGAAGAGAGACGCGGTGGATTTACCTGCTCCAGAGCCTAGCTCCAAAAGGATTAAATGAGGAAATGCTATTTACAGGCTTTTACAAGAAATAAAATTCCCCTCTTTTTCTTGACAGGATTTTGGAGGCCAACCGTACTCAATTGTTGCAGTTAATTGAAATCTTGGTCCCAGATAGATCACCGTCTCTTCTATGCAATCTTAACGACCACCTGGATATGATTCTTGTCCTTATGAATTGGCTGCTTCCAACTAAAAACTTGATTCAGGAAGATGTGGAGGATTACCCGTTTATCTATAAAGGACTATATATATCTCTCTTTGTAGAATTCTGTTTTGGAAAAATTATTCAAATGATCTTAGCCACTTTTGGCGCGATCATTTATTATTATTATTTTATTTATGTAATATGGAATTTATTGTACATTTAGTACTAATTGGTCTTTAAACACACTAACCACTTATGCTTTTTCACAGGATTCCTTAATTAACAAAATCCTTGGTATCTTTATTTAATATTTAATATATTTGTTCCCTCATGTTTATATTGTTTTCTAGTTTTGAGCTATGGAGAAAACCTGTTCAATTAGTGGCATTGTGCTCATAACATTCTTCCCCCCCCCCCCCTTTTTTACCCTTTCTGACCGGCCGGTCGAGTGTTCCCTGTACTGTTATTATATAACTAACAGGGTCACAGCTTTTTGCCTATGTATTGACCTAATGTCTTCCCTTTTTGATGAAATACAGAACTGTGAGGAATTACATATACATCTATTTCTCTTGCTTACATTTATTCCCCTTTTCTGCACTACCTCTTCTTATTGTGTTCTCCAAGCCTGATTGCCTCAATATTACCACTTGGTTAGCGCTGACGTGCAGTGCGAGACGTCGTCTCACACTGCGCAGCCGCACGACATGACTAACTAAGTCTGTTTTGTTTACATGTTACTATGGTGCACAGCGTCGGCACGTAGTGAGGAGACTTTGATCCACACTGCGCAGCCGTACGCTTTGATTGACAAACAGTGCAATAACCCGCCTCTTCCTCCCCGCGTTACAGCACGTCCGGTCTGGTGAATACAGACCATACACAGCATGACCGCAGGTGCAGCTGCTTGCAATTATGCGCACAGGTATAAAAAGTCTTATTTCTTTACTTCTCACAGCTCTCCCCAGGATGAAGCCGTTGCACTAAGCGGCGACACGCGTCGGGTTCTTCCGCTGTGTGCTCTGACTTGCTGTGATCATGCTTGGTGACTATTTATTTATTTGCTTCCAGCTTTTCATTTCTAGGTGGCTCTTTTAGCTCCTTACTAACATGTTTGATATGGTTTATGTTATGTTATTTTCTCAGGTCTTATCCTCTGGATGTCAGTATTCCTCAGCTTGCACTTATTTTGATTAGTTTGCTTTCATATACGCAACTACAGGGTCGGTGGCTGACATTTCCACCTACCCTGGCTGAGCTTATTGGGCACTTCCAATAATATGCCCATATACACCTAGGGCTTTGTTTAACCAGGTTCTCTTATTATATTGAGCCTTTCATCCATCTGAGGTACCTGATTTCTCTTGTCACCTTGCATTAAAATGATCTATTTCTTGCATCCTATTCAGATAGAATGCTATTAGAGTTATTCAAACCTTGTCTTTGAGCACACAGCTCTCGTGTGATGGTGCTTTACCCACCACATTTTTAATTGTTTTTAAACCTGTATACTTGGCATATTGCATGTCATCTGCTTTGTCTGTCTGATTAATAAAAATTGAATTTCTAGTGATAATCACTTTGTAAATTGTTGTGTTTCTGATCACTGTCATCCATACACACTACTGTTTCTTCACTTTTGTTGCAGTCAACACATGACAGTGAGTCAATCAGTGTGCTCCAACACTAGGCACTAAGCACCAGGGGTGCATGAAGCCTCCCTGCCGCCTGAGACGCGGGTGAGGAGCGGGGGGGGGAAGGGTAAGTGCTCCCAGCAGCAGCCGCGGGTGTGGATTCGCAGGGTTACTGTACCTGCCGCCCTGCTGCAGCTGACATCCAACATCCAAATAGACACATGTGCTGAGGAGCAGCAGGCACTGCCCTCTTCAGCACTGCCGCTCCCACTGCCTCCTTGCCGCCTGAGCCTAAGGGCTCACATTGTCCAATAGACAGTGCGGCCCTGCTAGGCACGTGTAGAAGAAACCTGGGATCAGATTTCGGTCTAAAAATGCTTGAATCTGATCAAGAGCATGTCCAGACGCATTCAGTTTTAAAAGCCAAAGGGGAATTTTCAACATACTAATATAATAATAAAAATGTTAATTTAGATTTTTAGAAGCAAAACAGCAACAATACATTGACATGACAAGAATCTGCATAACTAATCATATGCTAAATAGTTGCTAGTCAAACCTATGTGTGACAAAGCCAACATGTTTGTCTATAAAATGAAGGTAGTCTTGCGCTAAAATCTGTAGTGGATTGTGAGAAATGGAGCCTGAAAGTCAAAGGTTTAAAATATTGTTACCCTTTTGCCCATCAGTGTAAATGAACAACACAAGCAGCAGTATATTAACATACTATGCTGTATATTTCTTGTTCAGCAATGGCTTGGGAACAGAACTGAACTTCTGCAAAAGTACAGTCTTAAATCTTATACTATTGCCAAGATAGGTGATAACTTCCAACCTAAGCATATATCCTTTTAGTTGTTATCTTACCTGTCCCAGCTCCAGCACCATCCTTTGCACCTTCATTTGCAATAGTTTAGTTTCCCAAGCAACATGGTAAATTCCTCTGGCATCATCACCCTATGAATTTTAAGGCCGGCTCAGGCAGAGGTCAGGTGCTTTGGTATTTAGGTAGAATTGTCCACAGTTGCCTAATATTGTCAGGAGTTTGCTACTACTTCATTTGGTTCAGATCCAACCAAGGTTAGTCCAGTTTACTATATGTTGTCCATATCTATGTCTCAGCATGCCAGTTACCAAATCTTTGCAATTCTACTCACTGTTGTTCACATCTGTTCTCTGCAATCATGGTAAAGAACCTTTTCAGACACTTTGCTAGTTTAGGGTGCAGGTGACACGCCCCTCCAGGGCCTTAGGATACTTGGAACTGGGCTGTTTTGAGGCTTCATCACAGGGATCACAGGGGCCGAGACCTGACTCCATGACCCTGGCGATGTCATTAAAAGTTGGGTGTGGGTGGCTCTCTCTCTTAGGGAAGGGCACTTGGTGTGGAGGGTTCATTCTGGAAGGGATAACTGGATCTGAGGTTACGTGACGCCACCCGCAGGTTGCGGCTATGGATGGGGCCACTGCTACACGACAGTTCTCCTAGGGGTCGATGGTTGGGAGGCAGCAATGTTCTTAGGCTCTCTACGGGTAGGGCTGACCCCCAGGGCAGCTTGAGGTACCTGCGTGAGTTGGTAGTTGTGCTTCTGGTGCTCTTGACGTGTTAAGAAAGTTCACAGACACAGCAAGTTGCAGTCTTCAGTTCTTTTACTCACAGTCTTTGTGCAACAGCCCGCTGAGCATTGTTCTCGGAAGCAGGGATCCAGCTACTCCCAAGTAGGAGGATGACACATAGCCGGCACCCCTTCTCTGTCCTTTCTCATACACTGCCCTTGCCTCGACCCCACCCTGCCCTGCGCATCCTCGCCAGACAGAGCTCTGAGCCAGTGACTGTCAGCTTTTCTTAGGGGGTTAACCTGCAGTGTCTCCCTTTATCCATATGGTTGCCACTTTTTCAGCAAATGTGCGCAGTTGTCGACCGTGTCACCTTGGAAGTGCCGCACAGTCTCCAGTTCGCTAGTTGAGCCTGGTCTGGATTCTCCACTAGTCTTGGAGTTCCCAGTGCCCTGTACTTCGGCCTATTCCCTCCACTGCCTTGCGCTTGACAATGAATTCGAGCCCCATGGGTGGATTGCTCACTTCCCGTGTCTCTAGGACCCTCTCTTCCACCTGGAGCCACCTAGTTCTTGTATCTGCTCCTCAGTCTGGCCTTAGGACGAGCTCCCACTTGCTCCAGTCCTCTGGACACTTAAGATATTTCTTCTTGTGACAGGCATTCTTGCTCTAGCTTCTCTCCAACTCGACCCTGTTGTTCAGCGGTCTCTTCTCAGCTATTCTACTGCCTCTCCTCAGCTGGTCAACTCTCTCCTCAACTCTACAACTGTCTCTCCTGCGTTCTAGATCTTTCCCACTCTTTTTATAGCCCTTGTTACGTGTCCCACGTCCTCTACGTGTGTTCTTCCTGACCTCACTCCTCCCAAGTGCTCCCTCTAACTACTTCATTCACCACCCAAACCCACTACAACGGTTTCTAGTGTGGTCCTGGCACCGGTCTGTGCCCCTCTAACCCGTAAATGGAATACTACACCCTAACAAGAGTGCAGTATCTCTGTGGTGACTGGATCCGCAGGGGCGCCACAGAGGCACACTGGCATCAAACTTGCGCAAGTGCAATGCGAGAAAAATACACATTGCACTCAGACCGATGTTAAACAATCTGTCAGATAAGATTGGTAACTTTTTTCTTGCGAGACAAATGAGAGTCCAATCACAGCATGCTGTGAATGTATGCGAGTTTCACGTGCGAGAGGCCAATAAAAGTCTATGGGTGTGAGAAAAAAATATCACACAGGCTGCACTCTGCGAGTTTGTAGCATAGGCTTTCCCATGCTGGTAAAAGTTAGAATAGACAGATAGATATATAGATAGATGGTAGGAATAGCTAGATCAGGCTTAGAAGACTCCCACTGCTGCTTAAAAATACTGCAAACCCCCATGCTTTTTTTATTATTATTTATGTATTTAAGATCCTATGACAGCAGGTTAGTTGCCATACACCAATGTGTATGGCAACCAAGCAGAATCACTGTCCAGATTGAGGAAATCCAGTCTGACTACAACAGCCAATCATAGAGGCTCTCACAGAGTGTGAGTGTCTGTGATTGGCTGTTGGTCTGACAGTGGAGTAAATTTGCAAGTAGCTGAAAGGGGTTTCCCATAAATAAAGTTAATTTTAATCAATAGATCATAATAATTTCTACAATTGGATGTGTTTAGAAAAATGTTCCTGTGCTGAGATAATGTTGTGTGTCCCTACTATGTACAGTGTAATTTTTATTTCTGACTGTGCACAGAGCACGGTCTGATCATACCACATTCTCCTGGGCAGGGGAAGAAGTTAAAGACTATATAGACATTGCTATTCTTTTTATAAGGTAAAACATTTCTCTGCCTGCTTCTAGAAAATGATTTGCCTCAAAGAAAGAATTACCGTATTTATGATCCTGTGCTGTAATGTCTGTATACTCTATTTCATCCTCCCCCTGCCCAGGATCAAACCAATGCTCCGCGCACAGTCAGAAACAAAAATTACACTGTACAGAGTAGGAGCACATTTCTAAGATTATCTCAGCACAGGAACATTTTTTTAATCACATCTAATTGTGGAAAATATTATTATTCCAAGATGTATTGATTAAAATGAACTTTTAAATGAACTTTGTTCATGGGAAAACCAATTAAAATAGGTGGCCCTGAAAGTAACAGGGCTTGCCAGTCTCCAGCTATCTACTTATTATATCTATGTATCTATCTACTTTTTTCTAACTTCATACAGCATGGGAAAGACCGTATTAAAAAACGCATTGCACACAGACCACACTCGCACCACATTTGCACGACCATAAGGAAAGCACTCGCATGACTGTCATGCATCAAAAACGCTCCACATTACACACGTTAGTGTGCCTGCACCCTTAAGGCCCCGTTACACACTACGATGTTTCAGCGCAATGATGGGGGTCGCTGGGACATCTTTATGTGATCGCTGGTGAGCTGTCAAACAGGCAGACTCACCAGCGATCAGCGACCAGCGAGAACGCTGGTAACCAGGGTAAACATCGGGTAACTAAGCAGAGCGCTGCACTTAATTACCTGATGTTTACCCTGGTTACCAGCTCCCAGCGTGTGCTGTGTGGCGCAGGGAGGTCTTTGATCATTGGTCTCCCGCTGTCACATACGCCGATGCTGGCCGCCCAGCGGGAGGCCAACGATCAAAAAATGGTCCTGGTCATTTACCAATGATCAACGATGAACGCCCTCATCGTTGGTCGTTGGTAAATGTCACACACAATGATGTGGTTTCGACGTCGCTGCAGCATAACAAAACTGGTGACGTTGCAACGATATTGTGAATGATATTGTTGCGTGTAACGGGGCCTTTACTTATGCTACACTGCTATCCTGCAGGTAAAGCTGGAATATACCAGACTGCATTTATTTCTCTGTTAGACTGGCTTCACACCACGGCAGAGTCCGGTTCGGGGCTGTCCCGTGTAAACCAGACAGCCCCGGACCGGATTTTGGCCCCATAGTATCCTATGGGGCCGGATGGAGCCAGTTGGCAGCTATCTGCCATCCGGTTTCCGTCTCTCTGGAAGAATCCGGGAGCAGTCGGATTTTTCTCACTGTACACAAAAATGTTGCTTGCAACGTTTTTGTGTCCGGGGAGAAAAATCTCCCCAAATTGCCATATCCCGGATTCTCCTGGATTCCCCCAGAACCTCTCGGATCCGGGAACCGGACACCTGCGGCCACACGCTGCTGTTGTTTCAGGACCGCGGCTAGCTCCCTGTGAGCCGCGGTCCTGATTCATCAGCAGCTGCAGCTGCGTCCAGCTGCACATCGGACCAGAGGGAATATTTGCCCTCCGGTTCTGTGTGCTGATCTGGTCCGGGGCTGTCGGGTTCATCCTGGCAGCCCCGGACCGGACTCTGCCATGGTGTGAAGCCAGCCTTAGACTACACGCGGCGTATTTGACTGCATATTTTGTAGTGGCGCTTTTTTTGCTCGCGTTTCTGCACAAAAAAGCGAGACTACATGCAGACGCCGCGCTTTTCCTGGCGCGCTTTTCCCATGGCCATTTTAACATATAGCCTATGGGAAAAGCGCGCCACAAAAAGCGTAAAGAATTGCTATAACAATTCTTTTTGCGCGCGCGCTTTTGCAGTGAAAGCAACCGTGCAAAAATACCTGGACAAATACGGCGTCTCCATGCCTTTCAGCCAAAGCCATAGCTTTAGCTGGAAGTTGTATCTAGCTTTTTAAATCACTGCATTTACGCGAGCGCTCTAAAGCACCACGTAAATGCGAGAATACGCCCAAATTACGCTACATGTGATCAATAAATTTATTTTTATTTTTTTTATTTTGTAACATATAAAACATTCATTTTTTTCTAGTATAATTCACCTTCTAAAGAGACGTCTATGGGTATAAATGCAGAAAAAAAATGCATTCTGCATTTTGCTAAAGGAAATCATGAGCAAAAAATACTATAAAAACCTCAAATATACTTTGTACATATACTGTTCTACTATTTACAATTGGATTAAAAGTATCTGGTTTGAGTCTGTATTTATTTTTTTTTTTTTTTAAATCATTAAAAACGCTGTGATCAATATTGTAACAAAATTCCTCAAATTATTCATTTTCACCTGATAAGGAATCAAAAGTTGTCATTAAATGGGAATTCTTATGCCAATTGTGAAGCTACGGTAGCTACATGCTGGAGCACTGTTTGCCAAAAGTACGACAAAATCGGGTGTGTTCCTCATGTAGTTTTTGTCGGCATTACTAGTACAATTCTATATGGACTAGACATGTTGCCAAAACTACACTTTTTTCCTGTAGACCCCAGACAGTAAGGCCTTGGGTGTAGTCCACATATTATCCAACTCTTAGTGAAGTCACAGTAATTGTCTGCAGGAAGTCACTAAAACTTTTTAGGCACAGAAAACAAACAGAAGAAAACAACAGAGCAAGTTTACAATAAATAAACCTTCCCGAAGAATAACGGCAATAGATACCAAGAAGTGACCAAGCCTCAGGCTACAGGTCGATGTGAAGACTCAATTGTGCATTACTTTTGTTAATATTTCTGCAAACAATTCCCTTTCTAAGGAACAATATAAAACAGGAAAGGGCAAAAACATAGTCTTTAATTAGGAATTGCTCTTAATTATACAGTATATTAGTGTTTCGTTATATTAACAATTATAGAAGGTGGAGTGCACTTCTAACTACTTTTTTTAGAAAGCAAACTTTGTACTGGAATCAGGGTGATCTCTGTGTGCAAATACTTGTCATAGGGAGGTAATTTGTAATTTAACAAACGTAAAGATTATATATCGAGATGGGTGAACCTGCAGATACTTACTGAGAACCGTGCCCCTGTCACACTACTTCCGGGTTTGCTCATTAAGCTTTATGCATATGTGGCACCCTGGCACCCTGGTTGGGGCACCACAGAACTCTTGGTACACAAATGGAATGTACACAGCAAGCAGAACTCACCACTAACAACACACCTTTTACACCCCTTTTCACCCCAGGCCTCTAGAGGGATCTCCATTGGTTACCTTAAGCCAGTTCCCCCTATAAATACGGGTCCTGGAGGGAGAAACAGCGGCGTGTGCAGTCGCCTTAGAACTGTGAACAGCTAGGAGAGCTGACCTGGTACTGGAGCCACACTAGGCCCATACCAGCACACCCAGAGAGTGAGAGACCCTTGCAACTGGGGTCATAGGACAGGAGGAGAATACCACACAGGGACAGAAGAGTCATCCCAACTCTCCCCAACAATCCGGTCACTGGGTCCGAGCTGCAGGAGTTATATCACTGGCTGCAGAGAAACCAGGACCCCAACCAGGAAGCCTAGCTCCCTGTACACCTGAAGCACCACCAAATGAGAGCCCGGGGAAAGGAGATTCGAATCCCGCAACCCTTCATAGTGCCCTCAGTGCAGCTAACTCAGTGCGGCAGGATTTCATATCCACCAGACCCCACCAGAACAGTGTTTACAAGGAAGCCTACACCACTGCTTGCTGTGGAAACTCCAGGAGTGTCAACCTCCTCACCCGGTCCGAGTGTACCTGTTGTCACCAGTAAAGGTACCTAAAAAAATCTTTGTGTCCGTGCATGATTCCTTGACTAACACTCAGAAGCACTGAGCTGCCGTATTCCACTTCGTGCAGCTTCTGGCCCTGGGGACTCCCGCTCGTCCTGTGGGGAGTGTCCCATCTAGCTGCCGTACATCCCCCGGAGGCCCAAGCAGCGCCGGTGCAATCACCGGAATCCCGCAGGTGGCGTCACGACAACATAAGAAACATCCCCATCTGTGCATCCCCTTTTGATCTGACCACCAGGCCCCACAGTACCAGGCGCGGAACCGTGACAAGTGCTGCATCGCCTGGGGAGTGAGCATCCGGCAATGGTGAGTCACATATTCACTGCTTCCCCCGCCTACCCACTGTGACAGCATCTGTGATTGGTTGCAGTCAGACTGCCCCCCACTGTCTATGCTGGCGTCTGTGATTGGTTGCTTTCACACTTGCTGTGTCAGTCCCCGAAATGGTGTGTAAAAATAAATCATTTTAAAAAATGGCTTTGGGTCCCCTGTATTTCGATACCTAGCACATATAAAACTAATGCTAGGAGGATGCAGTCACCTGCAGTGTCCTTTATTTTGTCTGGGTATCAAAATACAGGGAAACCCATGCACCTTTTTTTTAATTATTGAAATGAATAGTTAAAAAAATATGTGTGGTCTCCCCCCAATTTTAATAACCAGCGCAGATAAAACACACCACTGGGGGTTGGTATTTTCAGCCTCGGGGGCCCATGCTTATTGAGTCTTTCTCAAAAAAATTTAAAAATAGCAGCCCACAGCCACTCAGAATTGGTACATAGAATTGATGTGCCAAATCCTAGCGCTTCAGCTGGTTTATCCCAATTACCAATGACAGGTGTGATTTGTAAAAACAAAAAAAATCACAGCAGCTATGAAGCCCTGTATTAGTAATGGGGGTCTAGATGACCCCCCAATACTAATAATGTAAGTAAAAGTAAATAAAGACAAATATGTAGAAAAATCCTTTATTTAAAAAAAAACACGTCCTTTCCCCAACACACCCTTGCAGGTACCATGTAATGCACCCCATACGACAGTCCACTGCGATGATCCTGGCTCTTCCACAAGTGAGGTTGCAGTGCATGGTCACATTAGGAAAAGTGATCAATTGCTACAGCCTCAGGAACACACTGATGGGTTCACCTGTGAAGGTGGTGATGTCAGTGACTTCACCGGTGGTCACAGCTGGTGCTTCCCATGGTATCCCAACTAAGACCTCAGGTGAACTCACCTCAGGTGAACTCATTGAACTGAATTCTGGGAATCCGACATTGAGTATGCCGGAATTCCTAATTATTCAACATTACTGAAATTCAATAATTCGGCAATCCGGCACCATTGAACTCAATGTTGTATTACCATATTAGGCTATGTACGCATGCTGAGTATTTGCAGAAACTTCAGCACTAAAACTGCATCTCCTGGCAGACAAATGCACCAAAACCGTTGATAAAACAGTTCAATAGCCACCAAGGTCTCCAGATCTGACCCCATTAGACTTTTATCTTTGGGGTCATCTGAAGGCAATTGTCTATGCTGTGAATATACGAGATGTGCAGAATCTGAAACAATGGATACTGGAAGCCTGTGCTAGCATTTCTTCTGTTGTTATCAGTGTGTCAAGCGTAGGAGAAGAGGGTTGCATTGACAATCCAACATAATGGGCAGCACTTTGAACACATTTTATAAATGGTCATAAACTTGTAAATAACTCATGAAAGAATAAAGTTACATTAAAACCAAGCACACCATTGTTTTTCTTATGAAATTCTCAATAAGTTTGATGTTTCACATGATCCTCTTCCCATTGAAAAGGATAAAGTTGGATCCAAAATGGCCAACCTCAAAATAGCCGCTATGGTCACCACCCATCTAGAAAAATTTTCCCCCTCCTATATGCTAATGTGCCACAAACGTGAAGTTGATATCACCAACCATTCCCATTTTATTTAGGTGTATCCATATAAATGGCCCACCCTGTACATTATTTACTATTTACAAACCTTAGCCAGGTTACTTACTAACCGAGACATATTTAATTTCTAACTATTTACAAACAAAATGTTCACTATTTATTTCTTTTGCTTCAATGGCAGTACTGGCAACCTCCTCTGCCTGGGAGGACTTGCAAGTCACATCCTGGTCCGCTGTGCCAGAGTATGCCTCAGACACAACCTTGCCGACGAGGGGATCACATCTGCACTCCCCAGCTCCTCAAGGTGTCTCTGACTATTTTGTTCTTTTCATATTCCTCATTCTCAGACTGGTCTGAGACGCGTGCGGTTGGTTGGCCAGACCTGACAGCAAGGGGTGGTGTGACTGGGGTTGGTACCTCAGTTGGAGTTGAAGCTGATGACAGTGCCTCTGGTTCAGGGCTGCAGGATTTGGAGCCGGCACCTCAGCTGACATCTTCCTGACATTGAGGGCATACCACCCACGATGACCTCGGGTCCACTTCACCGAGACATCTTTCTGTATGTCTTTCCAGGTTGTCTTTCCTGCGCTATTATTCTCGTCTCTCTTCGTGCTACTGTTTCAACCAGAGCTAGGGTGCACTCGGTCACCGGGGCTTCTGTGTGGGATGTCACGGGTGGTCGGTATCCCCGGTGCCGTGCCCTGGCGAACAATTATACCAGGTGTTGATGGTAAACGGTGGGGGTAAAAGGGGCTATTTACAGGGGGACGTAACACCACCTGTAGAGTCCGGTAATTTGGTACCAGTGCTGCCAGCCGGCCGCTGAGGTGATGGAGGGGGCAGCAAAGTGTGGTACAGCTCCCCACAGGTGGAGCTTTACCTCAGGGCAGCTGTGGTGGTGAGACGGTGAGAGAGGACAGTGATGGAAATGTGGTGCAGTTCTTACCCCTCTGCTGTTGATGTTGATGATGTTAAGTCCTTTGAGCTGCGGCAGGAAGAATAACAGAAACCATTTCCATTTTAACTTTGCTTTACTCGGTACCTGCTGATGGCATAACAATACACAGTACAATCTGGTTTAGGGTGTTGTTACCAACTCAGGATTTCTCTTAAGGAGTCTTTAGATGTTCTCTCTCTGTCTTTCAGGGTTTCTACTTTCTCTAGATCTTTCTGTCTTTCCCACCTTTGAAAAGCTCACCCGCCAGTCCTGCAGTCTGTGTCTAGTAGGCTTAACTTGACTTATACCGGTCCAAATGGGAACAGCAGGAACGCACAAGTTTCCCACCTGACACCGGGTTTCAGTCTTTCCTCACTAGTGTAGGACCGTCTTTTGGGTATGAGGGGTGAGGTACCTTTGTGGGGCTGTCAGCAACCCGGTCCTGTTGGGCCTGCAGCTCGTCGGCTTCGCAGTCAGGGCTGAACTCCTGGCTGCCTCGGTAGTCCGTGTCACCTGTGTACCCTCAACATGACCAGCTGGCTCCTACCAGTCTTGGTCCGTTGCCATCTGTCCTGGGCCCCCTCATAAAGATGGGGTACCCTCCACTCAGCTGAGCCGCCAGGCGTGACCACACTGTCTGCCTTCCCAGCACTGACTGAGGTAAATTCTTAACTGTCACTCTAACTCTATCCTAAGCTCCGCCCACCACCTGTGGAACCTACCATATTACCTGTTCCCCCTACACTAAGTGGTGCGGTCCTAAGTGAGTGCTAAAAATAGACACCATAAGATTTAAATGGTAACCTGGCAACTTACAAGGAAAAACACATTTTATATTCAAGTGTAATACCATTCTGTGGCGCATACCCGCAGGGTAGCCACACTACAATGTACCAAGCTGGTAGCTGCAGACCCTGTCGAACAACAGTTGACGCGTCCTCTGACCCTGGAAATCGCCATCGTTTTGGGGATTGTCCATGGTAGTTGGCTACTGCACCTACAGCTCAGCAACCACCGGTTTCCTGGTTCATCCTTGCAATGTTGTTGCCAGATTGGGGCCGGTCCCCTCTTGCCACCAGTTCCTTCAGCAACAACTTCAAAGGAGATTGCTGGGACAGGGTCCCTGGGCCAGGGTTCCATGGTGACCTACCCACTGGTCCCACCCCTCTCCTGGCTCCAACTTCCCCTAGAAATCCATCTCTCTTGGTGATCTACTCTGTCTCTCACTCCAACTCCCTCCAACTAACTGTCTAACTCCTCCTCTTCCTCTCTGCTTTTCTACTCTGTATTTCAACCCCCTCTGCGTACTCCCTCCTCCTGCCAGCAGATGGGGCTCCTCGGGGGTCATTTCCGCCCTCTCTATCTGATGGCCAGGTGTCAGGATGGGTGTTCGGTGCAGGTGTGTGTGTGTCTTGGGTTTGTGTTCCTTCCTTACCTGGGAGTGGGGCACCACACCTATGGATTAGGTGCAGCACCTCAGTACCTCTGTGGTGGCCAGACCACAGGGGCGCAACACTATCACTCCAAACAGCGTGCAGAGAGGCAGTGTGAGTCTCCTCGATTGCTCCCCTCGACCTCATTCCATCTATGAAGACTAAGAGAGAGAGGTCTTAGACAGCCAGGGACAATCCCCATTTGTCCCTAGCTGTTTCATCCTCTAAATACTGTGATCGATAAAAATAGAAGCAGTTAGGGTATTGGGAGAGGGATCGCAGACCCTCTGTCTCCTCAATGTAATCACGAGGACCCAATCATCGCCATAGTGACTCAACGTTGCTATGGCGAAATCCTTCACCTGACTCCAAGCATCAGGGATCATGTGATCTCTGAGGCTTGAAACAATGCAGCACTGACACCTGTACTGTACTGCAATTGACACGCCCACTCCAGGGCCAGGGGTACTAGGTGATCGACAAGCTGTTGTTCTTCACTTCTCAGTTTTTTTCATGGGGACAGACGGGGGGCCGAGACCCAGTCCCGTGACCCTGCCGATGTAATTTTTAATAATTGGGAGTAGATGACAGGGATGACTAGGGAAAGGGTATTTGTGACGCCACTTGCGATATGCAGCTAGGGCGGCCGCCGCTGCTTCAGAACCTCTGGGGACAGTGACCGGCAGCTTGAATGGTTCCATTTCCCGCAGGTGGAGCGCGGACCCCAGGGCAGCAGGGTAGAAGAGACAGTTCGTATCTTGGCAGATGGTCATTTGGTCATCAGCACCCCGCGGCCTCGGCGGCTGGTGGTCACCGCTAAAGAAAGTCTCACACACCACAGCTGGAGTTCTGTTACTTTTACTCAGTGGTTTCAGCATGGCCGCCGAGTACTTCCTTTGCCAATCTCCAGTTCAGCATTGTCTCCAGAACTGGGTCAGTGCAGTGAAGCCTCGGCTGGTGTCCCTCTCTCTCTCTCACTAGTTGTTTCTGTCTCTGGTGGTCTCTTCGCGCTACAAGCTTGTCTCACCGTTCCTCACTTATGCACCTCCGCAGCACAGAGCTCAGGTACTGAGAGCCACGGGTGCTCTATTGTACCCCTTCCGGGCACTACTCCCTAATTCGGCCGCCTTCTCAAAGTTGTGTCGGGTTTTCGGCAACAGCTCCCATGGATCTTAGGGCCTCCGGTCCAATGGTTCGGGTATGAAGCATCCGCGCCGTGTTCAGGGCCGGGTCCCTGTGTCATCCACCAGCCCCTCTGTCTTCACCAGATAAAGGCGTACAGGTATCTACATCTCGTTCCGTACCTCAAGGGCTCTTTTCCTCTTCTACACCTGGTCTTTCACTCCCGGGGCGAGCGTGGTCGTGCTCCAGCCGCGGGAGTCGGTACCACACCGCCCCTCCACTCCCGACGTCCGCTCCACTCCTTTCTTTCGATGGTCTCTCCTTTCTTTTTTCCTACTCGTTCTACACTTCACTTTTCCCTCTTGGCTACACTTGGGTCCTCCCTCTGGGTCCATGCATCATCCTGGCATCCTAAGTGTGAAGCTCAAGTGCACCTTCCAAGTACCTGGAGACCAGAAGCACAACTCTCCCACTAATGGAGGAGTGCAGTACCTCTGGTGGCGGCCTACCCGGTGGGGCGCTACACAATTTATCAAGCATTGCAGTACAGTACAGCTGCAATCAGAGTAGCAGAAGGTGTTGTTCTATAAAGGGACTAAGTAAAGAAGCTTAAAAAATGTAATAATATATTAAGAAAAACAAAAAATAAAGAACAAAAAAGTAAAATAAACTCCATTAAATATTTACGTTTGTTAATAAAAAAACACACAATCTTTGCTATCATCGTGACCATAACAACCCGCTCTATGAAATCATTACCCTAGTTAACCCCTTCAGTGAACACCGTAAAAATAAAAAACAAAAAATGTACTAAAAACTATGTATTTTCACCATACAGACATAAAAAAGTGGAATAAAACGCAATCAAAATGTTTTATATAAATAAAAATGGTGCCATTGAAAATGTCATCTTGTCCCGCAAAAAACAAGCCACCTCACAGCTCCATCAGAGAAAAAATGACAAAAATTTTAGCTCTCAGAATGAAGCAATGCAAAAACATTTTTTTTCTCTATAAAATAGTATTTATGGTGTAAAGTGAAAAACATGAAAAAACTATATAATTATGTTATCACTGCATTCATACTAACCTAGAGAATAAAGCTCTCCTATCACTTTTACAACATGGTAAATAGCATAAAAAAAAGAAAAAAACAAAAGAAAATAATTCTTAGGCTAGGGTCACACATGCGACATGTACAGTTGTGGCCAAAAGTATTGACACCCCTGCAATTCTGTCAGATAATACTCAGTTTCTTCCTGAAAATGATTGCAATCACAAATTCTTTGGTATTATTATCTTCATTTCATTTGTCTTCAATGAAAAAACACAAAAGAGAATGAAGCATAGAGCAAAACATTGATCATTTCACACAGGAGCTATCCGTGGTCCTGTACTGTAACAGTGTGAATTTATAGCCCTGGTCCTTGGTACTGAAAGCTCATGCTGTTACAGTACAGAAGCTGTCCATGGTCCTGATCGTTATAGCTGGGTGCTGACCGCAATCTGAACAGCTTCAGCACCCAGCTATAACGATCAGGACCATGGAGAGCTCCTGTACTGCAACAGCGTGAACTTTCAGTACCAAGGACCAGGGCTATAAATTCATGCTGTTACCGTACAGGACCATGGACAGCTCCTCCTGAGTCCTGCGCAACGCTGGAGAATACAGGAATTTAATGAATAGCGGTAATTGCTGGCTTTTATTAAAAAACTGCATTAACCCCTGCAGACACATTCTGACATGTCAATTTGTGTCCAGGGAGTGTGGACATAGCTGGACACAAACTGGCACGACAGAAACATAGGGTTAAACATACATAACCAACTTATTAACTGCATCCGCAGCCTCCCGGCTGACATGCAGCACAGAGGCTGCAGATGGGGTTAAAATGCCGGTTAACCCTGGGAAATTTAAAAAATGATGCTGTCATAGTAGCACAAAGCCCGACAAAGTTATTATATCTACAGATCTTTATCTGTAGCTATATAGCATCGTGCTTTCCTGTGTCAGGACAAGAGATGAGCCACCACCCTAGTGTTCGAATTCGATTCGATTTGTCGAATTGGGGGTGTGTTCATTGAATATTTGTCGAATGTTCGTCAAACACCGTCGAGCTCCATTGATAACAATGGCAGGCAAACACAAACACATACAAACACATAGAAAACACCTTCTATGGTGTCCAAAAGGTGTCAAACTACTCAGAAGATACAACAAACATATGGAAAAGTCACAAGTACATACTGTATAATAATGCGAAAAGAAAAGAGATGGACGAGTAAAAGGAGGAGGAGACACAGATATAGGCATGTCATGCCCTTCTATAATCCGTTTTTACTCCAGTATTTGTAAGTCATCATGCACATAATGAGTATTTGGTGAGGTTTATCCTCAGTATTGGTAAGGCCTCGTGCATACGATGAGTTTTTGGTGAGGTTTTTCCTCATTATTTGTAAGGCCTCGTGCATACGATGAGTCTTTGGTGAGTTTTACTTCACCATCTGTAAGGCCATGTGCAGACTATGAGTATTTAGTGAGTTTTACTTTTATATCTGCAAGGCCACGTGCAGACGATGACTATTTGGTGAGTTTTACTTCAGTATCTGTAAGGCCATGTGCAGACTATGAGTATTTAGTGAGTCTTACTTTAGTATCTGTAAGGCCACGTGCAGACGATGACTATTTGGTGATTTTTACTTCAGTATCTGTAAGGCCACAAGCAGACGATCAGTATTTCGGGAGTTTTACTTCAGTATCCGTAAGGCCACATGCATACAAGGAGTATTTGTTGAGTTTTACTTCAGTATCTGTAAGGCCACGTTCACACGATGGGTATTTGGTGAGGTTTACTTCAGTATTTGTAAGGCCACGTGCAGACGATGAGTATTTGGTGAGTTTTAATTCAGTATCTGTTAGGCCACATGCAGACAATGACTATTTGGTGAGTTTTACTTCAGTATCTGTAAGGCCACGTGTAGACGATTAGTATTTGTTGAGTTTTACTTCAGTATCTGTAAGGCCATGTGCAGACGATGAGTATTTGGTGATTTTTACTTCAGTATCTGTAAGGCCACGTGCAGACGATTAGTATTTGTTGAGTTTTACTTCAGTATCTCTAAGGCCTTGTGGATACGATGAGTATTTGGTGAGGTTTTTCCTCAGTATTTGTAAGGCCTCGTGCATACGATGAGTATTTGGTAAGGTTTTTACCTCTGTATCTGTAAGGCCTCGTGCAGATGATGAGTCTTTGGTGAGTTTTACTTCAGTATCTGTAAGGCCATGTGCAGACGATGAGTATTTGGTGATTTTTACTTCAGTATCTGTAAGGCCAGGTGCAGATGATGTGTATTTGGTGATTTTTACTTCAGTATCTATAAGGCCACGTGCAGACGATTAGTATTTGTTGAGTTTTTCTTCAGTATCTGTGAGGCCTCGTGCATACGATGAGTATTTGGTGAGGTTTTTCCTCAGTATTTGTAAGGCCTCGTGCATACGATGAGTATTTGGTGAGATTATTCCTCAGTATTTGTAAGGCCTCGTGCATATGATGAGTATTTGGTAAGGTTTTTACCTCCGTATCTGTAAGGTCTCGTGCAGATGATGAGTCTTTGGTGAGCTTTACTTCAGTATTTGTAAGGCCACGTGCAGACGATGAGTATTTGTTGAGTTTTACTTCAGTATCTGTAAGGCCACGTGTAGACGATGAGTATTCGGTGACTTTTACTTCAGTATCTGTAAGGCCACATGCGCACAATGAGTATTTGGTGAGTTTTACTTCAGTATCTGTAAGGCCTCGCGCAGACGATGACTATTTGGTGAGGTTTTTCCTCAGTATTTGTAAGGCCTCGTACAGACGATGAGTATTTGGTGAGGTTTTTCCTCAGTATTTGTAAGGCCTCGTGCAGACGATGACTATTTGATGAGGTTTTTCCTCAGTATTTGTAAGGCCTCGTGCAGACGATGACTATTTGGTGAGGTTTATCTTCAATATCTGTAAGGCCTCGTGCAGACAATGAGTATTATGTCACATTTAGAAGAGTACAAGAAGAGTCTCCATTTTTTCCAAAAATGTGGGGACAGGCACCACTTAAGTGGCATCAATTGCCCCACAGTTGCAAACTTTAAATGGTTACTTTTAGGCAAAAGATCCACAAGGCTTTAGTTTCCCCAAGATGACACAGGGGTAAAAAAGTCCTTGTGGATCCATGCCTTGTTCATCTTTATGAACGTTACTCTGTCCACATTTTGGGTGGACAGACGCGTGCGCTTTTCTGTCAGCACACCACCAGCAGCGCTGAAAACACGTTCCGAGAGAACGCTGGCTGTGGGGCACGACAAGATCTCCAAGGCGTGAGTGGCGAGCTCAGGACATTTTTCCAGATTGGAAGCCCAAAATGAGCAAGGCTCCAGCTCCCCAGTCATTGCATCGATGTTAAGTTGGAGATACACGTGTACCATCCGCTCCAGGCATTGACTATGTGTCAGACTTCTCATGTCTTCTGGCCTTACAAATGATGGTCAAAAAAAATTGTGAAACGAGGCGACAAAATTGCTGTTACCACCACCAGATACGGTGTTACTGGTACAGTGTGAGTGATGATGACTCGACACTCCCACAGTTGACAAGTTACAACTGTGAGATTCACTCTGTGTACCACTGGTGTTTTGTGGAAAAGCCGATCTGAGATCACGTATCAGCTTCTGCTGATATTCCTGCATGTGTGCGTCCCTTTGTATGGCAGGAATTATTTCGGCAAATTTGGTTTTGTACCAGGGATCTAAGAGTGTGGCAACCCAGTAGTCGGCATTACTTCTAATTCGGACAATCCGAGGGTCATGTTGCAGGTAGTGAAGCAAGAAGGCACTCATGTGTCTTGCACATCCAGGAGGACCAAGTCCTTGTTGTGTTGGTGATGGGGAGGTGAGAATCATGCTTCCTTCCTCTGCCCTCTCCCCCCAACCTCGCACAACAGAAATGTCATCAAGGTCTCCCTCACCTGCTGACTCTTCCATGCCCATCGCCAGTTTGTTTTCCATTTCTTCCTGGGCTCCTGCACCTTCCTCAAGAGTTTGGTTGCTACCATGCACCCTCAATAATCCCTCTCCACCACCCTCCCATGCCTGCCGTCTTGGTGGTGCCGACCGTGAGGACCTTGGAGATGTTGTCATCCCTTCCGCATAGGACTCCTCCTGTACTTCCTCCACCTCCTCTTGTCACACCACCTGACTCCAAATATTGCTTAGAGTGTGCTCCAGCATGTAGATGACCGGATTAGCCATGCTGATAATGGCATCGTCAGCACTAAACATCTTCGTTGCCATTTCAAAACTGTGCAGAAGGGTGCAATGGTCCTTGATCTGAGACCACTCCTGCAGCGTGATCTGCCCCACCTCTGCATCTTGTTGGTCCAGGTTATACGTCATAACGTATTGCACCAGGGCTCAGCGGTGCTGCCACAGTCGCTGCAACAAGTGCAGAGTAGAATTACAGCGTGTCGGCACATCGCATTTCAGCCGGAGAACGGGCAAGCCGAAAGACTTCTGGAGCAAAGCAAGTCATTGAGCTGCGGGATGCGAAAGCCGAAAGTGAGCACACAGCGACCATGCCCTCTGCAGAAGCCCATCTAGGCCAGGAGAGTGTGTCAAAAATTGCTGGACAACCAGATTCAACATGTGAGCCATACAAGGTACGTGTGTGATATTGCCCCGGCGAAGGGCCGCACCCAGGTCTGCAACATTGTCGCACATGGCCTTCACTGGCTGCAGGTTGAGTGGAGACAACCATTGCTGAAACTCGGTCGCCAGAGCTGACCACAACTCCTCAGCTGTTTGACTCACATTTCCCAGGCATTTCAAGGTAAAGACCGCCTGATGGCATTGAGCCCTGCTGCCAGCATAGAAAGGAGGTGTGCAGGATTCCTTCTGTGCAGTTACAACGCGGGAGGCATTTCCAGACAGGCTTTGTGCGGAGGTGGAGGACCGAGACGAGGTTGAGGAGGTAGAAGCAGTGGAGGAACTTCTACCTACAGAGAATGGACACACAACTCGTGGAGACGGCAAGACTTGGACAGCAGACCCTTCTCCAGCTCTCACCATAGTTAACCAGTGCCCAGTCAGCGATATGTAATGCCCCTGTCCATGCTTACTGGTCCAAGTGTCTGTGGTGAAATGCACCCTGTAACACACAGCGTTTCTCAAGGAAGTGGTGATGTTGTCTGCGACCTGCTGGTGTAGCACAGGCACATCTTTCTTGGAGAAGTAGTGGTGACTGGGCATCAGGTACTGGGGCACTGCGAGGGACATAAGGTTTCGAAAATCCTCTGTGCCCACCAGGCAGAAAGGCAGGATTTCTGTAGCCAATAGCTTGCAGATGGTGAAATTTAAGCGCTTAGCTTTCTCATGGCTAGGATGAAATGGTCTTTTACTTTTCTACATCTGAGGGACGGAGGGCTGGCTGCTGTGCTGAGACGGGGTTGAGTAGGGTGTCCTCGGCAAACTGCTGGGCTGTGAGGGAGGTGCAGGCTAAGGCAAGGGTCACACATGCCATGCGTTTTTTTAGGTATTTTTTGGCCACCTGCGTTTTTGCTGTTATGTGGGGGCCCCCTTAAAAAGCCCTTAAAAATGCATGCCTTTTGTTTAAAAACGCATGTGAAAATGCATGCAAAAATGCATGTCCATTTTGACACTTTAAAAAACGCATGCGTTTCCTATAGGGCCCCATGTTATAAAACGCATTCTACTTGCTGCGTTTTTGGGTGCGTTTTTCAAAAAATGGTGCATCATGCAGTATTTTTTGGTGCTGAGCCAAAAACGCACACAAAAACGCATGTGCCATTTAGACATGTGTTTTTTGCTATTGGGGCATGCGTTTTTTGCATGGGGGCCTATGGGTGTGTTTTTACATGCATTTTTAGAAAACGCAGGTCTCCAAAAACGCAAGTAAAATCTGCATGTGTGACCCTAGCCTAAGATGTAATGTTGCCTTCATCGAAAGATGGTTCCCTCGATGTATGAGAGAGCTCAACACCAGCAACATTGTCCACTTGAAAATCAAGTGATGACCTGCCAATCACACTGCCTGTTGCGGGTAAAAAGGTGGAAGGTCTGCGTTGAAAAGCATGTGTGACAGCTGTCCCCACAGTCACAGACAATGAAGAGCACACAGTTGCACTTGATTGGGCAGACGGTGGTAGGCCCGCCCCGCCAGCCCGCATTCCAGCATAGTGAGCTTCCCACTGCGACTTGTGATTCATGTCCATGTGGCGGTTCATACATGAAGTACTCAAGCTAGTGAGTTTTTGGTCTCTATTCAGAGATTGGTGACAAATCTTGCAGATGACATGAGTTGGGAGATCCTTGGTGATGTCAAAAAAGGCCCAGGCTAGGCAAGGCTTAGAGCCCAATGCGAGCTGCAGAGCCACCACGACTTCTGCTCAGAGGTAGAGTTGTGGCTGCGGATGCAGTTGTTGGCGTGCTTCCAGTACTCCGTCTATGTCCAGGAAGGACCTAACCTCGTTGTCAGTAGCATCCTCCTCCACCTCCTCTGCTGACCTCATCGACTGGCTGACTGTGGGTTGACAGTTAGTGGGATCTCTAACCTCATCATCATCCACTGTGTTCTCACACCCCTCATCCTCAGAGACAACCTCTTCCTGCCTTGACCGAAAACTTAAGGTATCTGAGTCTCATCAGCATCATCCTCCTTGTGTCCACCAAGAGAAGTTACTGTTAGGGAAGGAGGGTCTACATGAAGGTAAGAACCTTCTACATCTGGGCCTGGATCTGACTCACAAAGCTTCTGGGCATCAGTGTAGATCATTAACTCGTCTGGACTCACTGCAGCTTTGGAGCAGACCTCTGATTCCCAGGCTATTGTGTGGCTGAACAGCTCTTCAGACTCAACCATGTCTGTTACCCCAGACTCAGTAGGGCAGCTGGAGACTTGGGTGCTGGGAGGAATCAAGTGCGATTGGGTTGACACCTCAGATAACTGAAGGGTTTGTGATGTAGAAGTTGAGGTGGGGGAGAGGCCACTTGATGGAGCAGTTGTGATCCATTCAAGCACCTGCTGTTTTTGTGCCTAATTTACAAGTGGTATCATTGGTCGTGTCCGTAAGAAAGGGATCATATCTGATTGGCCACGGAAAGAAGTAGACATCTTACTTTGGCTGGAAGATTGTTTTTTTTTCAGCAGATGTTAATGTAGCTTCAGCATCTACCCCACGGACACAAACTTTTTTTTTTCTTTCCACAACGCCTACTCCCATTTCCACCAGCAGCAGGCCTTTTGCCACTCATTTTGTATGTGACAAAATTAGCAACTGTGCAGTTGTTGGACAAGAAAAAGTTGGATGTAAATCGAGCAGAGGTGACTGAACCAACACTGCTACTAGGCCCAAAGTGAGACCTGGGCAAGGTGCAGTTAAAAATTACTAGGAACAACACAGGCGGTATAGTTGGTTGTATTAGAAGTGGCCTACACTACTGTTTTTTGTGAAACTGCTACTTGACCCGAAGTGAGACCTGGGCAAGGTGCAGTTAAAAATTACTAGGAACTACACAGGCAGTGTAGTTGGTTGTAGTGGCCTACACTACTGCTTTTTGTGACACTGCTACTAGACCTGAAGTGGTACCTGAGCTAGGTGCTGTTAAAAATTACTAGGAACTACACAGGCGGTGTAGCTTCTTTCACAAGTGGGCTACACCACTGTGTAAGTGGCACTGCTACTAGCCCAAACAAATTGCCTGGACTAGATGCAGCAAACAAATGCCTACTTAAGACAGGTGGTGTAGCTTTCTTCACAGCAGTGCTACACTACCTGCCCTAAAGGATTCCCCGAGCTATATGTGGCCAGATGCTGTGAAAAACACTTGCACAGCACTGGCACACACCTGCCTGACAAAAACTGCTATGAACTGCTCTAACCTAGCCCTAAAAAGGGCTGAGATTACAACTAGTCCCTACGTCTATGAAGTAGCCCTGAAAAAGGCTGATATTAAAACTAGTCCCTACTCCCTACTCCTATGGAGCAGCCCTCAAAAGGGCTGATATTCCTACAATTCGCACCCTCCCTCCAGTCCCTACTCCCTAAACCTATCTATCTAACTTTATATTCGCTCACTAGCTGAATAAGAAGAGAATTGAAAGTTTTCATTGTATAGCGCCCACAGCAGCAGTGGTGCCGTCTGACACAAAGCTGCAGCAATCAGCAAAGGGTGGCGATGGAGAAAATGGCTGGGTCTTATAGGGCTAGGACATGTGACTTACACAGCCAATGATGCCTGACCTTGCTTGTGTGCAAAAAATGCACTTTGCTGTGTGTGAGTGTGATTGGCTGTCAGCCTGCACCACCCCACTGTATATGCAGTTAGGAGAAAAAAAATGGAGATCGACTTTATTTCTGCAGCACTGATCTAAACCCCCCCGGCACACTATACACAGAAACTAGATATTCACATTCATTAACAGGGCTAGGGTTAAGCTTTTGGTGATCTATATAAAGATCACCAAGACACACACCTGCATCTTGATATTAAGAATTTAGTGTTCCTGAGCCCTGTCTGACTGTGGCTTCCAGCACCTATGCTACCTGTCTGTGTTAGTCAGGATGTCTTCTTTCTGCCTGTGGCTTCCAGTACCTTTGCTATATATCTGTAGTCTCCAGGACCTCTAATAAATGTTGAGGTCCTCCAGGATGTCCCCTGTCTGCCTGTAGTTTTCAGTACCTCTCTTACTTGTGTTCTCCAGAGGTTCCCTGTGTGACTGTGGCTTCCAGGACTTCTGCTACCTATTAGCAGTCTCAAGGATGTCTCCTGTCTGCCTGCTCATCCCATACGTCTGGTACCTGTCTCCTGTGTGCTGCACCTATACCCATTGTCTGTGTGGCCACCTAGACTTTGGGCTTGGAGGATTCACCTTGTTAAGACATATGTTCAGGATTTTGAACATTTTTAAACACTTTTTAGGCTTTCAAAAACACCAGCACTTAAAAGAACATGTACATTCTTTAGGCATTTTCTACTAGTAAGATGTTTTGCAATAGAAGTCAAAGTGAAGGCTAAGCAATACCAGAAAGATGCTTGGCTTTATTGGCTTTAAAAAACGCTTGTAGATAGAGATCTCAGCACTGTAAGGACGATAACGAAAGGATCTTGATGCACGAAGTACATTTTTATTTTGATCTGTCAAGAAAAGTTCCAATCTTTTGACCAATAATAATGTCTTTTATCAAGGACATAATGGGTATGAGTCATATTAGCATAGAAAAGCCAGCAGAATTATTAAGAGGATACATGGGGTCAATTTCATTGATGCTAAAATATGCTTACAGAAAATAACAATAAAAGGCGTTCACAAAGCAGTTCAAGAAATGCAACGAAAACGTTAACAAGGATAAAACAATGCCATCATTCCATGATGTAGTTTCCACCTATAAAACTCGCTGTTTTTTGATCCCTGGAAAAAATCATAGTGTACATAATCTAAAATAGCCAGTATCTGCTGGATGTGGTGCAGGCTTAACTTCTGAGCCCGCTGCATGCACCAGCTCTCAACTTTCACCGTCCATGTATGGCGGGTGACAGGAAGGGGTCAAAGGTTATGTACTAGTTTAGTCTTTGATGATATCATAATGGAGTGATATAGGACCTTAAGGACTATAATAGGATTGCTAACTACATGATTTTACTTCAAAGATACAAATTGGGTTAGACTAACATGAGTTCCACACAATTTGACCAAGAATTCTTGTAAGGCTGGACACAAACTGTCCGAGTGACATGCAAGTTACTCGCATGAGTCTTGGATCATATGACCACTGCCTCTTTGTACAGGATACTGTCAGTGGTATGTTTTCCTATGTAGCTCCACTGCTCCCATCCAGAGAGGGGGAGGCCAACCCGGGTGAATGGCCTGAGACTTGTGCGAGTCACTCGCATGTCACTCTGACAGTGTGTTTCCATCCTAAGAGTGAAGCTTATCCGTCCTGGAAGCAACTAAATGTCCCATTCTGCAACTATAGTGAACAATTTGCTTAATTTCAAAGATAGTTGGGAGTTGGAGGCATTCCAAAGTTTTGTGACATTAGCTTGTGAAATCATAAAGAAGTGAGAAGCTTTTAAATATGACTAAGGGATTTGTGCCAGATCAGAACCCCAAACTACAGACGCTGCTTTTCGGGGTACCTGCCCCTCATCAGTGTAGTGTGTGGGATATTCTGATCTGGCTGTGTGAGTGGGCTAAGACAAGGTCTGGGAACTTGCTATCTACATTATGGAGAGAAGTTTAGCAGCGTCTGTAGTTTGGGGTTCTGATCTGGCACAAATCCCTTAGTCATATTTAAAAGCTTGTTAGAAAGCGATTATGACTTTGAGGAGCTACTTAAAGGTGACACTGGAGTTATTCCACTTCCTTACTGAAAAGCAAATTTACAGTCTAAGGTTTTATCATTCAATCCATATATCACCAGCCATTGGTCATCACTATAAGTACTCTGCAGATTTCTCTGCCATTTGTATTCATAGCTAAAAGTGATTTGAGATGGTCACCTCTGTCCGTCTTTGTGGAATAGAAAAACTATATGTACAAGGTAATGGTGGCGATTTAGATATTTTTCCTTGTATTGTTTTCATAAATTTCTCTTTATGATTTGAAGGATGCCTGAAAAAACATGTCCAAAATAAAAATCACCATAGTAAATGCCACTAAATATGTCACAATTATTTGTTTTAACATATTTTAAAAAAAAATGCTGGCATTTTAAAATGTGTTTTTGTGTTTTATACAGTTAATAACACCAGAAAATAGACTGCGCAAAGAGGCTCGAAAGGAACTGAGCTAGCAGCTCTTTAACATTGCAAAATTAGCAGAAGGGTGAACCAGCTGTCGATAGGTTGTTTTGCTGGCTGTGCACTTCCATTTAAGAAAGTAAGCTAGACCTGGGATCTAAAAGTGTTTTCATTTACGCACATCTGCTTGGGATCATATCTCTTTTTATTAAAAATAAGTTGATACACAGAGAGAAATAGAAAGGGGAATACTATAAATCTCTTAGTAGCAATTTTATATAAAAGACTCAATCGAAATCTCCTTGCAATAGAATACAAATCATATAACAATTATTTTACCCATGTGTGTCCATTTCCTAAACCTGATATGAACTATACAACTTTATGAGAGCCTTGCAAGATGCACATGAATGTGTTAAAGGGGTTGACCAGTCCAAAACTGATAATTCTGTAGTCACTCTATGTGTCACTCTATGTGACTGCAGACCTATCAATCCTTCCAGTACACGCACTGTGCGCTGCAAGGATTTGCCTGTTTCTAAGCCAGGAATAGGCTGCAATTATGCGATATGCACGTTTCTGGCAGCAACAAGACTAGTAGCACGGCCTCGCTCAGAACAAGCATATGGAGCAAGCACTTCTGACTTGTGTGTGCAGCCATATAGTGGGCACAGCCTTGCTCCATGCACCTGTATTAAGCGATGTTGTGCCCACTAGTCGAGGGTTCCAGCCACAGTGGCCGGGAACATGCATACCACATAACTGTGATCCATTCTTGGTTCAGAGACAGCGAAACCTTGCAGCGCTCAGTGCAGCTGCTGGGAGGATTGAAAAGTTTACAGTCACACAGAGTGACTGCAGAATTATCATTTTAGACCACACAACCCCTTTAAAGTGAACCTGTCACCCCTCTTGAGTGTTATAATCTGTGCCCAGCACCTTAAACATACTGTAATAGGGGTTTTGGTAACCCCTTTATACCCCCAGACTGGCTCCTAATTACCTCAGAAATTAACTTTGAATGTGTCCTGAGCCATATGATAATGAGCTCTTCATGGTTGAGTGGGATGCGGGTCACTTCAAGCGTAACCGCTAAATTTTTATTTAATAATAATGCAGATCAAGTGATTTTTTAATAAACGTTCTAATATACTTCATTAGAAAATTCTAGTTCCAAACCATTCATAATCCTTCTACAAAGTGTCCCCTCTGCACTGTGTGTAAAGGAGACTCATGTTTTTTTTCAGTCACAGCCGTCTTCAGTGAATACGGACTTGTAACAATGTATCACTTTAGGCTGGCTCAGAGCAGAGTTACTAAGCAACATCAATCAGAGTTCAGGACAAGGTCAGACTAGTTACTGCCAGAAAGATGTGTCACAATGTCTGTTAACCCCTTGTCTTCTGGCTCCACATAGCTCAGGATCTCTGTTAACCCTTTCTCTGCTATCACATAACACTGCACTAATCCCTATGAGCTGCTGGCCACTCCCACACAGACAGAAAATGCTGTTTTTCAAAATAGCACAGAAAAATGTTAGAAAATAAGTTATATGGCAGAAAAATGCATTATATTAGCTGCTATGTGACCCATGTGAGGTAGCAACCGGGGAACCCGCTTGCAAAACGACAAGAACACGTGTTTTTAAGTTAACCAATGTCTACCCGTTTATTTTCACATAGTAACCACATAACCCGGGTAGCATGTTTGACACATATCACATTGATTAACAACACTTTACATAAATACACCATACATTTACATTTAACATCACATAACACTTATATTGCACATAACGTTTTATAGTAACCCGGGACCTGTAACCATCTCTGTCCCCATTTGAGCTCTACTAACAGCTCCCGGGTGGCTACGGCCTCCGGCCTACTTACACTATACCTAAGTTACAGTACGATGATGACCCCTCCGGGTTCATAACAGGGATTGGCAAACCCTAGTAACCCGGGGCTGCGGCCTCAGGCCTAACCACGCGTTACCCAGTACGGGAGCCCTTCTAACCCCTGCTTCTGACCTTCGTTACATACGCCTCAACGGGCCCTGTGGGTCCCAATGGCGGTACCTGCCGCCTGGCTTTAGTCACCCAGCATGATGACTCAACACTCACCCGTAGTCAGGAATCCTGCCTGACCGGGTCCTTACATACCGTATGTGATCCATCATTCAAACGTCCATGGATCACACACCTGCTCACAGCCCACATCCATGGACTGTGGCCCCTCCATGGCCCATTACAGGGACTGGCAAACCATAGTGCACGGGAACCTCTACATCCGTTACCTACTAGGAGCCCTATTACCCCTGTGTCTGGCACCACAGGCACACCCACACCATTAGAGGTCGTGGTTGAGGGACGGGTACCCTCTGCAAGCAGCAGGGCAAGCCTCCCTCTCGTCCCAAGGACGGAACACCTCCAACATCATCCATACTCGCTGGGTCACTCTCTCCCCACATCTTTATACATGGGTCTTACATATAGGCCATAATCTCTCATTCAGGGCCATTACTTACGCCCTCATACACATAGTTCATCGGGTCCCTTAACGGAGTACTCTGACTCGGACCCAAAGGCGGTCTATGCCCGCTTGGCACCCTACATACAATTGCCTCCACGGGCTACATACATTCCGGTTTATCAGGACCTTTAACGGACTCCACTGAGTCGGTCCCAAGGGCGGTCTATACTCGCCTAACATGATTTACGCACACCAGGTGCACAGTTCACACGATCGCTCGGGAACTGCTTTCTTACCGGGCACGGATCCGGGTCTCGCTACCTGGGTCACAGGTTCCACCAGGCATCCCCACAGGCTCCTTTCCCGGGCGTGTTTCACCCCACGCCCGGTCTAGCGTCCACGGGTCAACCACGGCTTCCCCCTCTAGGTGCGGACACGACCACGGACCTCGGCACCGGCATGGAGCTAGCATGCTCCCATCATGTCATGCACACAGAGCCTTGGACTGCTCTGCACTCAGGCTGGTCTCAGCTTCCATCTGACTCAATCTCAGCTTCCAGGATCAATCTCAGCCTCCAGAATCAATCTCAGCTTCCAGGATTCACTCACAATCACTCAGGTGGCCGGCTCTTATCGTGCCAGCCACTCCCACATAGACACCCCCCCTCAGCTGCTTGTAATCAGCCTGTCACACAGCTCAGGTTAACTCCCTGTGTTCCGGGTTGTCAGCGCTCACTCATTACATCCTATTCCTCATGGACTCCTCGATCTCATCCCACTCTCACTGCCACTAATTAGTCTCATGAAACCTCATTGTGTTCAGGTTGGTTCACACAGTATTATCATCACAGGAAAACCGGCCAGTGTGCACAGGATCATCCTCTGATCCTACATGTGATGTACCCCGGCCATGAGGATCATGCCGGCGGTGCCTCACACCCATCATTAACAACCAGTGCAGTTTTGCATTTTGCTTTTTTTTAATGAAATGACATTTACACTTTCAGTCAGAGTCACCCTTGTTACTGTAAAACCCGCTCCTTGTAATATGCCGTCCCTTCTGTGTATGTATGGAAGCAGTGACGGCATTCGCGCCTGTGCAGTGGCGCGGGTAACTGTGCTCTATTGCACCCGCACAAAGTCTTGGAAGACTTCACATATCTCACTAGACTTTGGTCACTGCAGCTTCAGCTGGCTATATATAAAATATGCTGCTGGGCTGTGTGTGTATATATAATATAGAGGCTGCTGGGTGGGCTGAATATACAGTATATAATATAGAGGCTGCTTGCTGTGGCTGTATAAAGATAACATATCATCTAACAAAGGTATTACCTAAAATATAACTTTTAATGATAATTCTAAAAACATGGACTATGTGTCCTACTATATGCAAAAATCATTAGATACCTGTAAAGGAGGTGAGGGGGGGTGTATGGTTTATGCCCCTAATCTCTCCCTATTTTGCCCTACCTAGCAATGGAGTTTTCAACACGTATATCCCAGGTGTCCCCGTTCCACGACAACTAGCCCTACTGACCCTGCTTAGGACCTGACGGGGCCAAATCACTGCTGACTACGAACCTCCCCAAAATAGAGGTATTAGTAATGGGATCAGATCAATAGGCCTATGTTCACCTTGATCCTTAGAGTCTGGGTCTATCCCTGAGACTCAATGGTGCTCTGTGGACCACTTTTGTTAACAGGTAGTGAGTGTAATATTGAGGGTAGTGCTGTTTAGATGGCTCATGTTTTTTGTCTGCCCATGACAACCAGTAGCTAAATAGATGTATCTATAGCCGTTCGTGACCTTGATAAAACACTCTCACAACTGCTAATCCTGGTTCACACTCCTCCACCTCAATCCACAAAAAATACAGTGTATCACCACTTGTCAGTATACACTATGGACCCATATCCCATTAGTCAGGGTTCCTTCCCTATCCTGGTCATCCACTGGCCAGTGGCACAATAATAGATAGGTAGGGTAGAAATAAACTTCACATCAAATAAGACCCTATATACTCATCTGGGTCAGATGTCAGGACACTCAACGCATTTCCCCCACGTAGATGTTACTCCATGGGTTCATCAGGAGTGTTTTCATGTGTTCGGTCTGTGTCAGACTCCGGATGCCAGGGAGCGGGCTTATGATCAAAAAGTCCCCCTCCCCATTTCACAATGGATGGTGACCCCTGATAGCTCCATTTACTCCCTTTCATGTCCCCTCCTAGTCATCCTGAGTTGAGGGGGGCAGTACCGGCGTGTGCCCCAAACCTCTCTCCTCCCTCCTCATTGCGTTCCGGGAACGCCCCCATGAGTCACATGCTCTCAGCGTCCATCGCCATACTCAGGCCCCACCGCAAGTTGCATGCAGCGGTCACATAATAACATAATAATTCCACCTGAGTGTTCCAGCAAACAGGCAGCATACATTAACCCCCGGATTGCCGCAATGTAAATCGCTGGGTAATGACTATGGATTACCTTGTGAGAGTACTAGGTGGCTAAGTAAAAGGCACTCAGGTACTCATGAGGAGAAAAACTCAGAGACTCAGAAAGAAGGGGTGTAACTAAAATGGTTTATGGGAGCAAATGGAAATATCTTAAATCCTACAGCAGATGGCTATAGGTGCTTATAGTATTAACCCACTGATATCAGATGCATTATTGATATTGAAGTTATACAGTGATAACAAGATATTTAGTATGTCCCAGATCCCATTACGGATTAATAGACAATGTGTGCTGAGATTCCTTGCTCAGATATATGGTACCTGTAGGTAAATACAATGAATTATAGACCAGGGGAGGGACCTCTAACCACCCTGACATGAGGACTCAAATATAACATAGTGGCTGCTTGCTGTGGCTGTATATACAGTATATATATATCCACAAACCACAAAATATATAAAGCCACAAACTTTTCATTACAATTTGTGTTGGAGTGCTGCCTTTTTTTCCTTTGACTGTTGATATGGTTTGGGCATCACCTTGATAGGTGTTGCACTTCAGCAGAGCGCACAGGAAACATTGCAGACGTTTCCTGTGCGCTGTTGTAAAGCTTTTAAGTGCAATCCGTTAGGCTAGGGTCAAAACGCAAGTGTGACTCTAGCCTTATTCCACCAAGTATTGATTTCTGGACTCTTCCTGAGTTAAAACATTAGTATTGTTGTTTCTAAATGAATATGAACTTGTTTTCTTTGCATTATTTGAGGTCTTAAATCACTGTTTCTTTTTTATTATTTTGATGATTTCTCATTTGCTGCAAATAAATACAAAATTTTTAGCTTTGAATTTCGGAGACATGTCAGTGGTTTATAGCATAAAAGAGCAATGTATATTTTTCTCAAAAATATTCCTATAAAGAGAAAAATCAGAGAAACTGAAAATTTTGCAGTGGTCTCTTAATTTTTGCCAGAGCTGTATCATATATACAAACATACTGAAATACAACATATAGTATAGTTCTGTGTAGGAGCAGGAATACAGACACACACATTACAGTCACCAACCACGGGGAACTGAGGCAGCAGACTGAAATGCAGTCTTGGTGGTCGTCTGTGATTGGCTGATCTTCTCTCCTGCAGCGACGTCATTCTTTTTTCCGGTAAGTTCCTATTAGTACTACTCATGGCAGCCTCTTTAGCGCATGCGCGGTACAAACTTCACAATAATGTAGAGAAACAGAGGGTGACATCTATAGTGAGATCAACAGTTATCTTCCAGTCAACATCTGCCCCATAGCCTGGAAGAGCTCATTTACATAAAGTGATAAAAGATAATTTATCCACAACAAGGCATCTGATAATGAGGCAGACAGGTATGAATATTATCAGTATTCTATAACCTGTATGCCTATATTAATAGATTGAGAGATGTCAGATGTGGCGACAGACTCCCTTTAAGTTGTTATCTGGACTTCTTTCATTTCACAGACTAAGTAGAAAATTCTCTGCTTCCATCATGTATTCATATTTACTTTTGTTCGGCAACATACTGCAGATATACTATGAAAATAATCTTCACCTAACAGTAACAAGTCTACTTTAAGCTTATGGTAAAAAATAATTTACAAAAAAAACAATATCTTCAGTGGGGATTATAGAAAATAAATATGGATTAATCAATAATTCACAGTTAAAATCCCCATGGCACCTTTTCCTTTTCTTTTGCACTGGTAAATAAACATTCCTCCACTGAGCCTCTGCTCATAAAAGAATGCTAAATCTACAGCAATAAAGCCACAGTCCTTATAACAAGGTTTGGCTCCGGCAACATTGTGAGCAATAAAACCAACCACTGGGAAATATGTATGATTCAGTCCTCTTCCTCCTTGTGGCCAGGAACACTTGAATTATGTTTAAAATTATCTATTTTCAATTATAGCAGATGTTGCAAGTACTTTATGGACCAGAAGTCAGCACACCCTAACCTCAAGAACTCCAAACCAACTTATACATGCAAATTGTCAGGCTGTTCTGTTATTCAGAGATCAAATTAATTATCTGCAATAAGTATACAACAATTTTAGTGTCTTTGTCACTATTGTTTTATAATAAGAAGCCGTAACTGACACTTAATAAGAAACACTGAAAAGAACAATTTTTTCTATGCATTCTTTATAGGGTATTATCTTACATAATGTGGACACTGCTAAATGTAGAGGAATCTTCAGTCAGATCAACACCCCAAACTGCATATAGAGATGCAGGTGTTTGCAATGTAAATCCATGGAGAACTTTATATCTTCTACCTGTTGCTGCATTCCTGATACATTAGCATTTTCATTAAGCTACAAATGAGGTGTTAAGTGCATTGGACGTGATAGAGCACTTAACAAGGCACTGCTATCATGGCCGTTTTACACGTCCCGATATCGTCGTCCAACTTCGATAAAAAGTCACGTGGTTCGTGCGTTGGCGCCGATATCGTTAGTGCGTTGTGTGGTGTAAATGTGCAATGCGACTCAAGAACGATGCCAAAATGATATCGGGGGAGAAATGAGTAGGCTCTCCAACTGCCCGATATTGGATGGACGATCTGGCAGGATCGTTCTGTGTGACAGCCCAACACCGACTTGGAGAGCAACTTACCCTATTCACTCCCATGTTAAAAGGTCGTTCCCTGGGTCGCGCGTACAAGGGGGCGTAGACATCGCAGTTGTGGTGCCTGCCCATATCTCCCTGTGTGACAGCTCCCATGCGATCTTGGATTTCAGCCAAAAATGTGAGTGCTCCCGTGCCGTTGTATACAATATCGAGACGATGTTGGGACGTGTAAAGTGGCCATTAGAGCTTAATTATTATTATTTTTATTATTATTATTATTTATTTATATAGCGCCATTGGTTCCATGGCGCTTTACATAAGAAGTAGGGGTAACAAGGACAGGTACAGTACATATGAGCGGTCAATGCTTGCTGATACACGACGGGAGAGGATCCTGTCCACGAGGGCTCACAGTCTACAGGGGTGGGGGAGGACACGATAGGGGGGGGGGAAGCTCCAAGCGGTTGGTGGAGCGGCGTCGGGTCTCATCGTAGGTTGTAGGCTTGTTGGAATAGATGAGTTTTCAGGTTCTTTTTGAAGCTCTTGAGGGTAGGCGAGTGTCTGACGTGCTGGGGGAGGGAGTTCCAGAATCTAGGGGAGGCACGGGAGAAGTCTTGTATGCGGTTGTGGGAGGATGAGATGAGGGGGGAGGAGAGGAGGAGTTCTTGTGAGGAGCGTAGGTTGCGTGCAGGTTGGTACTGGGAGACCATGTCGGAGATGTAAGGAGGGGACAGGTTGTGGATGGCTTTGTAAGTCAGGGTTAGGATTTTAAATTTAGATCTTTGGGGGGTGGGGAGCCAGTGAAGTGCCATGCAGAGAGGGGAGCTAGGGGAGTAGCGAGGAGACAGGTGGATTAGACGGGCAGCTGAGTTCAGGATAGAGTGGAGAGGTGCAAGGGAGGAGGCAGGGAGACCAGTTAGCAGTAGGTTGCAGTAGTCAAGGCGGGAGATGATGAGGGCGTGGACAAGAGTTTTGGCGGTGTCGTGGTTAAGAAACGGGCGGATGCGTGAGATGTTCTTGAGTTGGAGTCGGCAGGAGGTGGCGAGGGCTTGGATGTGGGGCTTGAAGGAGAGGGAGGAGTCGAGGGTGACCCCTGCACTGTACCAACCTTTTTTGCTTGATTAATAATTAACTCTCTGTGTGAAGCAAGGTGCCAGACAAGGAAATTGGAGAGTGGGCTATCAATAAAACTAAAGAAAGTAGTCCTAGTTTGGGACACAAGGGAGGCATGAATCTCAGTAAATTCTCTGTCAGCTGCCGAGCATGCAATGCCACATTTGAATGTGAATGAAAACACAAATTTCTTAAGGTGGGTTTACACGCTTCAATATCGTTGCGATATCGCAACTCAATGGCGCGGGAGCGCGCAATTAGTGCACGTTTCTTCCGCATCGCATTGGATGTTTACACGCTGCGATATCGGAATACAACGTCCGTGCGATGTCTACGCCCCCCAACCCAGGAACGATCCTTTAACATGGGAGTGAATGGGTGACGTTTCAAATCGCATCGTAGTTGTGCGTTTACACAGCACGATCCGACTCCACTCTCCCTTCAATATCGGGGCATTGAATAGCAGGCTCATTCAATCCCCGATATCGTATTGACATCGTTCCTGCATCGTATTGGACGTTCACACCATACAACGCAGGAACGATCTCGGGTCCAACGATTGAACCACATGACTTTTCATTGAAATCGTACTACGATATCGCAACGTGTAAACCCGCCATTAGGAAAGGAGCAACAGATAGATGTTATAAAGGTGTCAATTGATTTCACATTCCAGAAATCTTTGAACAGTGACACAAGTTTTGACGTTCTAGCTGTTTTACAAATTATTCAAGACACATTTACATAATAGATATGGGATCAAAGTACAGACTCTCAAGTTTAATTTGAGAGTACGTTCTAATTGGAGTTTAGGAATTACAGCGTTTTAATATGTAGCTGCCTCTTTTTTCAAGCAATTGAACAAGTATCTTAAAAAGTTTTTAATGAGTAAATAGCCCAAGCATATCAATAATCTATCATGAATTAAACAGGTAAAAAATCTGGAGCTGATTTCTGATGTGGCAATTGCATTTCGAAGCTATTTCTGTGAACTCAAAACATGCAGTCAAAGGAGCTCTCAATGGAAAGGAAACAGGCAATCATTACAATGAAAAAAAGAAATCCATCATAGAGAAAGCAGACATTTTAGGAATGACCAAATCTACAATTTGGTACACTCTCCAAAAAAACAACTGCTCACTGGTGAGCTTGGAAACTCAAAAAACCTGGATGTCGACGGAAGACAACTGATCGCAGAATCCTTTCCATAGTAGAGAAACATCCACCCAACATCCATCCACAACATGCACCCAAGTGAAAAACACTCTCCAGGATGTAGGTTTTCAGTATCTAAGTTCACCATAAAAAGACTTCATGAGAGAAAATACAGAGGGTTTTAATCCATTAATCAGCCTTAAAAATAGAGAGGCCAAATTAGGCTTTAAAAAGAAACATTTTAATAAACCAGCCCAGTTTTGGAAAAGCATTCTATGGATACATGAGAGTAAGATCAACCTGTTCTAGAATAATGGGAAGAGGAAAATATGGAGAAGGCTTGGAACGACTCATGGTACAAAGGACACAACATCCTCTGTAAAGCATGATGGAGGCAGTGAGATGGCAGAACATGCATGGCTTCCAATGGTGCTGGGTCAATAGTGTTTATTGATGATCTGACAGAAGACAGATGCAGTTGGATGAATTCTGGATTGTATACTTTCTGCTCATATACAACCAAATGCAGCAAGGTTGATTGGATGAAGCTTCACAGATGGACAATGACCCAAAATATACTGTGAAAGTAACCCAAGAGTCAATCACCAGATCTCAACCCCACCAAGCTGCATTTCACATGATTAAGACAAAACGTAAGGCAAAAAGACCCAGAAGCAAGCATCAGCTGAAGTCAACTGCAGTAAGGCTGGGTTCACATTTGCGTATGTGTCTGCATGATTATGCCATGCAGACGCATACGCAGTGCAAACGCAGCCCATACTGATGTGGACGCAGTGGAGAATCTCTGCATGCGTTCACATTAGTATCAGCCCGGCCAGCCAATCAGCTGTCTCGGGAGCGGCCGGGAGGAGGAGATCAGCGGCAGAGATCTCCTCCCGTCACAGCTGATCTCCCGCCGGTGTCAGCGCGGGAGATTTGAAGATACAGCTGATCTGACAGCTGTTTAAATCTCCAGCGCCGACACTGAATAGGGTGATATCGGTGCAGGAGATAAGAAACAGCTGATCACTGTTTCAAATCTCCCGCGCCGACCTCACCTTTTCGGTGTCAGCGTGGGAGATTTAAACAGCTGTCTCTAGCTGATCTCCCGGTGGCCGTCGCTGATCACTGGCGGCCACCGGGAGAGATTTCAATGAGATCCGCAGCGTTCTCCTGCACTGTCATGCGGAGGACAATGCAGATCCATTGCCTTCATGGTTTGTGCACTTGCGGGTGCTTGCAGATAAAACAAGCGCCCGCGACCGCACAAAATATGCAACATGCTGCGTCCAGAGTGCCCTCGGAGGGCGCACAAATTATGCTCTTCCGAGTGCAAACGCAACCGAACGCAGCCAAACGCAGGCCCATGCGTTCCCATGTTAAACATAGGAACACAGTGCGCAAGCGTTTGGCTGCGTTCAGTGCGCTGCGTTCCAAATGCAAGTGTGAACCCAGCCTTAGGCCTGGCAAAATATCACAAAGGAGAAAGACCATCCTTTGGGGAAGTCCATGGCTTCCAGAAATCACACAGTCGTTGTCTACAAAGTATTAAAATGAGCATTTTATTTATTGTAAAATACATTTGACCAATAATTTTTGAGCCCCTGAAGTGAGGAGGTTTTGTAGAAAAATGGTTGCAATTTCTAAAAGTTTCATGGGATATTTTTTTCAACCCCTTTTTTTAACCATGAAAGTTTACACTTAATTTAATTTAAAATAAAATAAAAAATAGTGGCATGCAGAGCTCAAATAAAAGATTTGGTCGCTGTACAAATATTTCCAAAACTAACTGTATGTGGTTTGGCTGGGTTGATCTTGCTAACAGATTCCCTTTAAAGTGTAATTGTAGTTTCAGGTGAATTTACAGCAGAATATCTGTGTCTGCCTCCAGATTTTCCCTCGACCTCTCCATAGAATTACATGAGCACTGTAATCTCCCATCTCAGTGATGTGAAATTCTGTATTCAGTACAGAGATTTCACATGTGAATTGAGAATGATCATTCCAGGACGAGAAAATAGCAGATTTCTCTGATAAGATATAGAGTTTCTTATTTCATGTGCACTAGTGATTTATAAAAAAAAAAAAATAGTGACTCTTTAAAGGGGATATACATTTACAATGTGCCTAAGAACTAGCAGGCAGGTAGTTACTAACTACCTGCATCTTGAGCCTGGCACCTATCTGTGCTGGCACAGTGCAATCACAGACTGCTCCTGCCAGCAATTCAGTGGCTTCTTCTGGTGTCAGGTCAACAGAGCGGCAGCTTCTGTTCCACTCTGCTCCTTTCATAGGGCATGACCGCTGGCATCATGCTGATTGATAACTATCTCGCACTGCCTAACTGCAGGAAACTGGCTGTCAATGAGCATGATGCTAGCAGTCATTCCCCGTCAACACAGCAGCCCAGAAGAAGTAATATCTGTCGACAGTCGACATGAAGCAGCTGAATGGTGCGTGACCACTCTGTGCCAGTGCCATGTACAACACGCAGGTAGTTGCCTCTGTCGGCAACTACCTGTCTATTTTGTTTTTATACTACGTGCTTGAATGATATGTCCCAGACAATCGCTTCAAAGGGAATCTGGCAGCTGATACATTCTACCAAAATCATGGGCCGCATGTATCTGCCACTGGCCGTATTATCTCAGCCAGTTACGTTTGAATCTGAAACACTCCAGCGCAGAGCTGATAGTCACTGACATGTCTCTGCCTACATTCACTGATAGGGAGAGATCTGCAATCAAGGGCAGCGGACAAGTAGAAGCCCCACCTGTCTGACTAGTCTACAGTGCAGCTCGTTCCATGCCTGGCTATTACAGTATGTTTTAGTCTGAAATGCTGCAGTGTTTCAGAACCAAAAATACCTGATAAAACAGTCAATGGCTGATATGTTCTGCTCAGTTTTGGCAGCATGCATTCGCTGTAAAGTTCCCTTCAAGGATCACATGCCTTTATATATCTCCCTCTTCAAATATTAAAGGTAACCTGTCACCATGTAAATGCATTTTAATCTGCAGGCACCATGTTATAGAGCAAGAGGAGTAGAGTAGATTGATACATCGTTTTGTGGCTCCCCTCTGGCTAGGCGCCACAGTGAGGTATTGCAGTATGATAACCAAATGTGATATCTCTGTAAGTTGTCAGTTCAGGGTTTAACTTATGGAGTCTGTTCTTGCACACACTTAGGACTAGGCCACTTAGAGTAGGGGGACCGGTAATTTAGTAGGTCCCAAAAGGGGGTGGAGCCTAGGATAGAGTTAGTGAGAGAGTGACAGTTTAGAAACAGACAGTGCCGGGAAGGCAGTCAGGAAGGACAGGCCTGACAGCACAGCCGACAGGAGGGATCCCCATCTTTAAGTGGGGCCCCAGGACAGAAGACAACGGGCCAGGACTGGTTGGAGCCAGATGGTCACATTTAGCTCTGACCGCAGACCGACGAGCTGCGGACCCATTATAACCGGGTTGCTGTACGCACCATAAGGACATCTCATCCCTCAGGACAGAAACCAGTTGAGGGCACTAGTGGTCATGGACTGAATTCCGGTGGCGGGAGAAATTGTGCGCTCCTGCTGCTCCCGTCCATACCGGTAAGAGACAGACTTAGAAGACTAGTGACATACTGTAGGACTGGCGTCAGAGCGCTGTAAAGGTGGGAGAAACAGGAAGAATAGAACAGACCCCGAAAGACAAAGAATGAAAACATCCAGAGACTCCATTAGGGCGACCCTGAGCTGGCAACATCCACCTGGTAAATTAAACTGTAGCGTGTAGCGTTTATCATCTGCCGGTACCCAGTAAAGTGGAGTCAAGCTTGAACTGGTCTCTGTTGCTCTTCCCGCTGGTGCCCGGAGGGCTTCAACACCAACATCAGCAGCTCATCAGAGGGGTAAGAACTATTACTACAACTCCCCTCATCCTCATTCATTATCGCTGCCCTGAGGTAAAACTCCTCCTGTGGGGAGCTGTACCACTCTCTGCTGCACCCACCATCACCATCACCTCAGCGCCGGTACCTGTATTACCGGGATCCACAGGTGGCGTCACGTTCCCCTGTAAATACTCCCTTCTCCCCCCACCATTTACTCAAATGATAACCAAGGTATGGAACCGGGATCCTGACCACCCGTGATTCCCCCAACCAAAAAACCATCAGTCCCGGTGTCCGAGTACCCCTAGCCCTGGCCGCATCAGTTTTGTGAAAGAATATTCAGTATAATCTGTGTTTTCATCATTTAAACTTCTGCTCTTTCAAGGATTTTTGGTTTAGTGGGTGGTCCGATCAGTGATTGACAGCTATAATTGTATGCACTCTTATATAAAGACAGCTGTCAATCACTGATAGGATCGCTTACTGGAAAACACAGATTATACCGAATTTTCTTTCACAAAACTATGAATCAATCTGCTCTACTCGTCCTGCTCTATAACATGGTGCCTGCAGATTAGAATGCATTTTCATGGTGACAGGTTCCCTTTAAGTCTAAAGGTACCGTCACACGCGGCAATATTGCTAGGCAATTTCGCAGGCTGTTCGCAGTGAAATCATGGACACATTGTTCCATTTGTACACAGCAACAAAATGGAACAATATGTCCATGATTTCACTGCAACCAGCAAATTGCCAGTGAAATTGCCTAGCAATATTGCCGCGTGTGACGGTACCTTAAGAGCCATTACAATTATAGGAATCAGAAATTTCTATGTGTGCCTGTTCTTATTGCAAATTAAAGAATTTAGGGAAGAAAGGATTACTTTGTAAAATGGCCCAGCACTCGGTGTGCCGCCATATGGTACAGTCATGAGGCCTTAATAACAAGTCTGCAATATGGCATCCAAGGGAGCGGACTACTATTTACCACAGCAATTTTTCTTGTTAAGCATAAACAATGAATATAATACGTCTGAAAATATTTGAAAGCGATGGACAGAAATAAATGTAAAAAATAAAATTAAAGAAAACCTGTCAGGTCATTTTACTAACCTAAATCGACATCACATTGAATGAGTCGAGTACACAATCTTGTAAAACAAAAAGGAAAAGGGGCGCAAATGTGTAGGATCCCCTTATTAAAAACGTCTAAGTGGTGTGGATAGGTGGCCACTCACCTTATCGGGTTGTGCAATTCCTGCACAACCCGGTTTAACAGCCTCCGCCGCCGGCGGTATATGCAATGCCTCTCCGCTCTCCTCTCTCCTGTTCAAGGCAGATTGTTTGTGCTGTTCCTGAGCTGCTCCAGCCGCCAGTCCCTCAAAAAGGGAGTAGTTTTCATGCAAAAAATAGTAATGGCGGTCTAATTAGGAGCGCTCTAAGGAACAAGCAGACATGTAAGATGTTTTCATAAATGTCAAACCTTTATTAACTTCTTAGCTCCCCTCACAGCTCCACTACGCGTTTCAACTGCATACAAACAGTCTTCATCAGGTGGTGTGGCTGACACCACCTGATGAAGACTGTTTGTATGCAGTTGAAACGCGTAGTGGAGCTGTGAGGGGAGCTAAGAAGTTAATAAAGGTTTGACATTTATGAAAACATCTTACATGTCTGCTTGTTCCTTAGAGCGCTCCTAATTAGACCGCCATTACTATTTTTTGCATGAGTACACAATCTTGTCAAACATAATCCTGTGAATATTAAATGCTGTATTTTGATAACCTGCAAAGCATTAAATGGGCGTCCATATTATACAGAAGAGTCATGTGTCCAAACCTTGACTGACATCTCTGAGGTTGTTATAGTCAATTGCTGTAGCGTTATACTGATAAAGCCTTCACATAGCAGAGAGATAAATACTGAATGAGCACTTCATAGTGCATCTCGTCCTGTGAATTGGAAGTATAAGACATTGGTGTTTACAGACTACCAATCACCAGTCTGGGGCTACCCTTTTTATTCAATGAAAGAGTGGGCAGCCTGAGATGGTGATTATTTTTTACAAAATACAAGTTGTTGACAAAAGTGCACAGAACTCTCGCTAATTTTGTTCTGGGTTATGGGATCTTGACAAGCCAAGCAGTATCCCACAACACTCTTTGACCCCTTTCTCAGTGAAAGAACAAGATGGCATGTGATCCTGAGTGTTCACTCTTTGTATATACCTAGCGTTGCTGAATCATTTCCTAAGTGGTGAGCAAAAAGTAGCTTTCTTAGGCTAAGTTTACCTGAGCGTATTCTCAGTTCAAGTGCTGTTAGGAAGCTAACCAAGCACAGCAAAGTCTGTAGCCAGGTGACCGAATTCTCCCAACCTGGGTTCCTTAATTAGTTTCTGATCTTCCAGCTGAATTCTAGAATCCTAGGCTGAACTCTTACAGAATATAATCTAGTTTTGGTGCTCCTCTAGTCTGAACTGAAGCTCCTATACCAAAGTCATGAAGACACGATGTGATCCTCTAGCCGGGACCAAAGTCCCTAGACTGAGGCCACGTAGCAAATGACTGATGCAAGACCTTTTTATATCCTGAGGTTTCATTTCAGGGTATAGTGTGTTCTTACAGAATTGATGGGATAAGGATGTTCTGTTATTGGTCAGCATTTGAATAAGGCTACCTTCACACATTGCATATTTTGCCACCCTTTTTAACATGCGCTTTTCAAAATACGCAATGTGTTTTGTGTCTGCCAGCAAAGTGAATTTCCCAGTAAAAATACCCAGTGCTTTTTCTGGGAGAAAACACAGTTGCGTAAAGAATTGAGATGTCAATTCTTTACGCAGGAGCTCCTGCACTTTCTCCCTCTGACATCACAGAGGGGAGGAAGAATCCTGCTTCCTCCTCCCCTCTGCGACAGCCCATTAGATTACGCAGGGTATTAATATACACTGCGAAATCTAAATTAAACAAAGCCAAATGTATGTAAAATAAAAAAGAATGAATACTTACCTCTCCAACACCTTTTGCCGGTGTCCGGTGCTGAGGCCAGGCGATGTGTGTTCTGCCAGGACCTGCCATGGTGTCAGAAGGACGTTCCTGGCGCTGATTGGCCGCTCGCGGTCATGTGATACATATCACATGACCGCGAGCGGCCAATCAGCGCCGGGAAAGCCCCTCTGACATCACGGCAGGCTCTTGCAGGACACACATCGCCTGGCCTCAGCACCGGACACCGGCAAAAGGTGTGGGAGAGTTAAGTATTCATTCTTTTTTATTTTACATACATTTGGCTTTGTTTAATTTAGATTTCGCAGAGTATATTAATACACTGCAAAATCTAATGGGGCGGTCACAGCTGTCACAGAGGGGAGGAGAAAGCAAGATTCTTCCTCCCCTCGGTGACATCACCTGCGCTTTCTGGGGTAAAGAAAGCACAGTGTTTGAAAGCCCCTGCGTATTTTGTTGTGCTTTTTTGCGCGGCCAAAATCGCAGCAAAAAGTGCGCGCAAAAAAGGGCAACAAAATACGCAAATGTGTGAACGTAGCCTAAGACTGCATACTTCTCCTCTGAATGATGTAGACAGAGAGGGTGAGGTAATTTACATTTAGTTTGCAATCCACGAGCATACTGATAAGAAACAATGACTTAATAAACATGAGACGTATTGTTCTGTTGTTTATTAAGAATATTAACCCACAACATGCAGTTATAAAACCTGTGTCGTCGCACTGTCCATGAAAAAAATGGCCAGCACTCGGACCAATGTTATTAATGGGACAGTGCAAACAAGATCATTTCTCCATTTACCGAATCTGCGTGTGAAAAAGATACTACTTTCTACCATGTGTCAGATGAGACTTGATTATTCAAGTTTATGAGTGCACAAAAAAAATGAATGCTGTACAGATCTAAAGTACAGCATCTGATTTTTTTTTGGATACATTGCAATCTATTATATAATTGCCGTAGCGACTTCCGTCGCTACTTCCTGTGGCTTTGTTCGCGTAGCTCGGAACTTTCTCCAGGACTCTGTCCGGACTCGCGAAGCAATGCCCGCAAAGCGGGCATTGCGAGCAGTGAACAACCACCACCACCACCACCCTATTGCACATGAGTCATCACACATGGCATTGTTACATAAGACATCTCATAGTAACAAGAACACAGTCAGTCCCAAAGTCAGCTGTGACCACCTGGCCCTGGAGCCGTACTCGGTCTCTCACACCGCACATCTGACCGCCTGGCCCTTGGACACTGGCTGCCATGCACACATCAGGTGCACTAGCATGGAGCTGGCAGGCTCCCATCACTTACCCACTGGGGACGGATCACTTCCAGCACCTCCTCACATGGCAGTGGTATGGACTTCTGAATCCCATCGTCCTCTCCTCACTCAGACACCTGGCAGGTTCCTATCCAGCCTGCTCACTCACAGCTGCAACCCAGTGAGTCAAACAACACATCTTCACTCACACACAGACCTGAGATGTGATTAACCCCCTGTGCACCATTCAGGTTTAGCCCAGCAAAGCACTCATCCCCACAGGTTCAGCCGCTCCTTAGGCTCATGAATGTATCGGATCTTCAGCACTAACACTCAGTTGTTTTACTCAGCTCATGAAAACCCTTCAGCTGTTAACCCCCTGTACATCGGACAGGTTTCACACACAATCAGGAAAACCGGCCCATGTCAACACAGACCTGCATTGATAACCCGTGTGATGCACCCGGCCAGGGGCCACATCACCACACCTCACTTTCTCCGCACTTCACTCACTTTGTCCGCACACATACACACACACACATACTCCGTAATACTTACCACCGGCCCTGCATCACCGACATGTCGCCGCCCCCGAACTACTCGATCAAATATCGCGCCCAAAAAGTCTCGCCAAACTTCCCGGACGCCATATTGGATCCAGTCGTCCGCGGGCGCCGACATGTCAACTCAGGATCCAGCCGGCAGGGAAGACGCAGGGTCGGTGCTAACTATAGCAAAGTGTCTGTGTGTGTGTGTGTGTATGTATGTATGTGTGTGCTGACCACTATGCCCACAGCGCTGCACTCAGCACTCTGCCCACGCCACTGTGCTCACCAATCTCACCGCACTCACTGCTAACCACTGAGCCACCGCACTCACTGCTAACCACTGAGCCACCGCACTCGCTGCTAACCACTGAACCACCGCACTCACTGCTAACCACTGAGCCACCCCACTCACTGCTAACCACTGAGCCACCTGTATACACACAATTCATTTCACCCCACTCCCCTAACTATTAGTAAATATACTATATATGGATTCTAGACTACCCGATTCTTTCGAATCGGCCCGCCATCTATATATATATATGTGATTATATAGGAATTATCAGTATTATGTATGTGATTATGTATAAATTAGTGAGTCGCGCCTATTCTGCAAGGACTCGCAACGGCCGCTTGGCGGCCATTGCGAGTGAGGCTTTGCGAATCAGTGGCGCCGGCAATGCTTCACAGGTCGCGTGGGCGCTGCGCCCACGCCCACAACGACGGAAACAGCGCCGAAACTTACGGAAGTGCGTTAAGGAAATTATATATTACATACTGATAATCTATTATATAATTGCTGTAGCGACTTCCCCCGCACACGCCGCTACCTCTGTGGCTTTGTTCGTGGACGCGCATCGCCCACGCGACTCACTCGCAATGCCCGTGAAGGGGGCGTTGCGAGTCGTTGCAGCAGCCCGAGCAATGCCCTATACACAGATTCTAGAATCCCGATGCAATACTGATAATCTATTATATAATTGCCGTAGCGACTTCCCTCGCACACGCCGCTACCTCCGTGGCTTTGTTCGTGGGCGCGCATCGCCCACGCGACTCACTCACAATGCCCGCCAAGGGGGCGTTGGGAGTCGTTGCAGCAGCCCGAGCAATGCCCTATACACAGATTCTAGAATCCCGATGCAATCGCATCGGGCTCACAGCTAGTAATTTAATAAAGGAAACTGAAAATGATCTTGTAAAATATTAATATCTGCTGCAGTAAAAAATGGGTTGAAACATGGATAACAAGTGAGAAAAAAATCGCACAAGTTTTCTGGATGAAACTGATGATGGTTTGAATGGTTATATAACCTGGCCTTAGAGCAGTTAGGATTGCTTGGTTACTGCTTTGTAATCAATGCTGCAGCACTGGAGTAGAGAAAGGAGCGAGATCTCACTCTTTCATTGCTGAGAGGGGCTCTACAGGGCTGTGGGATCCAGTCCTGCATGCCGGAATCCCACAACCTAGAAGCTTGGACTTAACTGTTGCTAGAAAGTCAGGCTCTTTTGGGGAAAATAGAGTTCCTTCTGTGTCAATAACTATTGTTTAGGAAAATCACAAGTCTGGGGTGTTTTCTATAAAAAGTGCAGCCCCACATTACTGGTTGGTAATCTTTAGGCAAGATTTGGAGGAGCTTTGAGGTGACTGTAGGGGTCGGGGAGTATTAATTAGGACTAGAGGAACAAAATGGGGCACTATGAAGCATAACTGCAGTGTTCAAACACCCACTTGGTACTTCGCCATTTAATTTGATCACTTTTGCAACATCTGAAGAACAGGCACAGGTATTTTTGATAAGAATGACAGGTCATCATTTATGACATGTGGTAGTTTTGGTGGGAAAAGATACCAGATTACCTTTAAATTATTGTATTTGCATATAATCTTTTTTGAAAATTTCCTTTGCTTTTAAAATACAAAAAAGGTTCCACTTTTGAACGCAACCAAAGTCATCTTTCCTCACTGCTTTTAGACAAATAGAGACACTTAGCTACCAGCTAATGCTGCTTGATGGTCCTCATCACCTCAAGTGGTTCTCCAAATGTCAAGTCCCTACTTGGCCATGATAGCAGTGATGCTTAGCCCTTCGCAAACTGAACTTGAAAAGAAAACCTTGGCCTGAAACAACTTTTTAGCCTAAGACAAATGAAAACTCTTGCTTGAATGGATATCAAAACATCCATGACAGTACTACATGAAAGAAGATCAAACTGTTCATTTTAGAGGTATACTGTGTTATAAACCTAGGAACATGAAATATAATATATGTTAACTAAAATGGGAGTGCAACCTAAAAGGGCAACTCCTAATGTCCTTGAAACAGTGTTGAAGGGACTGGTTAAAAATTTAACAGAAGGAAAGGATCATTATAAACAAAAATAATGGTTACTTATCAATCCAATCCTTTGCTGCTCTAGGGCCACCACTGATTGACTTCAGAGTAATGGCCACTTTATACACACCAACTTATCTGTCCAACTTCTGAACAGATCTCTGGTTGCAGTGAAATCATGGACACATTGTTCCATTTGTACACAGCCACAAAATGGAGCAATGTGTCCAGGATTTCACTGCAACCAGTGAGTTGTTCAGAAGTTGGACAGATAAGTTGGTGTGTGTAAAGTGGCCTTTAGGATACTTATGGCTGGGGCGGTGAGTAGACCAATTCATCAGTTGGGGAGACAGATTGAAACATTTTGCAGGTGATGTTTCTTAAGGGCCACGTCACACACACAGATATCTGTGCAGATATTGTTCGCAGATCTCTGGTTGCAATGAAATCATGGACATATTGTTTCCATTTTGTGGCCGTGTACAAATGGAGCAATGTGTCCATGATTTCACTGCAACCGTGGGCCATAGTCAGTCATTGACTATTAAAAAAATAACTGTATACTGCTCAACTGTTTAAAAATTGTAGTTAATTATGTTTTTTCAATTCAGTTGAGACAAAAGAACCTTGCAATAAACCCTACATTTATAAAATACATTTTTAAAAAGTGATTAATATTACTACTGCCCAGTTTACATCTTCAGTTATAGTATCTATTATAGTATCTAGTTATAGTATAGGTACCTTTACACGCTGCTACAGAAGGTTAGAAAAACCGGGTGTCTCACGTGCACGAGCACGTTCCAACGGTTGCTAACGGTACCTGATACCGCATTTATACACCGCTACAAGGTGCTCTACAGAACTTTTTTTCTATCCCTGGATGCACCAATGGGTGCCCCAGGTTACCTTCTGTAGAGCACCTTATCTCATTTACACGCCGCTACCACAAGGGAATATGGGCAGGCGAGGGGCAGCAGGGACAACACGTGCCAGAATTGTGGATTACGAGATGCTCGTACGGTGATTGGACAAAGCAATAGCATCATGATTGGCCAGCCAGTGCAGGGAGGCTGGCTAATACATGATGCTATTGCAATTGTGTAGTGTGACTGGTCAGCTCCTTAAATATGCCGCCCTATGCAGGGACAACCAATCGTAACGCAGGAGCTTCCACCAATGATCACTGATGGGGCGCGGTATCCCGGACGCTGTATCACGCCCCAGGGAGTTCACTAGGTGTCGGAAAAACCCTCTTGTTCCTTGTTTACACGCCGCTACCATCGGGTTGAAACCAACTTGTTTTTGAGCACTGCTCAATAACAGGTGTCGACAGTGACCGGTGGCAACAACCTGATTTACACGCCACTACCTCGCAGTGTTTTAACGGTGCAAGATACAATTGTCTCCGACACCCGGTTGTTTCTAACCTCCTGTAGCGGCATGTAAAGGTACCATTAGGGTCTGTGAAGATGATCCGGAAATACTGCGTCTTGGATGCAGTATTCCCGGACCTGAGGGAAACCGCGGTTGAACACAGGAAAAATGCAGCCACCCTGTGCCCATGATCTGTGTTTGAGGCAGGGAGGCTTCTCCCTGCATTCATCTACTGGAGATCGCTCACAACTCCCAAGCATGAAATGAACATGCTGCAGAGATGCAGAAGCACGGCAACCTGCACCACAGGTGAAATAACACTGCGGAGGGTAGAAGCATGGTGAGGATGGGATTTCTAGAAATTCAATTCCCTGTGCTTGCACTGTACAATGCAGTGTCCCTGGACCTAAGAGAAGCCATGGGTGAATGCAGGGAGAATGCAGCCACCCTGTGCTCACAATCTGCGTAAGGGGCAGATGGGTTTTCCCGATGGTGATCCATCCACTGTGCTTGTACTGTACAATGCAGCATTTTGGACAGAGTAGTAAAACGCTGCATTCAAAACATGGCTATAACTGATCGTGTGCATGCAGCCAAAATGTATGAACATTCTCCATGATATAACACATGCTGTATACATGAACACATTCTGTGGAGTTTTTATAGAAAATTAGATCATGGACAGCAAAGGAGTGTCTCCTGCGTGTCATTTTTAAAGTAATTTTCTCATAATTATAGCCCAAATTATATAGCAATATGTCGTCAAAATAACAGTGTTATTCCACAGCAGACCTAATCTTCCCATATAGTGTTCAAATAAAGTATAGCATTAAAATAATATTGATAAACTCTATTATGTAATACTTGCTACTTTTACTTTGCTCCACTGGTTATTATCAAAGGGTTTCCATAAAGCAATAGGGGTCCTATTTGCCATCCCCTATAATAGTCCTTAAACCTACAATAAGAACAAAATAATGAAATGTATTATATCTACTTGTACACTAATTGTACCTTTACACGCCGCTACAGAAGGTTGGAAACAACCGTGCACGAGCACGTTCCAACGGTTGCAAACGGTACCCGATACCGCCTTTACACGCCGCTACAAAGTGCTCTACAGAAGGTTTAATCTATCTCTGGAGGCACCGCCGGGTGCCACAAGTTACCTTCTGTAGAGCACCGTCCCTCATTTACACACCCCTACAGAAGGTAATATGGGAGGACCTGGGGCAGCAGGGACAACACATAGGCGTGCCAGAGTTGTGGATTACGAGACGCTCGTACGATGATTGGACAATGCAATATCATCATGATTGGCCAGCCAGCGCAGGAAGGCTGGCTAATACATGACGCTATAGCAAATGTGTAGTGTGACTGGTCAGCTCCTTAAATATGCCACCCTATGCAGCGACAACCAATCGTAACGCAGGAGCTTCCACCAATGATCGCTGAAGGGGGGTGGTTTCCCGGAGGCTGTGTCACGCCCCAGGGAGTTAACTAGGTGAAGAAACAACCTTCCTGTACCTCATTTAGACGCCGCTACCATCGGGTGGAAACCAACCTGTTTTAGAGCACTGCTCTGAAACAGGTGTCGACAGTGACGGGTGGCAACAACCGAGTTTACACGCCGCTACCTCGGGTTGTTTTGACGGTGCAAGATACATTTGTCTCCAACACCCGGTTGTTTCCAACCTTCTGTAGCGGCTTGTAAAGGTACCATTAGATATATCATGAAAAAGTAGCAAGCAGTAGTGATAAGCAAGTACCAAAATGCTCGGGTGCTCGATGCTCGGGCCGAGCATTCCAAGATACTCGTGTAGAAAGATGATGGGAGTGTAGGTGTGCCACGGTCCGCGCTACTCCAGGGCTTAAAAAACTCACCAAAGAGACAGTCAGATTTCCATCCTTTATTCTCCTCCTCCTCCTACGCGTTTCAGCGCCTAGCCTGGCACCTTCATCAGGGTGCCAGGCTAGGCGCCGAAAAGCGTAGGAGGAGGAGGAGAATAAAGGATGGAAATCTGACTGTCTCTTTGGTGAGTTTTTTAAGCCCTGGAGCAGCGCGGACCATGACACACCTACACTCCCATCATCTTTCTGGATTAAACCACTGTTCAGTGGTCGGTGGAGGTCCTGCTGCAGCTTGGAATAATATTTCCAAAACGCCTTCAAACCAGTTGTGGGGATCACAACTGCACCAGGTGAGTGGCTTCTCGGCATCACCCCATTACTATCAGTGTCACTAGTGATAGGGCACTATTGCGCCTCTTGTCTCCCACCCTTTTATATTTTTAAAGATACTCGTGTACTCGGCCCGAGCACCGAGCCCAATGTTATCCTATGGGAGACCCGAGTATTTTTATGAAATGACCCCCCGGTAGCGTGTAGAAACCCTAAAAATGTCACAAAAGTCTCAGAAGAGTGCTCAAATGACATGGCAACAGAACAGCATGGGGAAGACCCCTGTAAGCATTTGTCACTCAAAAGTCACAGCTGTGAACAATGTTGTTCGAGTTTTACGCCATTTTTACGGACTCACCAGAAAACCTTCCAAAATGACACCAAAAAGAATTTTCATGGCGGAAATGTTAAGGACACATACCCAATAGTGAGATAGGGCTGGTGTATGTTACTTTTTGTGATTGCATGAAAGATTTTACATTAAAATATTGTGTGGCACTCTGATGTCCCTGAGAAGAGACGTACATGAAGGCCTCTTTACATAATGTGCCCATTTTGAGGAAGTGGGTCTATTATAGTATTTTCCATTGCCAGGGCAGTCCAAAATTGGGAGGTTCACCAGTGCCCCTGGATAGAGACGTGCATGAGGGCCTGTAAACCTGAAGTGCCCATTGTAAGGAAGTGGGTGTATTGTAGTATAGCCCTTTGCCAGGGCAGCCAAAAATTGGGAGGCTCCACATTGTCCCTGGATAGAGACATGCATGAGGGCCTGTAAACCTGAAGTGCCCATTGTAAGGAAGTGGGTGTATTGTAGTATAGCCCTTTGGCAGGGCAGCCAAAAATTGGGAGGCTCCACATTGTCCCTGGATAGAGACGTGCAGGAGGGCTTCAAAACATTGTTCCTATTGCTAAGGAGCGGGTCTCCTGTCGTTGTAATGCCCATTCTGAAAGAATGGGCGAAAAAATTTACCACTGGGGGTATACATGAAACAACGGCCTAACTTTTGTAATAGTCATCATGGTGACGCATGAGGAGAAGGAGGAGCAGTCCAGCGATTAGCCAAAGTCTAGAAGTGTGTACCCATGGGTGAGTGGAGGTACATGGCAAATTCCCGTTGCAAAATTTAAATTCCGTTCTCATTTGCTGGTGGTGTGGGAAAGTCTGGCCCAATCCAACCCTTGTTCATCTTGATCAGAGTCAGTCTGTCAGCATTTTCAGTTGACAGGCGGGTGCGTTTATCAGTAATGATTCCACCTCCTGCACTAAAAACACGCTCTGACAAAACGCTAGCGGCAGGGCAGGCCAGGACTTCCAAGGCATAGAGAGCCAATTCATGCCACGTGTCCAGCTTGGATACCCAATAATTGTAAGGCACAGAGGAATGTCGGAGTACAGTTGTTCGATCTGCAAGGTACTCCTTCAGCATCTGGGCAAACTTACCATTTCTTGTGGCACTACCTCGCACCTCAAGGGCTGTGGTACGTGAGGGGCTGAGAAAACTGTGCCACATCTTAAAGACTGTTCCCCTACCTCTGGCGGATTGGACTTGTGCCCCTCTCGGCCGTACGCCTTGGTTGTCCACCGATTTCTGACCTATGCCGCTAGCGTTTTGTGAGGGGAATGCTTTGCCTACTTCCGCAACTATGGCCTTCTGGAACTGCTGCATTTTGGCTGACCTCTCCACCTCAGGAGTAAGAGACATAAAGTTCTCCTTGTAGCGTGGGTCTAACAGTGTTACCAACCAGTAATGATTGTCGGCCAAGATGTTCTTAACGCGAGGGTCACGAGCCAGGCAGCTTACCATAAAGTCAGCCATGTGCGCCAGACTCTTAACAGCCATCACTTCAGTGTCCTGACCAACACGATGACTGAACACGCTGTCCTCCTCCTCCTTCTCATCCTCCTCCTCATGTCCCCTGTCCTCTGGCCAGCCACGCTGAACCGAGTGTATGACTGGTGTGCATGTAATATCCTCAATTTGGCCGGAGAGTTGCTCCATGTCTTCATCCTCCTCCTCCTCCTCATCATAGTCCTCCACTGCACGTTGTGATGAGATGAGGCTGGGCTGTGTGTTATCACCCGCACCCACTACTGTTTCTTGCTCAAACTCATCGCGCTCCGCCTGCAATGCATCATGTTTGTTTTTGAGCAGAGACCATTTCAGAAGGCAGAGAAGCGGTATGGTGACGCTAATAATGGCGTCATCACCGCTCACCATCTAGGTGGAGTCCTCAAAGTTTTGGAGGATGGTACATAGGTCGAACATCCATCTCCACTCCTCAGGTGTTATGTGTGGAGTTTGACCCATTTCCCGACGACTTAGGTGATGCAGGTACTCAACAACTGCCCTCTTCTGCTCACAAATCCTGACCAACATGTGCAGAGTTGATTTCCAACGCGTGGGGACATCACACACCAGTCTGTGAGCCGGAAGCTTCAAACGCCACTGAAAGCCGGCAAGGCCGGCTAAAGCAGTAGGTGACTTTCGAAAATGTGCAGACAGGCGGCGAACTTTTATGAGCAGATCAGACAGCTCTGGGTATGATTTTAGAAACCGCTGAACCACCAGGTTGAGCACATGGGCCACGCATGGAACATGTGTCAGCTGGCCTCGACTCAAAGCCGCCACCAGGTTCCGGCCATTGTCGCACACGACCTTTCCTGGCTTTAGGTTCAGAGGTGTGAGCCAGTGATCCGCCTGCTGTTTCAGAGCTGTCCACACCTCTTCTGCATTGTGGGGTTTGTCACCTATGCAGACTAGCTTCAGCACAGCCTGTTGCCGCTTCGCCGAGGCAGTGCTGCAGTGCTTCCAGCTTGGAACTGGTGTGGAGGGTAAAGTGGATGAGGATGCGCAGGAGGAGGAGGAGGAGGAGACTGAGGAGCATGACATTCTGGAGCTGTAGAGTCTGGGTGAAACCATGACTGAGGTAGGGCCTGCAATCCTTGGTGTGGGAAGGACGTGTTCCGTCCCTCGCCCAGACTGGGTCCCAGCTTCCACAATATTAAAACAGTGTGCCTTCAAGGAGATGTAGCGGCCTTGCCCACAAGCACTTGTCCACGTGTCTGTGGTTAGGTGGACTTTGGCTGAAACAGCGTTGTTCAGGGCACGTGTGATGCTTTGTGACACGTTGTTATGCAATGCAGGGACGGCACATCTGGAGAAATAGTGGCGGCTGGGGACCGAGTAACGTGGGACAGCAGCCACCATCAGGTCGTGGAATGCTTCCGTCTCCACCAGCCGGAAAGGTAACATTTCTAGCGCAAGCAGTCGCGAAATGTGATAATTTAGGACTGTGGCATGTGGGGCGTTGGCAGCGTATTTGCGCCTGCGTTCAAAGGTTTGCTGTATGGATAATTGAACGCTGCACTGGGACAAGGACGTGCTTGATGGTGGTGTTATTTGTGCGTGGGCAACGTCAGGTGCAGGGCCGGAGGCTTGTTCGCGGCCAGCATGGACAGGGGATTGGCTCGCACGCACAACACGCGAAGACGTAGCAGTGACATCAGCAAGCACCGCTCCTCGACTCTGTTGTACCTCCCACAAAGTCGAGTGCTTGGCTGACATGTGCCTGATCATGCTGGTGGTGGTCAGGCTGCTAGTTTTCGTACCCTGCTGATGCTGGCATGGCAGGTGTTGCAAATGGCCTTTTTAGAGTCATCTGGAGCCAACTTAAAAAACTGCCAGACTCGGGAAGACCTAACATTTGCACAGGCACCTTGTGTCGTGTTGTTGTTCCGGGGAACGGTTGCCTGCCTTCTGCCTGCGGACACGACCCTGCTTCTTACTGCCTGTTGGGATGCTATGCCTCCCTCCCCCTGTGCACTGCTGTCCTCGCTCTGCCTGTATACAGCTAGTCAGCTCCAACAGTCTCCTGAGGACTGTTCTGGTCACTGGAAAGCTTGGACTCCGATCTGGATCACCCTGCCTATATCCTCCTAGATTAGTCCTGAGAAGGACTGTTGTGGTCAGCAGCAGTTTGCAGCCCTGCTCCGGATCTACCTATGAGGGCCGCAAATCTGTCCCTAAGCAGCAGCAGACACTCTCCTTACACTCACTGTCTGGATGGCTGTGTGCAGAGCACAGCGCGGGCCGGGTCTTATAAAGGCTCGGTCACGCTGTGCGGGACGGCCAATCACTGCAATGCCACAACTAACAGGGCTGTGGCATTGCAATGGTCTGTCAGCCAATCCAAGCATGTGGGCTGGCTCTCTAAAGAGCGCCAACATGCAGGGATGAGGACCACGAGCACAGCACGAGTATCGCGAGATTACTCGGTGCTCGCCGAGTAGCCCGAGTACAGTGATACTCGTACGAGTAACGAGTAGTCACAAGCATACTCGCTCATCACTAGTTTCTACCCATCAAAAACATATGCGTTATATATATAGATAGTTCGATAGATGATAGGTTAGATAGATGATAGGTTAGATAGATAGATGATAGTATATATAAAATAGACGATAGGATAGATAGATCGCGCTTAACAGTCTCCTGATGCTGCTTACGGGGCCATTCATTAAGCTTCATGCATATTTACTGCACTGACCAGCAACAGCCAGTCACAGACACTCGCGCTCTGTGAGAACGTCTGTCAATGGCTGTTGAAATCATACTGCATTTCTACAATCTGAATGGTGTCTATGCTTGGTTGCCATACACATTAGTGTGTGGCAACTAAGCTGACATCATAGTGAGTAACATAAATAAATAATGAAAAACAAAAAAATGCTTAGGGCTTCAAAGTACTTTTCTGTTTCTGCACTGATAAAGCAGACAGTTGCGAGCTGCCACCCTCAGCAGTCAATTTTTACCTTGGTTGACAACATACATATTAAAAACATTTAGGCCCCTTTCACATCTATGTGTCTGCTGCGTTTTGCTTCATTTGCGTTTTCATGCGTTTTTACCGCAAAAATACATCAAAACGCATGCGTTTTTGTCCCCATTGATCTTAATGGAAACGCATGAAAAACGCATGAAAAACGCATTTAAAAACGCATGTGCGTTTGCAAAATCGCAAAAACGCATGCGTTTTTGCAAACGCAGCTCAAAACGTGGCAAACAACGTTTTGGCCTGCGTTTGAAAAAACGCATGCGCTTTGCGTTTTTGCAAACGCACATGCGTTTTTAAATGCGTTTTTCATGCGTTTCCATTAAAATCAATTGGGACAAAAACGCATGCGTTTTGATGTGTTTTTGCGGTAAAAACGCATGAAAACGCAAATGAAGCAAAACGCAGCAGACGCATAGATGTGAAAGGGACCTTATTAAAAAAAAACATTTTTATTACTCCCTCATACCCATCCTCAATCCTTTGCAATGTCTTCTCTCGACTGGCCATGTTGCAATCTGAGCACTTCTTCATCAGTGGCCACAGTGAAGAACAAAACACCCTGTCACTGCAGCCTCCGAACACTAAATGAGAACCTGGAGAGCTGCGGCCGGCTAAATGGGGTGTAACTGAGGTCACCTGAGGACAGCTCAGGCAACCATGGTAACTGCTTTTTACTCTCCATTACATTGCAATGGGAACCTTGCCTAAGATTCTCTCAATTGAGACCAGTGACAGAAGTGAAGGAGAAAGCAGTTAACATGATTATAGGTATGGACATCGCATCTGAGATGGAGTGTGAAAACGGAGTGACATCCTAACAGTGAGAACATTATACTCTGTTAGGATTCAACAAGTTACAGTCCCTTGTAAATATTATACATGTCCTGGCTATTGCCAATCCATTGTAAATTCTATACGTATCTTGGACAATCGCTTTACAGTTTTTTTTTATTTTGATGTTTTACATACGGTATTTTATCAGCAGTGACTTTTCAAATCATAAAAAACTGTCACTATGATTTAATCCGTTCAAATATCTGTAATTGTTAAATGGTCTTAGGGCCCTTTCACATCAGAATAACGTGCGGCAGATCCACCAGGTGGCGCTGCATCTGCAGGATCTGCCGCCTAATGGCCAACTTGAGCCCCTGATACGGCAAGCCCCATGCATTGTCTATGGGGCTTGCGGTCCGTTGCGGCAAGTGCAATTACACCGGATAGCCGGATCCGGCACTTGCAGTAGCGAAAAAAACAAGCTGCAAGCAGCGTTATTTTTTTCCAGGCCGCAAGTGCCGGATCTGCCGCATGTGGCGTAACCGCACTTGCTGCATCGGACCACAAGCCACATAGACAATGCATGGGGCTTGCCGTATAAGGGGCTCAAATTGACCATTTGGCGGCAGATCCTGCAGATGCGGCGCCACCTGCTTACAATATCGCTCACATCGCTGGTGAGATGTCACACAGACAGACTCACCAGCGATGTGGAGCCGCGATCCCGCTGGTTACTATGGTACACATCGGGTTACTAGGCACCGCGCGGCGCTTAGTAACCGACGTGTACCATAGTTACCATCTCCAAGCATAGGCTCTGCCGCTGGGAGATGGATCATCGTGGTGTCATACACCACGATGAAGCAGATCGTGACATCGTTCATCGCTAGATCTGAGCTCCGGAGCTCAGATCTGCGATGTCACGATCAAGCGATTTTACATAGTAAAATCGCTTGATTACATGCAACGATGCCAAAACGATATCGCTTAAGCAATCAAAAAGGAGATCGCTTAAACGATATCGGGCTTAAAATCGTTGCGTGTGACGGCCGCTTTAAAGGGATTGTTAATAAACTATCCTAAGTATAGGTGATCAATATCAGATGGGTGGGGGTCTGACACCTGGCATCCCAAACAATCAGCTGTTGTTAGCTTTGGCCCCTGAAAGATGTAAACATTAAATTGAACTGAATGTTCGGCATCCGAGAACTGCTCATCAGCTCCCATCCAAGTAATAACCTTTCCATTCTCTTATATACAGCTTTTTTAACATGTCATTCAAATGCCAGTTCTCTGCCAGATGGTGGATCACAAAATAGTCTTAATTTATCCCTAAATCCATTGAAGACAAACATGAATAGCACAAGCATTTTCTACAAAAATATAATTTGAAAACTTTGCTGCGTATGTACAATATTAAGGCTCCTTTGGGCAATGTTTCATTCTTATTCTGTAATGCACGCCAATATAACGTCTGTATGATGGTTAATTATTTTTCACAACAAGTTTCATGCATTTCGTTCCTCTATTGCTGACTATATTAGGCAATTGTCCCTCTATAGCAGTCAAAAATGATTTATCCAGGACAGGATGAGCTCATAGGCCCCATTGGAAATTGGAAACTATTATAATTAGATTGGACTACACCAGAAGGGTGGTTGCGGGAGTATTTAAAGGGAACTGGTTTTTGCTATTATATAATCCATAGACAGCATGCTGTAAGGGTTAACACAGAGATGTCAGTCATGCATCTCTTATCGCACTATGTGTTGATGTCTATCTGCAATGTTTGTTTTAGCACCTTATAATTTCTGTAACTGGTTGGCACATGGAGACATGTCTGACTCCACTTTCTTCTGTGATTAGCAGATCACTTTCTATAGAAATGTACATACAGAGCCTGGTGTGGGAGATAGCAGGTCTCTCAGCTCTGTTGCATTGCTAAATCTAAAACTTTGATTATGGCAGAACCGCTGCACCCAGAAAACTAAAGGCTGAGTTACACTGTACGAGATCGTGAACGATATCGCTCAAACGTCACTGATTTGGAATTGTTGAAACGACATCGTTAGGACGTCGTTGCGTGTGACACCGAGATACGACTACGATAAATCGTTGGATCGATGATCGCAGATTTGAGAACATGTTCTCAAATCACACGGTCCTCGATCAGCCAACCTGCTGCATCGTTGTGTGTGACAGCAGTGGGCAAGTATCGTTTGCTGGGTTGTCCGAACGATAGCTGCTCGCCACATCATTGGTGCTTCGTGCACGATATCTAGACGTGTGACATCTCACCAACGATGTCAAAAAGATGTCCTACTGACCGAGATCATTGGTGATATCTTAACGACATTGCAGCGTGTAACGGTACCATTAGTGATACATCATTAGATTCAGGCTCTCTGCCTTCATCATGTTGCTCTCAGATGAGATAGCAAAAACTTGCAGTTGCAGACTCAATTTACTGCTGCTTGCTAGTGATGAGCGAGTACGCTTGTAACTACTCGGTACTCACACGAGTATCACTGTACTCGGGCTACTCGGCAAGTACCGAGTAATCTTGTGATACTCGTGCTGTGGTCCTCATCCCTGCATGTTGGCGCTCTTTAGAGAGCCAGCCCACATGCAGGGATTGGCTGGCAGACCACTGCAATGCCACAGCCCTGTTAGTTGTGGAATTGCAGTGATTGGCCGGCCGCACAGCGTGACCGAGTCTTTATAAGACCCGGCCGTGCTGTGCTCTGCACACAGCGATCCAGACAGTCAGTGCAGGGAGAGTGGCCATGTTCACACACATGCGTTTTTTTTACCATCTCTGCGTTTTTGGGCTGTTAAAAAAAACGCAGGTGCGTTAACGCAGGGTACATTTGAGTGTAGCTGCGTTTTTCAGCTCCATTTGCATTTTTTACCCCTAGTCCAAAAAACGCTGCATGCAGCGTTTTTGGGTGCTGTAAAAAGACGCATGTGCGTTTTTTTAACATGGGGCCCTATGGGAAACGCATGCAAAAACGCATGGTACATTAGTACCTTTTAGTGCCATTCAAAAACGCATGCGTTTCCCATAGGGGCCCATGTTAAAAAAAAACCGCATGCGTTTTTGAAAAAACGCACATGCGTTTTTTTAACATGGGGGCCCTGTGGGAAACACATGCGTTTTTAAAAGGCACATTTATGCACCCTGCGTCAACGCTTGCGTTTTTGCCTGCGTTTTTGGTGAAAAAATGACTAAGTCCAAAAACGTGGCAAATCCTTTCAGACACACAAGGGACATTTTTTAGCACTCTTAAAAAAACGTAAGTGCTTTTAAGAGTGCTAAAAAAAACGCAAATTGTGTGTGAACATAGCCAGTGTCTGCTTAATCAGGGAGAGTTTTGCAGGGCTGCAAACTGGTGACCACAACAGTCCTTCTCAGGACTAATCTAGGTGGATATAGGCAGGCAGGCAGGGAGGGTATAGCCAGGTCGGAGAACAGGCTTTCTAGTGACCACAACAGTCCTTCTCAGGACTATTGTAGCTGTAGGCAGGCAGGCAGGGTATATAGCAGTGATGGCGAACTCCAGGCCTCGAGTGCCACCAACAGTGCAGGTTTTCAGGATTTCCTCAGCATTGCACAGAGGTTGGAATCCTCACCAGTGCAGGTGATTATATTCTCACCTGTGCAATATAAGGAAATCCTGAAAACCTGCACTGTTGGTGGCACTCGAGGCCTGGAGTTCGCCATCACTGGTATATAGCAATTCCTAGTGACAGTATACCAGCCTTCATCATATCTGGGGCTGGTGTACACAGTCTAAAACAGTCCTGATAGTGTCAGACTTCTCACTAATTCTCGCTCCTAAAAAGCTGTTAGGTTCTTAGTGCGTGCATTTACAAACCGCAAATGTGTGCCCGTCGGTGGCAGCGTACGGGTGCACTTTTGTGTGTTTTGCACAAACTAGGATATAACACACGAGTACAGTGAATAATACACGTCAGCAGCACGTGATAGTGTCAGACTTCTCACTAATTCTCGCTCCTAAAAAGCTGTTAGGGTACCTTTACACGCGGCTACATTTCTAGGGTGGCTACACGTAACTTACTGGTTGCAGTGAAATCATGGAGACAAGGTTCTATCTTGTTGCTGTGTACAAATGGAATAATCTCTCCATGATTTCACTGCAACCAGTAAGTTACCTGTAGCCACCCTAGAAATGTAACCGCGTGTAAAGGTACCCTTAGGTTCTTAGTGCGTGCATTTAAAAACCGCAAGTGTGTGCCCGTCGGTGGCAGCGTACGGGTGCACTTTTGTGTGTTTTGCACAAACTAGGATATAACGCACAAGTAGAGTGAAGGCGGCCATCACACGGTGAGATATCTTTAGCGATATTGTAAGCGATCACGTGCACGCGCAATCGCTTACAATATCGCTCACATCGCTGGTGAGATGTCACACAGACAGACTCACCAGCGATGTGGAGCAGCGATCTCGCTCGTTACTATGGTACACATCGGGTAACTAGGCGCCGCGCGTCGCTTAGTTACCCGACGTGTACCATAGTTACCATCTCCCAGCATAGGCACGGTCGCTGGGAGATGGATCATCGTGGTGTCATACACCACGATGATGCAGATCGTTGCATCGTTCATCGCTAGATCTGAGAACCGAACCTCAGATCAGCGATGTCACGATCAAGCGATGTCACATCGTGAATCGCTTGTTTACATGCAACGATATCTTGCCCGATATCGCTTAAGCGATCAAAAAGGAGATCGCTTAAACGATATCGGGCAAGATATCGTTCCGTGTGACGGCCCCCGAATACACGTCTCAGTCTGTGTCTGACTTAATCTCTAATTGTCTCTCTTAAAAAGCTGGTAGCAATAGCTATAATCTGATTGTCCAGGTAAAACCCGTCTGTTGGGACGCCTTCTTTTAACTGTGTACCGTCAGCACAGCATTGAAAATGCGCAAGGGCGTTGGCAAGGGACAAGGAAGTGGACGTGATGATGGTGCAGGCAGAGGCCAAGGTCGTGTGCAAGCTCTAATTTCGCCACAACAAAGGGCCACATCTACTCGCTCGCACGACCTGTCCCAAATTCTTGGGGACCGCAGCAGTACACTGCTCTTCAACCCAGACCAGTGTCAACAGGTTAGTTGGATAGCGGATAATGCTTCCAGTCAGATTGGCACCACCACAAACACCCTGTCTTCCACACGGTCAAGTGTCAGTAGCCGTGATACTGCACCGCACATTCCACAACCTGATCCTCCTTCTTACCACCAGGCCGAGTACACGTCCACGGACATTACTGATCCCACACTTGGACACTCTGAAGAGCTGTTCACGTATCCATTCGCACATTCTGGCCTCTCGCCAGCTCCCGTTGAAGTGGGTCATGAGGAGAGCGTATGTACCGATGCCCAAATATTTGAGCACCACGGTCTCACGAAGGCAACGGTGGGAACGTGTCTCAACAAGGGGTGGACGATGATGAGACACGATTGCCAGGAAGTCAGGAGGAGGAGCAGGGTGCGGAAGAGGAAGACGACGTGGTGGATGATCCAGTAACTGACCCAACCTGGCAGGAGGAGATGCAGAGCGAGGACAGCAGTGCACAGGGGGAGGGAGGCTTAGCATCACAACAGCCAGTAAGAAGCAGGGTGGTGGCCCCAGGCAGAAGTCAGGCAACCGTTCCCCGGAACAACAACACGACACAAGGTGCCTGTACAAATGTTAGGTCTTCCCGAGTCTGGCAGTTTTTTAAGTTGGCTCCAGATAATTCTAAAAAGGCAATTTGCAACACCTGCCATGCCAGCATCAGCAGGGGTACGAAAACTAGCAGCCTGACCATCACCAGCATGATCAGGCACATGTCAGCCAAGCACCCGACTTTGTGGGATGTACAACAGAGTCGAGGAGCAGTGCTTGCTGATGTCACTGCTACGTCTTCGGGTGCTGTGCGTGCGAGCCAATCCCCTGTCGATGCTGCATGCGAACAAGCCTCCTGCTCTGCACCTGTAGTTGCCCACGCACAAATAACACCATCATCAAGCACATCCTTGTCCCAACGCAGCGTTCAGTTATCCATGCAAGAAACTTTTGAACGCAGGCGCAAATACGCTGCCAACGCCCCACATGCCACAGTTCTAAATGCTAACATTTCGCGACTTCTCGCGCTGGAAATGCTGCCTTTTAGGCTGGTGGAGACGGAAGCATTCTGCGACCTGATGGCGGCAGCTGTCCCACATCACTCGGTCCCCAGCCGCCACTATTTCTCCCGGTGTGCCGTCCCCGCATTACATAACCACGTGTCACAAAACATCACACGTGCCCTGAACAACGCTGTTTCAGCCAAAGTCCACCTAACCACAGACACGTGGACAAGTGCTTGTGGGCAAGGCCGGTACATCTCAGTGACGGCACACTGGGTTAATATTGTGGAAGCTGGGACCCAGTCTCAGCGAGGGACGGAACACGTCCTTCCCACACCAAGGATTGCAGGCCCTACCTCAAACAGGGTTTGCAGGCCCTACCTCAAACAGGGTTTCACCCACTCTCTACAGCTCCGGAATGTCATGCTCCTCAGCCTCCTCCTCCTGCGCATCCTCATCCACTTTACCCTCCACACCAGTCCCAAGCTGGAAGCACTGCAGCACTGCCTCGGCGAAGCGGCAACAGGCTGTGCTGAAGCTAATATACCTGGTGGCGGCTTTGAGGCGAGGCCAGCTGACACATGTTCCATGCGTGGCCCATGTGCTCAACCTGGTGGTTCAGCGGTTTCTAAAATCATACCCAGAGCTGTCTGATCTGCTCGTAAAAGTTCGCCGCCTGTCTGCACATTTTCGAAAGTCACCTACTGCTTCAGCCGGCCTTGCCGGCTTTCAGTGGCGTTTGCAGCTTCCGGCTCACAGACTGGTGTGTGATGTCCCCACGCATTGGAAATCAACTCTGCACATGTTGGTCAGGATTTGTGAGCAGAAGAGGGCAGTTGTTGAGTACCTGTATCACCTAAGCCGTCGGGAAATGGGTCAAACTCCACACATAACACCTCAGGAGTGGAGATGGATGTCCGACCTATGTACCGTCCTCCAAAACTTTGAGGACTCCACCAAGATGGTGAGCGGTGATGAAGCCATTATTAGCGTCACCATACCGCTTCTCTGCCTTCTGAAACGGTCTCTGCTCAAAAGCAAACATGATGCATTGCAGGCGGAGCGCGATGAGTTTGAGCAAGAAACAGTAGTGGGTGTGGATAATAACACACAGCACAGCCTCATCTCATCACAACGTGCAGTGGAGGACTATGACGAGGAGGAGGATGAAGACATGGAGCAACTCTCCGGCCAAATTGAGGATATGACATGCGCACCAGTCATACCCTTGGTTCAGCGTGGCTGGCCAGAGGACAGGGGACATGAGGAGGAGGATGAGGAGGAGGAGGACAGCGTGTTCAGTCATTGTGTTGGTCAGGACACTGAAGTGATGGCTGTTAAGAGTCTGGCGCACATGGCTGACTTTATGGTAAGCTGCCTGGCTCGTAACCCTCGCGTTAAGAACATCTTGGCCGACAATCATTACTGGTTGGTAACACTGTTAGACCCACGCTACAAGGAGAACTTAATGTCTCTTACTCCTGAGGCGGAGAGGTCAGCCAAAATGCAGCAGTTCCAGAAGGCCATAGTCGCGGAAGTAGGCAAAGCATTCCCCTCACAAAACGCTAGCGGCATAGGTCAGAAATCGGTGGACAACCAAGGCGTACGGCCGAGAGGGGCACAAGTCCAATCCGCCAGAGGTAGGGGAACAGTCTTTAAGATGTGGGACAGTTTTCTCAGCCCCTCAAGTACCACAGCCCTTGAGGTGCGAGGTAGTGTCACAAGAAATGGTAAGTTTGCCCAGATGCTGAAGGAGTACCTTGCAGATCGAACAACTGTACTCCGACATTCCTCTGTGCCTTACAATTATTGGGTATCCAAGCTGGACACGTGGCATGAATTGGCTCTCTATGCCTTGGAAGTCCTGGCCTGCCCTGCCGCTAGCGTTTTGTCAGAGCGTGTTTTCAGTGCCGCAGGTGGAATCATTACTGATAAACGCACCCGCCTGTCAACTGAAAATGCTGACAGACTGACTCTGATCAAGATGAACAAGGGTTGGATTGGGCCAGACTTCACCACACCACCAACAATTGACAGCAGAATTTAAATTTTGTTCTGGGAATTTGCCATGTACCTCCACTCACCCATGGGTACACACTTCTGGACTTTGGCTAATCGCTAGACTGCTCCTCCTTCTCCTCATGTGCCACCATGATGACCGTTACAATAGTTAGGCTGTTGTTTCAGTGGTAAATTTTTTCGCCCATTCTTTTAGAATGGGCATTACAATGACAGGAGACCCGTTCCTTTTCAATGGGAAAAATGTTTTGAGGCCCTCCTGCAAGTCTCTATCCAGGGACAATGTGGAGCCTCCCAATTTTTGGCTGCCCTGCCAAAGGGCTATACTCCAATACACCCACTTCAGGTTTACAGGCCCTCCGGCACGTCTCTATCCAGGGACAATGTGGAGCCTCCCAATTTTTGGCTGCCCTGCCAAAGGGCTATACTCCAATACACCCACTTCAGGTTTACAGGCCCTCATGCATGTCTCTATCCAGGGACAATGTGGAGCCTCCCAATTTTTGGCTGCCCTGCCAAAGGGCTATACTACAATACACCCACTCCAGGTTTACAGGCCCTCATGCATGTCTGAATGCATGGGTCATTTTTGAAGCTCCCAATTTTTAGCTGCCCTGCCAAAGGGCAATACTACAATACACCCACCTCAGGTTTACAGGCCCTCATGCATGTCTGTAAGCATGGGTCATTGTTGAACCTCCCAATTTTTAGCTGCCCTGCCAAAGGGCAATACTACAATACACCCACTTCAGGTTTACAGGCCCTCATGCATGTCTGTATGCATGAGTCATTGTTGAACCTCCCAATCTTTGGCTGCCCTGCCAAAGGGCTATACTACAATACACCCACTTCAGGTTTACAGGCCCTCCTGCACGTCTCTATCCAGGGACAATGTGGAGCCTCCCAATTTTTGGCTGCCCTGCCAAAGGGCTATACTACAATACACCCACTTCCTTACAATGGGCACTTTAGGTTTACAGGCCCTCATGCACGTCTCTATCCAGGGACAATGTGGAGCCTCCCAATTTTTGGCTGCCCTGCCAAAGGGCTATACTACAATACACCCACTTCAGGTTTACAGGCCCTCATGCATGTCTGTAAGCATGGGTCATTGTTGAACCTCCCAATTTTTGGCTGCTCTGCCAAAGGGCTATACTACAATACACCCACTTCAGGTTTATAGGCCCTCATGCATGTCTGTATGCATGGGTCATTGTTGAACCTCCCAATTTTTGGCTGCCCTGCCAAAGGGCTATACTACAATACACCCACTTTAGGTTTACAGGCCCTCATGCATGTCTGTATGCATGGGTCATTGTTGAACCTCCCAATTTTTGGCTGCCCTGCCAAAAGGCTATACTACAATACACCCACTTCAGGTTTACAGGCCCTCCTGCACGTCTCTATCCAGGGACAATGTGGAGCCTCCCAATTTTTGGCTGCCCTGCCAAAGGGCTATACCCCAATACACCCACTTCCTTACAATGGGCACTTCAGGTTTACAGGCCCTCATGCACGTCTCTATCCAGGGGCATTGGTGAACCTCCCAATTTTGGACTGCCCTGGCAAAGGAAAATACTACAATAGACCCACTTCCTCAAAATGGGCACATTATGTCAAGACAGGGCTTCATGTACGTCTCTTCTCAGGGTCATCGGAGTGCCGCACAATGTTTTCACTTAAAATCTTTCATGTAATCACAAAAAGTAACATACACCAGCGGTATCTCACTATTGGGTATGTGCCCTTAACATTTCCACCCTGAATATTCATTTTGGTGTCATTTTGGAAGATTTTTTGGTGACTCCGTAAAAATGGCGTGAAACTCGGACAACATTGTTCACAGCTGTGACTTTTGAGTGAGAAATGCTTATAGGGGTCTTCTCCATGGTGTTGCCATGTCATTTGAACACTCTTCTGAGACTTTTGTGACATTTTTAGGGTTTCTACATGCTGCCGGCAGTCATTTTTACTCAGGTCTCCCATAGGACAACATTGGGCTCGGTGCTCGGGCCGAGTACACGAGTATCTTGGGATGCTCGACCCGAGCTTCGAGCACCCGAGCATTTTAGTACTCGCTCATCACTAGTAGAAACGGACACCAAAAATTGTCAAATGCATAGCCTTGTATTAACGCATACATTTTGGATGCATGAAAAAATGGCAAAAAATGCAACTTTTGCTGTCAGTTAAAATGGATCTATGGAGCCCACTGGGACGGGGCACTCGGTACCGGAATGGGGTATCATGGAGGGTATCAAAAATACAGTCCTTGTGGCGCAGTTCAAATTCCACTCGCCGCGTGCTCTGCAATGGCGGCAATCTTAAAACAGTTTCTCACACAAATCACGGCACACAATGCCCAGTTTACTGGGCACGGTAGCTCCTGTTCGTAGACGCCAAGTTGTGGAGCCCACTGGGACGGGGCACTCGGTACTGGACCGGGGTATCACGGGGGGTCTCACAGCAGTCCTTGGTCCGGACCGTATCCCGGGCCCACAATAAAGGGTTTGGGGGTATATACAGGGGAGCTTGTCGTGACGCCACCCACGGGATGATGTTTGGCAGCCGGTGATGTAACGGCTCCTTGCGGGCAGAGCCTGGTTCCCCGGGGCAGTGGTGATAATAGTCTATAGATGGATGTTGAGTAGGGGTAGTGGTGGAGATGATAGCAGTTTGTGAAGGAAAGTAGGACTTGAGTGCAAGGATAACACCGACTCACGGTTTTGTAGTTTTCCACGTCTTTACTGCAGTTGTTGTTAAGCAGAGTACTATCCACGGAGTCTGTACCGGGGCCGGGTTGCTCTCACCCTGACCGGGTCCTTGGCTTCCCACTCCTGTGCTGTGTGTGTGGCCCTGCTGCCGCTTTAGCTAGTCTGCCGGCCCTGTCTCTCCTCACAGGTATCCCCTTTGCTAGGCAACTTGAGTCTTATCCGTGTGTTTCTGACCCCGCCGTGTTGCTTCGCTGTGGTACAGTGAAGATATATAATCTCCACTAGTCCGGTGTTTACTGTGCTGCTTGTGTCAGGCACAATTTCGGATCCGGTATCCGGTCTTTGCGCTCCTCCGGGGTGAGTTATAGGGTAACTCAGTCTCCCAGGTGTGTTCCTCTGTTTCTCTTAACCGCTTCCCTCAGACCCTGGCTAGGCCTGGAATTGAGCAGCGGACCGTGGGGGAGCCTAAGGCAGCTCCTTTACACCACAGTCCTTCTTCCTCAGTCCTCTCAGGAACTGAACTACGGTCATGGCCAAAAGTATTCACACCCCTGCAATTCTGTCAGATAATACTCAGTTTCTTCCTGAAAATGATTGCAATCACAAATTTTTTGGTATTATTATCTTCATTTAATTTGACTGAGTATTATCTGACAGAATTGCAGGGGTGTGAATACTTTTGGCCATGACTGTAACTCCTTCACTTCCTCTCCACACCAGAATATATAGGGAAGCAGCTTTAGCTCCCCCTTCTAGCCTAGAGGCACTAGTGTGGTATTGTGGGTTGTGTGGGGAGTTAACCCTTGGTGTTGTTACTGTGGCATATTAACCCCTGGGGTGCCACGGATCCATTTAACGGATACGTTAAACAGAAAGCCCAAACGCAATGTGCACCTAGCCTTAAACACACCATCCAGGATTCAGCATACTACAAGTAGAATCAGATTATATTTATAGGCAGATGTAATGTATGTTTCTCATATTGGTTTTTCAAATGTGCTTATATATTTTGTATAATTATTTGTTGATGCTTTAATATAAGGAGGACTCTAAATATATTACTAGGAACCTAATAATATGAAAATACACACATAATATGACAAAATCTTAGTAATACATATTTCAATTCTATTTATCAGTCAATAATCCCAGCGGAACTCATAAACAAAGAAGTCAAGCATTTCCCTTCATTTGTAATTTTTTTGTATAATACAATGGTGTATGAAAAGTGTACGCTTGAAGGGAGGATGCAGTATCACTGCTGAACCCTTTCCCAAATCCCCACTAATTATCCCGACAAACTTCAGTAGACACCAAAGCCATTTAGATCCTCCTAATTACTGTACACACAATAGAGAGAGGAGCCAGGATCTTGGTTCCCCGTGGACAGCCAAGGCTGGAGTTGCATGTTCTTACTTGGCCTCTTAGTCTGACCGCTCCATTCATAGACATCCACCCTAAACCTCTAAGGCCAGCAATGTTTTTCTTTTTTATGAATGAAGGTTCCTGACGGTTAGAAGTTTGGCAGCTTCTTATTCACGAAAAAAAAAGAATGTGTGAACACAGTCCTTAATTAGTAAGAATCTCCCATCTGTCAGCTGATAACTCATTAAATTAAAGTGCCCTCTTGTTTTAAGACCTCACAGACATAGGGTAGAGTCAGACAAGGAGGGGGTATCTTTTGTCCCATACTTCTTCTCTCCAAGCCCGAAAAGATTAGGCGCCTTCAGATAAGAGAGATCGAAGGAGAAAAATGCCTAAAACAACTTTAATTAGTCATTTTTAAAGCATCCTATTCTGTCCACTCTTTATACTGAAGGGGATTTTCTCTGTTGTCTTTTTCTGCTCTAGAGGTTTTGACATCAGTTAAAATCTAAAAGTTTTCTTTAGGTAATGGGCACGGTTAACAATAGCTTACACAGAAGACTAAAGTAGTAGCTGAAGTGACAGCAGCGCAGAAGTGTAACTGCTTTTCTACTTTCTAACTAAAAGCAAAAGGGAACCATTTTTATTTTTAAACGGGAAATTTATTGATTTGAAACATTTCATTTTTTGGATTAAACATCATTTAACACTGTCAAAATGATTGTCTACTTTTGTGGAAAGAAAAAACAAAAATACGATTACTTTTGGAAAAATGCACTTATATTTCCAGTACTTCATTTTAAAAAAAATATGTATTATTTCGTGAATAAAACCTTGTAGGTCTATAAGGATACAGCAACATACACCAATCTCTTTCGAAGGTCAACATCTACAAGGAGTTTGTATGTTCTCCCCATGTTTGCGTGGGTTTGCCCCGGGTGCTCCGGTTTCCTCCCACACTCCAAATGCATACTGATAGGAAGTTTAGATTGTGAGCCCCAATAGGGACAGAATTGTGGATGTATGTAAAGTGCTGTGGAATTAATAGCGCTATATAAGTGAATAAATATTATATGGTGCTTGTTATTATAGTAGCTTAAGCATAGAATACAACCTTGCAGATTTTGTGGAAGTCTTGATGCAACTTCTGAGCCAAAGGTAGAAGTAAATCCAAAATTAAGAAAGTAAAGGCCGATTGTTTACCACTTTTTGTATCTCTTTGGTGTTTAGTTCAAAAACTACCAATTGGCAATGGGTTTCATACAATGTTACTTTCACTCAGTAATCAAATAATGAAATTAATAATTGGAAATCTAAGAATACATACCGAATTTTTAAATCAGCATGTCATAGTCACATGCACTTTATATCTTTTATCCAAAAAGTATTCTTACATTTTTTGCACAACAAACTTGTGTCTAGAAGAAGATGAATTATGAGTGAAATTCCAATAAACAGACAGATTGACTCTTTCTACATTAATTTCACTAGACAATACATTGATGATCTTTAATATTTTGAGTCATTAGTGATTTTCTTTTCCAATCAGGTTTAGAATAATAGGTTCCTCTTACATTTTCAGTGTGAATGTAATTGTTTCTAAACAACAGTGATTTCAGGTTTAGCATGTAGAGTTTTTATAATTGGCTTAATTGCTTTTGTCCTTTATAGTTCTTCATCTTTATGAAGATGGGGGGTCATGTTATACTCAATGTTTGCTACTGTTAGGAAAGAATTGTTAATTGGTTGAAGGTCGTATGGACAGTCAATGTTCAGGAACTTTCTAAATCAAAATTTAACATTATGTATTGGATGGCAATAATAGCTTTACTTATCATACAATATGCTTGTCAATGGCATTAGAATAATTACAGAAAATTTCCTAATAAAGGCAATAAATACCAATATTCACCTAAAACTAAAGAAGATATTTTCCATTCAAAAATCATGAAATCAACGTATTAAAACAAAAAAATCAATTCATGGCTGGTAAAAGAAATTCAGTTCTAACTAAACTTCTTTTAATTTGATATTGTACAATCTACATATCAATATATCAAAGACTGTTCTCCCACATAGCGTAAATGTTAATGTGCAGAATTTCCTGTGAATCTATAAACTCAGGTAACCGTGTGAAACAAAACCATGTGGCAGCTTTGAGTTTAAAAATTCAAGAATGTAATTTTTTTTTACACTAGAACAACAGAAATGTTACAGATATAAAGAGATAAAGAGAGATAAAATACATGAACACATTTATCATTTTTTTTAAGCAATGCACATCCATAATTGTTATTAACTTAGTAGAAAACAGTGACCACTTTTCCGAGAATATGACGATTATAGGTATTATAGGTTTTAACTGAATATATAAAGAACAATAGAATACAGTATATAAATATGTTGTTATTATTATTATTTATTATAGTGCCATTTATTCCATGGCATTTTACATGTGAAAAATGGGCATACATAGAAAGTCTACAAGGGATGGGTGAGGATACAGTAGGTGAGGAGAGAAGACCCTGCCCATGAGGGCTCACAGTCTACAAGGGATGGGTGAGGATACAGAAGGTGAGGAGAGATGACCCTGCTCATGAGGGCTCACAGTCTACAAGGGATGGTTGAGGATACAGTAGGTGAGGAGTGAGGACCCTGCCCACGAGGGCTCACAGTCTACAAGGGATGGGTGAGGATACAGTAGGTGAGGAGAGAGGGATCTGCCCGCGAGGGCTCACAGTCTACAAGGGATGGGTGAGGATACACTAGGAAAGGGTAGAGCTGGGCGTGCGGTGGTTTAGTGGACTGAAGCTTAATTAAGGTTGCAGGCTTGTTGGAAGAGGTGGGTCTTCAGGTTCCTTTTGAAAGTTATTATTATTGATGAAATTATCCAAACCACTATTTGACACTGACTTTAACTTATTTCAACATACACAGCAGACCAAGAGCCTGGGGCTGCCAGTGGAAAGGCAGTACCCATAATAGGCTTACACTGTCTGCCACACAGGTTAGAACCAACATTCAGGAGAAGGCCACAGCATAGCTATAGGCAACAGGGACCCGAAAAGGGAGAACAGTAGGAAGGGTTCCAACCCCACCTGGCGAGATGGACCCTCGAATGCTTCCAGGCTAGCTGGACTCCTTCTATCATCTGTAACTAGTACCCCAGATTGCATTATCATCTGCCAAGAAGTAAAAGGTAAAGAAAACTGCACTTTTCTGTGTCCCTTGCTTATTCTCTGCACCCCAACGGTTACCACCACCTGAACAGACCGTCCTACCTTCCCTGGGGCCCCGCTCCACCCGTGGGGAGCTGTACCATCTTTGCTGCATCACCAACTGCCCCAGTGGTCCTAAACCGCAGTGTCGGCCATCCCTTGCTGGGTGACATCACAACTCTATCCCATATATATTATACCCCATTTTTATGACATGGTCAGGGTCACGGAGCCAGGTCATGCCACAGTGACATCCCCGAAGAACTATCCGGCCCGGCTCCGATTTCCCCGCAGCCCTGGTGAGGCATGTCACAAAAGTCTGCTAAGGTAAAGTGCAGCATTATGCATGAGCATAACTGATCTGCTCACATAGCACAATAGGTTTACAAATGCACAAGGAGCAGGGCTAAAATAGGGGGAAAAGACTCATATTAGTCGACTGAGCGGAACAGGTATTTTTTCTACCGTCCTGTACTCACTGGTAAACCCGTTCTGATCAATTAGCCTAAGTGCTCTGTTGTAAACATGGCAGGCAAACACGGAGTAGAATCGGATCACAACCACAAGACAAGAAAGTACTTCTGTTTAGTCAGCTGAGGACAGTTTTCATTCTCAGGCTTCAACCTTGCTTTGTGACCAGCGGTAAACCAATTGTGCTGGGTGCACAGACCTTTGATATTGGTATTGGAATGAAAAAATCATCCCCAGTCATATGGAATGGGATTTTTTTTGGGGGGATACACATTTAAAGCTTTAATAGGATATGCTGGAGAATGAAACAGAGCACATAATATCTTATCCGGTGGTAACGAAGTGACAGAGATATTTGGTATGCTCACCTGGAAGAAGTAATAAAGCGCATGTAATGGAGGGCTGCTGCAGATCCAAGAGCAAAGGAAATGATGTTTGTGGTCTTTTCCTGATGAAGAATACAGTGTAGACATTGAAACTTCTAAAATAAACTACAGCTACTAATACCTCTCTTGATTGTGGACTTCTCTTCATCTGCATTACATCAGAAGGGAAGCGCAAAAAAGATCCATTTATTATTCATCATTTAAAGCTTTAGCACATCAAGATACTGTATTATAAGCTTCCAATTCTGTATAGACAATTTACAGATGGCCTTTTTCTGTTCCAAAATGAGCCAGACCTTCTTGTTTAAAAATTATTATCTGGCATTTTTAGAAAAATAAAATGTGCCGAAGCACTAACAGGCAGGAAGCTGCCACCTACCTGCCTGTTGTGCCTAGCATCAGTCACTGACATTCCCGCATGGCACAGAGTGGTCACAGACTGCTCCTGCTGGGAACAGCATGGCGGGGTAAACAGAGCAGAGTGGAAGAGCAGAGGCCTCTTTTCTGCTCTGCTTTGTGGAAGTAGGATGATTGATAGCTGGCTCCTCGCTACCTGATTGGGGGAGCTAGCTGTCAATCAGTGTGACGTTGATTATGTATCCGTCAATAGAGGGGAGAAGTTGCCCCTCTGTTGACGTGACATCAGCAGAAGCTGAAAAATCGATAAAAGGAGCGGTCTAAGACTGCTACGTGTTGGAGGTGAACGGTGCCAAGCACAATAGGCAAGTAGGTGCCAGCTACCTGCCTGCTACTGCTTAGGCACAATTTTTTTTTTATCCCGGATATACCCTTTAACATTGGTCTGACCTGACAAATGCTCTTGAAGATGAATAGGCAAAAATTCCACCAGACATATTCACTGTCAATGCTGTACTCACTTATCTCTGGCAGACTTTTTGACAAATAATGGAGCCAAGGTTGAGTATGTACACCTCTGCTCCATTCAATAAGGAACTACAGGTTATTCCTAAAAAGAGAAATCATCCCATGTCAATGGGATGGGAGATAACTTGCCGACTACTGGAGGTTCAAATACTGGTCCCCCTAGCTATCAGCAAGTTATTCCCTCTTTCATAGATAGGGGACAACTTTCCTTTTTGGAAATAACCTGTTAAGATTTCCATTTACTGGAACAAAGCAGTGGTCTGGTTCAACCATTGAAAAACAGTTCCATAACATTACCCCAACTTTACAATTAGAACAATGCGGTTGGGCAGGTAGTGTTCTCCTGTTGTTTGCCAAATCCAGAATCATCCATTAGACTGATAGAGTAGCATGAGTTATCACTTCACAGGACAATGTCACACTATTGGGGTATTTTAAGGCGAGATGTCGCGTCCCTGGTGTGGACGAGAGTGTGTGATCTGTACGCAGGCATCCGCGTGCGCACAGATCACATATAGGAGTGAATGGGTGCACACGGCGGTCCGCAAGCATCTGCAGACCGCCGTGCGCACCATTATAAACTTAGGGGCCGCGGTCTGCATGCAGATGCTTGCAGATGCATCTGCAAAACGCTGCAGATGCATCTGCAAGTCTGAAGGCAGCCTAAAGCCCTCCATTTGATGCTTGGCATTGTGATTGGTGATGTTTGAAGCTTGGATAAAGCTGTTTAGACATGAAAACCCATTCCATAAAGTTCTCTAAGCAGTTTTTCTGAAATTAATGCCAAAGGGTTATTAGTACCTTGCAATTACTGATTCAGCAGAGTATTGGCTACTTCTTTGCACTATGAGCCTTAGCATTTAGCAATATTGCTCTGTAAATTTATGACTTGTTCTGGTTCCTAATGACTGTCTTCCACCTTTTAATAAAACCATTGACTGCTGGTTGAGGAATATTTAGGAAAGAAATATAAGGAATTGACTTGTAACGGTGGCATCCTATTACAGTACCACACTCTAATTCAGGTTTTTTTTTTATAACAACCTTGAATTCAATAATTAAAAAGTATGCCAAAATACTTTGTTCATAGTGTATTTTCCAGATCATAGTGAGGAGGACAATTAACCAAACTATTATATCTTATGTCATTTATACCTTATGACATGAAATGTTTATGATGTCATGCAAAAGCAATCACTGTACAATAATTATTACCATTGTACGGAGACGAGAGCCTACAGCAATCCTTTCCGGGTATTCAATCACAATAGTAAGCTGGACACCCTATATAGGCGGTATTATTTACTGTAAACATGAGATAGTGAGAGGGCTTTTTTACAGGTTTTCTATGACTTGTGTAGATCTAGAAGTTACTCAAGGATGAACGTATCCGACAAACAAATATACAAGGATTAAAGAACAAGTTGAGGAAATGTTTCTTTAAGATCCTCTAAAAAGAATGCATTAAAAACAGACTTCACCTCTAGCCACTCGCCTCCAGGGTAGTTTTGGACTGTTGTTTTCTTGACTTATTCTGTTCAGCAGATTAATGGCATTAACGAAGTTTCCATTAGCATCAGAAATTGGACTAGGGGGGCTATGGCTGATAGAGGCGTCCATGCAGAAAGCCACATGACTACAGAATTGATAAGGCTAAAGATGAAACAGAGCTTCATTGGAAGAAGAGAATTCAGGAAATGCCACTACAAATTAGCCTTAGGCCTTGTTTCTTTTCCCTTCATTATACAAACCTCCTCAGGAGAATAAAAGACAAGGTTATGACCCCTTCTTATATGCCCCTTCTGTAAAGGCTTTATCTAGAAGACCTTAAGAGGCGTGTGTGTGTAAGTATTTGTGTCAGTGTGCACACACACACATGCAGGTGGCAGAGGGTGGACAAGCTCTTGTCCAAATGAAACCTGACAACTCCTTAAAGAAAGAATACTCAAATTCCCACCCACATATTAATCAGTGGAGCTGCTAATGAAGCAAAGCCAAGGTGGTTCAATTGCAACAATTACTGTTCTGGATATCTTGAAGTCACAGTTTTAGTTAAAGACAACCTTTTCTATCCTGCAGTGAAAAATATAAGGTGAACTAAAAAATCATGTAAATTATTATACACCATGATATCACTATAATTTTGCTTTTCTGCAGACATGCAAATACAATGTTTATTTAAACTTTAGTGTTTTTGAAAGAATGTGTCACAGGGAAGATACCCAAAATGCAGGGGCGTAACTACAATAGGTGCAGGGGTTGCGATCGCACCCGGGCCCTGCAGCCTAGGGGGGCCCCAAAAGTCCCTTTGGCCCATAGAAAAAGACTAATGCTATTAAAGATTTCCAATAATTGGGGGCCCCGTTGGAGCTTTCGCATCGGGGCCCCTGGGCTTGAAGTTACGCCACTGCCGAAATGTTATAAATGTGGTTGTGTGTATTTTATGGTTAAACACTTCTCATCATATATATGATACCTATATGTGTTGTGGGATTTTGTCACTTTTGTAAAGGCCTCGTTACACACTACGATATCGTCACCGGTTTGGTGACGTTGCAGCGATGTCGAAAAGACATCGCTGCATGTGACACGTATCAACGACCAACGATAAGTTCGTTGATCACTGATCGTGGAAGAATGGACTGGACCATAACTCTATCGTTGGTCTCCCGCTGGGCGGCCAGCATCGGTGCGTGTGACAGCAGGAGACCAACGATGAACGACCTTCCAGCACCGCACAGCAAGCGCAGGGAGCTGGTAACCAGGGTAAACATAAGGTAACTAAGCACAGTGCTCTGCTTAGTTACCCGATGTTTACGCTGGATACCAGCGTTCTTGCTGGTTGCTGATCGCTGGTGAGTCTGTCTGTTTGACAGCTCACCAGTGATCAGATAACGATGTTCCAGCGATCCCGGCCACGTTGGATCAGTGGTGGATCGCTGGGACATCTTAGTGTATGATGGGGCCTTTAGGTGTCAATTGGAGTAAAATTTGGGATATAGCCTCCTGATCATAGATCGAAAAATAACTCTGTTCCTATGAGCCATTTACCAGAAAGTTTAGCCAGCCACAAGGTCTTCTGCATGGGACCGATTTGATTACTTACGTCGTCACGCTCATGTGGCGCATAGACTTTGTAAAGTGGCTTTTGTTGATGAGAGCAATCGAGACCTTATAAACATAGACAAGTAAGTGCCAAAAATTACACTGAGCCTATTCATGGGATTAAAGGCAACCTATCAGCAGGATTTCACCACCTCATCTGTGAGAAGCATGATGTAGGCAGAGACCCTGATTCCAATGATGTATCACTTAGTTTACTAGGTGAAGCAGTTCTGACAAGTTTTGATTTAGCAATGCAGCAGAGAAAACTAATCCTGTCCACATAACAGTTGACCCCACCCACACATCAAGCTGTCTATGTACAATTTCCATAGACAGTGAATTGATCATCAGAGGAGGGGGCAGAGTTGAACGAGTGCCCACGAGCCCGCTAGTCATAGCAATGATAATCACTGGGGTGATAAAACTGTCAGTTTAAGCAAATAGCAAAGAGTGTGACATGTGACACATTGTTGAATTCTGTGTTTTAACCCCAAACCCATATAGTGATAACTCAAGTTTCGCCGATAATCCGTCCGAAAACTATCGACGAAAACAGAAATCGACAAAAACGGAGGCAATGATTTCCATAGGAAACAATGTAAAATCAATGAATTCAATTAATGTGTAAAACGCATTTTGTAGAGCATAAAGTTAGCGGTTAATACTAGAATCACTCAGAAATAATTATAAAATTAGTATGAAAGACTAATGTAAAGAATAAGTAAACATTTAACTTGGTATTTTATTTTACAAACACTCTTTTAGGCGTATGAAAGATGGCGAAGTGGGCAAAGAGGGGTGCAGATATTATTTTTTGGAAGGGGAATCACGTGGGTCACCATTTTTTATCGCAAAATTAGCAGCGATGAATCTAAGAAAACCGAGACATACTTTTCGTTGAAAAAAAAACAATGAAAACTGAAACCAACGATAACTGATGTCAATGAAAACCGAGGTATCCCTGTATTGTCCTCAGGTTACATAGCAAAAATCTGCTTACAGATTCTCTGTAACACCCATGCCTAAGGCTGCTTTCACATCAGCGGTTTTCGCTGATAGCGGCAGTTGCGGTGAAAAAAAACGCAACTGCCGCGATTACCGCATAACGGCTGCACTTGCGGTTCACTTGCGGCAAGCCCCATACAATGTCTATGGGGCTTGCGGCAGGTGCGGCAAATGCGATTTCGGCACTTGCGGCAGCGAAAAAAAACGCGGCATACCGCGTTTTTTTCGCGGCCGCACCTGCCGCACACTTACCGCAAGCCCCATAGACATTGTATGGGGCTTGCCGCAAGTGCAACCGTTATGCAGTAATCGAGGCAGTTGCGTTTTTTTCACCGCAACTGCCGCGATCAGCGAAAACCGCTGATTTGAAAGCAGCCTAAGGGCCCTTTCACATCAGCGTTTTTTTCAAATCGCGGCAGATGCGGTTTTTTCACCGCATCTGCCGCGATTTCCGCATACCGGCTGCACTTGCGGCACGGTTGCGGCGCAGTTGCGGTAAACGCCGTACAATGTATAGGCGGACTTGCGGCAGGTGCGGCAAGTGCGGTTTTGGCACTTGCGGCAGGTGCGGCCGCGAAAAAAAATGCTGTCAGCCGCGGTTTTTTTCGCGGCCGCACCTGCCGCAAGTGCCAAAACCGCACTTGCCGCACTTGTCGCAAGTCCGCCTATACATTGCATGGCGCTTACCGCAACTGTGCCGCAACCGTGCCGCAAGTGCAGCCGGTATGCGGTAATCGCGGCAGATGCGTTTTTTTCACCGCATTTGCCGTGATTTGAAAAAACGCTGATGTGAAAGGGCCCTAAGAGAAGAGCTGGTTTTTATGTGACTCAGTTGAGGGTCAAGACAGCAATCTGAGATGTGTTTCACAAGGCTAGGAAGTATTAAGCCCATAAATAAAAGCTGCGTGCTCACCTTTTTTTGTCACGAGGAAGTGAGTAAATTCCACTAAAACATTAAACGAATGTCGACTGATCCCGGTAAGGCGGCCGTCACACGGAACGATTTCTTGCCCGATATCGTTTAAGCGATCTCCTTTTTTATCGCTTAAGCGATATCGGGCAAGAAATCGTTGCATGTAATCAAGCGATTTACGATGGTAAATCGCTTGATCGTGACATCGCTGATCTGAGCTCCGGTTCTCAGATCTAGCGATGAACGATTTCACGATCTCCTTCATCGTGGTGTATAACACCACGATGAGCGATTTCCCAGCGCAGAGTCGATGCTGGGAGATGGTAACTATGGTACACGTCGGGTAACTAAGCGACGCGCGGCGCCTAGTTACCCGATGTGTACCATAGTTACCAGCGAGATCGCGGCTCCACATCGCTGGTGAGTCTGTCTGTGTGACAGCTCACCAGCGATGTGAGCGATATTGTAAGCGATTGCGCGTGCACGTGATCGCTTACAATATCGCTCGAGATATCTCAGCGTGTGACGGCCGCCTTATATGGAAAGGTTCGATAGACGATCTTATGTGAATGGGGGTGCTGGTCAAGTGATGATTGAGGCTGGTTTCACACTGCGGTTTTTCACTGATCAGGTTCCATCAGGTTTGTGTGCCAAAACCAGGAGAGGAACCAGGAGAGGAACTTACAGAGAAAAAGTATAATTGAAAGATTGACACCTGTTCTGAGTTTTGGAGACACTCCTGGTTTTGAAACCTGATCGAACCTGACCTGATCTGACCTGATCTGACCGCAGTGTGAAACCAGCCTTAGTGAGATGTTGATCATGCATGTTCAATTTTGCTAACATGTCAGTTGGTGGCTTTCACATACAGCACACAGAAGCAGCTGAACAAGCTCTTGTGTATGGGAGATACAGATGAGATGGCTGTTGGCTGAACAATCAGCCAAAGCATCATTCGTCCAACAGCCATCTAATGTCTATGGAGGTTGAGGTGCAGAGATCCTATCTAAAGCGGCCGTCACACGCAACAATTTTAAGCCCGATATCGTTTAAGCGATCTCCTTTTTGATCGCTTAAGCGATATCGTTTTGGCATCGTTGCATGTAATCAAGCGATTTTACTATGTAAAATCGCTTGATCGTGACATCGCAGATCTGAGCTCCGGAGCTCAGATCTAGCGATGAACGATGTCACGATCTGCTTCATCGTGGTGTATGACACCACGATGAACGATCTCCCAGCGGCAGAGCCTATGCTGGGAGATGGTAACTATGGTACACGTCGGGTTACTAAGCGCCGCGCGGCGCCTAGTAACCCGATGTGTACCATAGTAACCAGCGAGATCGCGGCTCCACATCGCTGGTGAGTCTGTCTGTGTGACAGCTCACCAGCGATGTGAGCGATATTGTAAGCGATCGCGCGTGCACGTGATCGCTTACAATATCGCTAGCGATATCTTAGCGTGTGACGGCCGCTTTATCCATTGTACCTATAGCTTTTGAGGGACAGGGTAGACGTAGTAGGTAGGCAGTGATGTAGCTAATACAGCGAGGTGCTGGTGGAAAGAGAAACTTCATGATGACACCACTAACTACTTTCAATTATCCAATATATAATAATAATAATTTTTATATATATAGCGCCAACATATTCCACAGCACTTTACAATTCAGAGGGTATACGATATAATACAATAATATGTAATAAAATACAGTACAATATGAGACAATACAAATATAATACAATACAAACCATATGAGACGAAAAGTAAATAAATACATCACTGAACCCATTAGGAGTGAGGTCCCTTCTCACAAGCTTTCAATCTATATAGACTTGCCAATGTTTTCTCCAGTGAAGGATGTTTATTCCTAGAGACTAAAGTCTGGGTTACACGCTTCAATGTGTCGGTGAACCGACCAACAATCCGACTTGACTTACATCGTTTGAACGACGTTCAATGATCGCTAGTGAGGTGTCACACAAACTGATATCGAGAACAACGCAGTAACAATTCCGCGACAAGCAAACGATACTTGCGGTCGCCTATTGGTTGCCTATGTCCTCCAGTTCTGAATAGGCAAAGTCGTTAACGACATCGTTATCAAGGTGTCACACACACCCATGCTGCAGGTTGGGCGGACGATCAACAACTGATTTATGGTCCGGTTCATAAACCTCCGATCAACGATAAGCCGTTGGTTGATTCTACATGTCACACACAATGACGTTGTTGCTCCACCCCAGAACCCGTGACGTACCAACAATATCATTAATGATATCATAGCGCGTAACGGGCCTTTAAGAGGCAGATAAATCAAACTGTTTACCCAAGAAATTTACCACCAAGATTCAATCAGATTTGCTAAAATGGGTGAAGCTGGGAATGAGCCAGGACAGAGTTTGGTGTGGCTATACTCTCCCGTCAAATTCTTCAAAAGTGGCAGTGTTTATGTGGAGCCCACTGGGATGGGGTACTCAGTACCGGACCGGGGTATCGCTGGGGGTATCCCGGCCGTCTTGGTCCGGACCGTGTCCCGAGCCCACAAGTAAAGGTTGGGGGGTATTTACAAGGGAGAAAGTCGTGATGCCACCCATGGTATGAGGTCAGGGTGACCACCGCTGCTGCAGAACCTCAGGGTGTGATGGATGGCAGCCTGTGATGTGACGGCTCTCCACGGGCAGAGTCTGGTCCACAGGGCAGTAGTGATAATAACAGTTTGTGAGGGAGTTGTGAGGTGGGAACAGGGTTCGCAAGGATTACACAGACTCACGGTTTTGTAGTTTTCCAAGTCTTTACTGAAGCAGATGGTATTCAGCTGAGTACTGTCCACGGAGTCTGTACAGGGGCCGGGTTGCTCCCACCCTGGCTGAGTCCTGTGGATCCCTGACCCTGCGCTGTGTGTGTGGCCCTACTGCCTCTTTAGCTGAGCTGCTGGCCCTGTCTCCCCTCACGAGTACCAACTTGCTAGGCAACTTGAGTCTTTTCTGTGTTCCTGACCCCGCCGTGTTGCTTCACTGTGGTACAGTGAAGATGTGGGACCTTCACTAAACCGGTGTTCACTGTGCTGTATGTTTCAGTCACAATCCCGGATCCGGTATCCGTGCTTTGCGCTTCCCTGGGGTGAATCTCAGGGAACTCAGTCTCCCAGGTGTGTTTCTCTCTGCTGCTTCTTCTGTCCTCAGACCCTGGCTTGGCCTTGAACTGGACAGTGGACCGTGGGTTGGGCCTAAAGCAGCCCTTTTACACCCAGGTCCGTCTTCCTCAGTTCTCCTGGGAACTGAACTACCTGACTAACTGTCCACTTCCTCTCCACACCAGAATATATAGGGAAGCAGCTTTAGCTCCCCCTTATGGCCTGGAGGCGCTAGTGTAGTATTGTGGGTTGTGTGGGGAGTTAACCCTTTGTGGTGTTACTGTGGCAGATGAGCCCTGGGTGCCACATTTATTACACCAAAAATGTTATTCTGGGTAACAATTCTGGCTTTGGCAAGATGTGGAATGCATCACTGTTAAATTGCAACAAATTCATTAAAAAGCATGCACCTCCTAATGAATTGGTCTCATTTAATTTTCTATTGCCCCTCATTAAGTCTGGCATTTCGTATGCCACAACACCTGTGATAGCCCTTCTATTGTGAAAAAGACAATAAAGAATAAGGGTACCGTTACACGACGCAATATTGCATGCAATTTCACTGGCAATTTGCCGGTTGCAGTGAAATCATGGACACATTGTTACATTTGTACACGGCAACAAACTAGAACAATGTGTCCATGATTTCACTGCAACCAGCAAATTGCCAGTGAAATTGCATGCAATATTGCTTCGTGTAACGGTACCCTAAAACCCTCAGGACAGAGAGATTTTTTTTGACTGGTGTATATAACTCAGAGGATATATTAGCTTTCATAATATATTATAGCACAAGGTTTCTTTGACATCAGCGTTTGTTCAAATCCGGCAGAATTCCACCCTTTTTGAAAAAAAAAACAGAATGCAGCAACATTGCGTTCTGTCTAATGCGTTTTGTATTGGAGTTCCGAACATGTGCGGTGACTTGTGTTTTCATCCGGATCTGGCAAATCTGGCACCGGACAAAAAAACGCTGTGAACTGCGATTTTAAAGCAAGTTACAATTACTTTAAAACGTCTATAAATGTATATCAAAATGTGAAGTTCTTTACAAGAGGAAAATAATACATACTTCTAATAAACTCCAAACATGGGATAACCTGATGTACTCTACAAAACACACAAGGTTCATGCAAGAGTATGTAAATGGGTTATTGTTTCAGCAGCATGTGAACAGGATTGTGACAATCGCTGCTGAAACATAATCTTGGTAAACTAATAAAATAGGACTACTATCTCTTTAATTAAAGCTCCCTGGTTAGAGGTTTAAAACAAAACCATCGTTTTATGGAGCAGGTGTGTATCTGAAAGGGAAGGAAACATGATATTTCTGGCAGTTCTCGAGATATAAAGAAGGGACATTAAGATAAAGAGTTAGCCAGGGAAGAATATAAGACTTTATTGAGGTGTCAATTCAATGGTGATATGGCAAAGAATAAAGGTACTTCAGCCAGGTAGAGTTATTTCCAAGAGTATGACTGAAGTAAAAAAATTAGCAATTGCTTATCATTTAAAATATTAATTTCTACGTGTAGTTTCAATATATGCAACATTAAACCCCAAAAGTAGGAAAGAAATAACAGATACATCTGTTCTGTATTACCAAGGTGCATGATTTTCTACAAGTTGAGCAATGACGCATGTAGAAATCCTCTAACCAAAATAAATAAATAAAAATAGGTATCTGTGTTTTTTTACATTCGCTCTAATTTGGACTAAAGAAGCATGACATTCCTTGCATTGCACCCCATTCAGAAAAATAAAGAAAGAGGTATTCAAAACTGTCATGGTATGAAATTGTCCTAGACAGGTGTGATGGAAGGGAAGCCAAAACATGTGACTATAAAAGTATTAATGATTTAGTAAGTTTTCCTAATAACTAAACACAGATAAATGTATATTGGTTGTTTCTTGAGTAGTTTAGAGCAGTCCTGTCTCCCCCGTCTTCTCCCCTACACACTGTCTTCGTCCCCTGTGTGCTGGCTTCAACTCCTGTGCGCTGATTTAACCCCCTGTGCGTCATCGTATCCCAGTTCACTGTGTTCCCCTGTGCACTGTCTCAAACACCCTTGCGCTGCCTCCCCTCTGTGCGCTGTCTTCACCCCCCATGCACTGTCTCTTCCCCTCATGCATTGTCTTCTCCCCCATGCGCTGTCTCTCCTCCTCGTGTGTTGTATTCTCCCACCATGCATTGTCTCTCCCCCATGCACTCTCTTCTCCCCCTGTGTGCTATGCCTCTTGCCCTCATGTCCCTAGACGAGTTCTTTCACCCCATGAGAGGATCTCATTCCTAACCCTGTCTTACCCTAAACTCACCCCTGACTAGTGTGCAGGGCAGCAGAATCACTAATCCTACGCTACTATAACAACACAAAGGGAATAAAACAGACAATGGGAAAATAAACTTCCAGGCAACTAACTTTAGAAACTAGTCCAAAGCAAATTTTCTTTCCATGGCTCACACCTCCACACCGATACCAAGGTATAGCAGTCTATGACTGGCAATTACCCAAGCTGGTACCGGAGGGCACGGGCTACCTCAAGGGCCCGTTTGCTGGGACATGTTTCGAAAAGATCGGATACATGTCACACAATAAGACTTGTAGGCACATTCAACCATGAATGGGGCACTATGCGCTCCATTTTTCAAAAGCATTGGTCCGTTCTGCGTTCGGACCCAGTATTGTGCAGATGTGTCTCAGACAGACCACTGATGATGCCCAGGAGGGCCAGAAATCTGAGGCACGTCCTGGTGGATAGCCACTACGTGCCACATATAGTCTCCCCCTTTGGATCTCAGCGACCAATACCGGGTTGTTTTCCTTGTTTCCATTGCCTTTCCTGCGCAAACATCGAGCGTGCTTCCCACTTTCACTCTTCTGACAGGGCTAACACTTTTGAAATCAGGCACAGAATCACGTGTAGTACTACTCACGTGGTGTACTCTGCAGTCTGTGCCTGCTCTCGTATTTATGTAGGTCTTACGTCACGTGAGCTGAGGGTGAGAGTGAGGGAGCATGTTCGGGATATCATTGCAGTAGCTAAGGCAAAGGAGGATACGGAATTGAAAACATTACCCAGGCATTTTAAGAAACACCACGGATGTAGTTCACAGAGGATGTCACAGGGCCTGTGCCCAATCCCGTGGCCCTGGTGGTCGCTGAAAAGAGTCAGTAAAAATAAAACAAAAGTGTTTTGAGACGCCACCTGCGGTTCCGTTAATGTTACCGGCGCTGCGGGACAGATCTCCGGGGCGTTGGTAGAGCAGCAAGATGGTTACGCTCCCTGTAGGTGGAGCGGGATGCACGGGGCAGTAAAGGAAGTTATAGTTGTTTTTTCACTGGAACGTAGTTTCCACCAGGCCTTGTCACTTGTCCTATCCCTACTGCGGTCGCGGCTCGGCAGGTGAAGATAATAAAGTACGCCTCACAGTCTTTTCACTCTGTACGGGTGTACTGGCAGTTCTTTAAAGCAGGTTAACAAGCAACAAAGTCTTTCAGGGTCTGCATGGCCTTGGTAGTCACTGGGGAACCAGGATGTTTTACTCAGGACCCTCGGTGGTATGCCTGCTGTTTCTTTCCAATTCCTTTCAGTGCTCTCCCCTGTCTCCTTCAGTGCTCCCACACACAAAGCCTCAAGCCAGCTCTCACGGATCCTCTCTGTGGGACTGCTCACTGAGTCCTTGGGACCCTATATGGGGCCTTTTTATGGATGCGCCAGGTGTTCAGCCGCGACTTCCTCTAGAAGCTCAGGCCTCCAGTTCGACGGCTCGGGGATGAACACCCGCACCGTGCTCAGAGACGGTCCTCTGTTCCGGGACAGATCCTTCCGGTCGGTAATCGTACTGCATCCGGATTCAGGTGCGCCGCACTACCTGGTGCCCTTTGGATCTCCTTCCTTCCCAACGGCTTCTCTGCCATCCTGCTCACCTCACTCCCCAATGGAGCTCTCCTACTCCACACTGGCCTCCTATCTCACTACCCTAACCCTCCTCCCACCCACACACTTTTCTACTCTGTAACTCCTCCCATGGGACTGGGTCCTCCCTACAGCGGGTCCACGCACGGTCCCCTACCTAAGGTGTGTATGGATGTGTGTTATGAGGGTCCCTTATGTGACATCCCAATTCCCCAGTTACAGAAATACTAAACACTCTTATATACCCGACCAGTGGGGCGCCACATATCCCCTTGGTTAAGTTCACTCGTCCACGGGTGAGCCGGTTCCGGTACAGAGTAAAATTTACATTTTTATTAACATGCAAACAACATTACATAGTGCTTTTCTTCCCTTAACGGAGGTACTTTTGACTTTAACATTACCGGATCAACGGGACCAACAGGTGAAAACATATCAAGAACACATTACCAACCAAGAACGGGGCCTGATTTCAATACAGTCCTAGTGGTAGTGTCCTTCACTCTCAGCAGTGTCTTTTTTACCACCGGGCTGTATAATTGGCACACTTGCACAGAGTCCAATGGCTTGACCGCTTACAGTCCAGAGGCTCAACAAAATCAAAGTTCACTATTTGCAAAACTTCACAGATTGTCTATTAGCATCAATTAGCAATCACACAGAACTATTTACAGGGACACATCAACATTCCAGTCCATACATTTATACACTCGCAATGCGTACCTTCCTCTCGAGCCTAGATGTCTCTCATAGGTGACCCGGTTGGTCCAGTACAGATCCCGGTCCGGGTGTCCCTTGGGGAGGTAAGCCTCAAGGTCCCTCCAACTGACAAACACCTCCTCAGGTAACTCAGGCTCCTGGATGAACCCCCACCCGTTGTCCAAGTGAAAGGCCATCACAGTACCTAATTAATGCTGCTCCGGGGACACTTTCACGGGCTGCTCCCGGGCTCTGGCTTTGGCCAGGAGGTTTTGCTTCTCCTGTGCCCACCAGTGCTCTTGGCGGCATTGCTTCTCTGCCTGGTCAGCTTGAAAGCGCTGGTAAGTGTAATCGTCCTGCTCCGGAACTGGAGCTAGAGCACGGTTCTGCGACACGGACATGGCAGTGGCACCTACCCGCCCGACAGATCGATGCTGGTGGCGATCCCACCACAGAACGCGTGGCCCAGATACCCCGACATCCTCATCGCTGCTGGCCTCATCTTCCTCAGGTTACTCCTCCACAGAATCCAGCTGGCTGGATGGCTCCTCAATCACGGCCTCCACCACCACATCTTGACTCTCCAACGGTAACCTCCTGGACGTCTGTCAAGCCCACTGGGACGAGGGTACTCGGTACCGGACCGTGTCTGCTATTGGGGAAGTCACGGGTGGTCCTGGTCCGGACCGTGTCCCGGGCCCTGGCAAATAAAAGGGTGTATTTACAGGGGAGAATAGTCTATCGTGACGCCACCCACTATGTGATGGGGCCGCCGCTGCTGCAGAACCTCCGGGGATGGTGTAATGGCAGCGCAGATGGAATAGTTCCAGTGGGTAGAACTGTATTCCCCGGGGCAGTGAGGGTAAAGTCTATAATGGATTTGGATAATGGAGACGGGGTTAAAGAACACACTCACGTTTTGTAGTAAAAGGTGCAATTCTCCTTCTCTCCTGATGCTGCAGCTTTCTTCCAGCCCTTGTGCAGAGGTGACAGGCTTGTAAATCTTCAGGTGGGACCTTGCTGCTATTAGATGTAGGGCAAAGGTTGCAATCAATACACAGACTCACAGTTTTGCTGTTTTCCAAAGCTTTACTGCAGATGTTGTTGCAGATTATAGTCCACGGAGTCTGTACTGGGGCTAGGCTTTCCTCCCACCCTGTCCGGGTCATCAGCTTCCTCTTGCTGCGCTGTGTGTGTGTGTCCTGGCTGCTGCTTCTAGCTGAGCTGCTGGGACTGTCTCACTGTCTCTCTGTTCTGCTGGTACCACTTGCCTAGGCAACTTGAGTCCTCTGTGCTGTGCTGACCCCTCCATGTTGCTTTGCACTGGTACTGTGGTCGTCTAGAAACCCCACTGCTCCTGGATTCACCGTGCTGTGTGTCAGTCACAGTACCAGATCCGGTGTCTGTTCTGTGCGCTTCTCTAGAGCGAGTAATGGTTGCACTCAAGCTCCCAGAAGTGTTCCTCTGTTCTTAGTTCTCCTTTCCTCAGACCCTCACTAGGCCTGGAATCTGTGAGCAGACTGGAGAGAAGCTTAGCACAGCCTCTCTTTGTCACTGCAGTCTCTCTCTCAGTTCTCCAGGAACTGAACTAAACTTACTTCCTCATGAGCTGGAGTATTTAAGAGAGCAGGTGGTGTTCCCCCTCCTGGCCCAGAGGTGCTAGTGTAAGTCAGTGTGTTGTGGGGAGGGAACCCATGTGATGTTATTGTGGCACATTAACCCATGGGGTGCCACATGTCCTCCATGGGCTCAGCTGGCTCCTCTGGATCTTCTGGTTCAGTTCTGGTCACCTCATCAGGGGCAGGCACTTCAGGGACCTCCGTCTCGGCTGCAGACGTCGCTCCCTCTTCGAAGATGGGTTGCGGGTTCGGCTACTGGTCGCTACTGGCAACCTCGGGCTCAACCAGGGACTAGTCCGTTGCCCTTGGTTCCAGTTCTGGGTTGCAGGACTCTCTCTGCCCTGCTCGCTGGGTCAGAGCAAAGTAGGTGTCAGCACTCCAGGGTCTGAAGATCCAATCTAGGCTTTCGTTCAACTGGGTCCATAGGTCTCCCAGGCTTCCCTAAAGGCATCATCCCCTTTGCATGGCAGGAGCAACTGGGGACCCTGCTCAGTAGCTCCAGGGCCGCCTGCTTCCTCCACCTCGCAGGCCAGGTTTCTTTGGTTGCTTGCCGCCATCGTCGCAGACCCATGGACCACACTGCTTCTTTGTCAACTTCTCCTTTTTGCCTCACCCTTCCTGCCGCCATTTATAGTTTCTGGCAGGGATACTTTAATCTCAGGCCCGCCCCTTGGTTTTTCCTTGGCAACTTGGGCGGGTCTGGATTTTCGTATCTCTGGCAGGGCCCTCACATGATGAGGGGCTGAGGCACGCCCCCGGGCCTACACATGTTGTTAAGTCTCTGACCCCGCCATCTTGGAGTTCAACAATAAAGTTTGGTTTAACACACAGGTCAAGGCACACAGTACCCGGTTTTACCAGGCATGGGATCTTGTTTGTGATGCCAAAAGCTGACCCACCCCAGGGCCTTGGGGTACCCGGTTCCGGGCATATTAGTTCACAGGGGATGTCACGGGGCCTGTTGCCCGGTCCCATGGCCCTGGTGATCGCTGAAAAGAGCCAATAAAAATAAAATAAAAGTGTTTTGTAAAGCCAACTACACTTCCGGTAATGTTACAGACGCTGCGGGACAGACCTCCAGGATGATGGTGGAGCAGCAAGATGGTTATGCTCCCCGTAGATGTAGTGGGATCCCGGGGCAGTAATGAAAGTTACAGTTGTTTTTACACAGGGATGCAGTTTACACCAGGTCTTGTCACTTGTCCTTTCCCTGCTGCGGTTGGCGGCTCGTCAGGTGAGGATAATAAAGTAAGCCACACAGTCTTTTCATTCTGTACAGGTTTACTGGCAGTTCTTTAAATAAAGTTAAAAAGCAACACAATCTTTCTGGCACCAAACAATAATGAGTAGTCCAACACTGATGAATGCGATTAATAACCGCATTCATCCACCACCAGAAAATCTGCAAAAAATCAGTGCAAAAAATCCGCACAGGAATCACACAAAAAGCTCTCTGTTTATAATAAATATTTTTTCTTTTTTCCAGTTTGTAGCAAGTGCTATCAAAAAAGTATCAAAAACAGGGCTATTGGTCTGTACGTTTTTTGCAAAAATATACGTAAGCTGTCTCACCTCGTCACGGTTGCCCTAGCGAGACAGTCCCTAGTTGATGTGTGCATTTAAAACCTGAGTGTGTGAACATACCTCAATCCAGGCTCCAGCCAGGACTCCACTCTGTGGGCTTTTTACCTGTGAAACAGCTTATGTGTGGACTACTCATAGGGGAAGGGTGGGTCACTTCCCTTTCCTGCGAACAGGAGAAATACATTCACCAAACAATAATGAGTAGTCCAACACTGATGAATGCGATTAATAACCGCATTCATCCACCACCAGAAAATCTGCAAAAAATCAGTGCAAAAAATCCGCACAGGAATCACACAAAAAGCTCTCTGTTTATAATAAATATTTTTTTTCTTTTTTCCAGTTTGTAGCAAGTGCTATCAAAAAAGTATCAAAAACAGGGCTATTGGTCTGTACGTTTTTTGCAAAAAACAATCTTTCTGGGTCTGCCTGGCCGGGGTAGTCATTGGGGAACCAGGATGCTTTACTCAGGACCCCCGGTGGTATGCCTGCCATTCCTTTCTGATCCCTTCCTGCGCTCTCCGCCTGTCCCCTTCAGCGCTTCCGTGCTTGGAGCCACAAGCCAGCTCCTACGGATCCTCTCTGTGGGACTTTTCACTGAGTCCTTGGGACCCTATTTGGGGCCTTTGTATTGATGCGCCAGGTGTTCGGCCGTGACTACCTCTAAAAGCTTGGGCCTCCGGTTTGACAGCTTGGGGATGAACACCCGCACCATGCTTAAAGCCAGTCCTCTGTTCCAGGAAAGATCCCTTCGGTCGGTAATCATACCCAGTTCGGATTCAGGAGCACCGCACTACCTGGTGCCCTTAGGATCTCCTTCCCGACGGCTTCTCCGCCGTCCTGCACATCTCACTCCGCAACGGAGCTCTCCTACTACACACTGGCCTCCTGTCTCACTACCCTAACTCTCCTCCCATCCACAAACCTTTCTACCCTGTCACCCCCCCCATGGGACTGGGTCCTCCCTACAGTGGTTCCACCCATGGTCCCCTACCTAGGGTATGTATGAATGTGTGTTATGAGGGTCCCTTATGCTACATCCCAATTCCACAGTCACAGGAATACTACACACTCTTATATGGGTGCAGTACCCCTAAGTGGCGTCCCGACCAGTGGGGCGCCACACAAGCATCTTTTGGGGCAAAAAAAAAAATATATAAAAAATTTTAGACTGTCTTATTTTCAGGTAAACTTGGTATTGATCATACACAAATTGGGCCCCTTTTAACCAGTCAGTCAGATGTTTCAATTCACTGAAAGTTCAGCACCTCTGACCGAATAAACTTCATAACTCAGATGATGGACCTTCAGTTATTGCCGGCAGTGCATTAAAACAGAGCACTCTGCACAAGTCGCCACAACGTAGCTCTCCCAGCATCAATAGTACCAAACCAGATGCAGTTAGTAGAGGAAGATACTGAATGAGTGCAGCAAGTTAAATTCATGACAACAGTTAAATGAAGATCTCCTTTAAGCGATTAAATGTAAGGGAATCTAGCCACCGAGTATGCATATTAACGTCTGATATTTTTGTACAAGGATTTTTTATTTCTAAAGTGCCTCAGAATATTTTGGTGCTATATAAATAAAATTATTATCAAATCCAAAACAGTCTTGGTCCTGCATACACTACATAAGAATCATATTTGAAATTGGTTGGTAATAAATTCCCGTTGGTTGGTTAGTAATGGTCACCAAGTAAGATCGCTCAATAACATTGTTGTCTATTGGAAAGACTGACAGTATACAGGGTGACATCATTTCTAAAGGTTGAAATTACTGTAATAGTAAAGAAAAAATGATCAAAACTGGAATAGCAAATGTTTTACTTTTAGAAATAAAGGTTGTTGCCTTTCCTGTGTCTTGTTGCAGTGAGCAGTATGCAGAGCCTGATTACAGACAATAGAAAAAACAACTGATGACAGACAAAATGATGAATTTCCATAGTCTCTAGGGGAGGGAATATAAATGATCATGCATTGCCAAATTAGCAAACTTAAATCACCAAACCTGATCTGTTAACAAGGATTGTGTATCACCTTGCCATCTTCTATATGAATAATGTTCCAAGCTGGCTAATGAACTGAAGTATTTGTAGGGAGGCCCGCTCCAGAAATAGATTTTGAAATCAGAAGCTAGGCCAAGGACCACTTTCCATCCAGACAGAAGGTTGCTTTACACCAGCTTTTATTGCTTAGGACATCTGTTTTAAAGGGAATCTATACAAAAGCCTTTCCCTGGACTACCTTGCCCAAATGAATTAAGAAATTTAAATTGACCATCTGACATCAGATAGGGAGTCAGGATGTGTCAGAGCGATAGAAGCAACGAGGGCAACTGGAAAGAAGCGCTCAAATGGCTTCCTTATCTTTTCAGAATATCTGACATAAATATTGTGCTTTATAGAAACTTCATATGATCTGATGAGGCTGGGGAACTTACTTCATTCATGTATGAATGGTTACATGAGAAAGCTCATGAGTCTCAGGATAGGGCCAGCAGAGGAATGCTGTAAATTGCAAACAGAATTCATTTTTTTTCTCCAATGCATCCTAGAAGCCATTTTTCAACATGACAAAGCGGGGCCGCATTTTGCTTATACTACTGTAAGCAGTCTTCATGGCCTTAACGTGCTATCATGGCCTGAGGTATCTCTGGACTTGTCTCCCTTCAAGAACATCTGGATCAGGGGAGAAAAGACAACCTGCATTCACCTGTGGCTGTGCCCTGATCTCCCTACAGTCTCTGTATGGGTTCTTTCACCCCGTCGCCGAGAAGGATACGTAGTCCCTCGCTGGCTAACCCCCAATAGGGACATGGCCAGGGGGAGCACTAGTCCTAACTGCTACACTAATAACAACAAGAAGGGAAGGAAAGACAGACAAGGAAACAAAAAACAGCTTCATGTGTGCTGCCACACTCCTAGGCAGCAGACGGCTTGGCAACAGTCAGCTTCTCCAAAGTAGCATCTTCACCTCAGATAGCTAGGCAAAAAATGAGGTTCAAGCACCATCAAGGAATGCTGGATTGTGTGACCATATAAAGGAGATGGGAGTTATCACAAAGTAGCCACACCAGGGAAGGCAACTGAGTAGCTTTGCTAGCAAGAGAACTGACATTAACTCCCACACTGCCAAGGGAAAGAAGCACATCCAAAAGGAAGTCTCAATAAAGGAATGAGACACAGGTTCCAAACCTGTCACAAGTCTCCAAAGTAAGAGAGACCATCGTGACACATGCAGTGAATACGGAAAGTATTCAGACCCCTTTAAATTTTTCACTCTTTCTTTCATTGCAGCCATTTGGTAAATTCAAAAAGTTAATTTTTTTCACATTAATGTACACTCTGCACCCCATCTTCACTGAAAAAACATAAATGTGGAAATTTTAGCAAATATATTAAAAAATAAAAACTGAATTATCACATGGTCATAAATATTCAGACCCTTTGCTCAGTATTGAGTAGAAGCATTCTGTTGAGCTAGTACAGCCATGAGTCTTCTTGGGAATGATACAATAAGTTTTTCACACCTGGATTTGGGGATCCTCTACTATTCTTCCATGCAGATCCCCTCCAGTTCCATCAGGTTGGATAGTGAACGTTGGTGGACAGTCAATTCCAGGTCTCTCTAGAGATGCTCAATTGGGTTTAGGTCAGGGCTCTGGCTGGGTCAATCAAGAATGGTCACAGAGTTGTTCTGAAGCCACTCCTTTGTTATTTTAGCTGTGTGCTTGGGGTCATTGTCTTGTTGGAAGGTGAAGCTTCGGACACGTCTGAGGTCCAGAGCACTCTGGAAGAGGTTTTCATCCAGGATATCTCTGAACTTGGCCGCATTCTTGCTTCTTTCAATTGCAACCAGTTCTGTCCCAGCAGCTGAAAAACACCCCCATAGCATCATGCTGTCACCACCATGTTTCATGGTTGGGATTGTATTGGGCAGGTGATGAGCAGTGCCTGGTTTTCTCCACACATACCACTTAGAATTATCACCAAATAGTTATATCTTCGTCTCATCAGACCAGAGAATCTGATTTCCCATAGTCTGGGAGTCATTTATGTGTTTTTTTGCAAACTCTATGTGGGCTTTCATATGCACTGAACAGAGGCTTCTGTCGAGCCACTCTGCCATAAAGGCCTGACTGATAGTTGACTTTGTGGAACTTTCACCCATCTCCCTACTGCATCTCTAGAGCTCAGCCATAGTGATCTTGGGGTTCTTCTTTACATCTCTCACCAAGGCTCTTCTCCTACAATTGCTCAATTTGGCGGGAAGGCCAGGTCTAGGAAGACTTCTGGTGGTCCCAAACGTCTTCCATTTAAGGATTATGGAGGCCACTGTGCTCTTAGGAACCTTGAGTACTGCAGAAATTCTTTTGTAACATTGTCCAGATCTGTGCCTTGCCACAATGCTGTCTCTGAGCTCATTTAGCAGTTCCTTTGACCTCATAGCTCACATTTGGTCTCACATGCACTGTGAGCTACAGTTGTGGCCAAAAGTATTGACACCCCTGCAATTCTGTCAGATAATACTCAGTTTCTTCCTAAAAATGATTGCAATTACAAATTCTTTGGTATTATTATCTTCATTTAATTTGTCTTAAATAAAAAAAAAAAACACAAAACAGAATGAAGCAAAAAGAAAAACATTGATCATTTCACACAAAACTCCGAAAATGGGCCAGACAAAAGTATTGGCACCCTCAGCCTAATACTTGGTTGCACAACCTTTAGCCAAAATAACTGCGATCAACCGCTTCCGGTAACCATCAATGAGTTTCTTACAATGCTCTGCTGGAATTTTAGACCATTTTTTTGGGCAAACTGCTCCAGGTCCCTGATATTTGAAGCATGCCTTCTCCAAACTTCCATTTTTAGATATCTCCACAGGTGTTCTATGGGATTCAGGTCTGGACTCCTTTCTGGCCAACTTAGAAGTCTCCAGTGCTTTCTCTCAAACCATTTTCTAGTGCTTTTTGAGGTGTGTGTTGGGTCATTGTCCTGCTGGAAGACCCATGACCTCTGAGGGAGACGCAGCTTTCTCACACTGGGCCCTACATTATGCTGCAAAATTTGTTGGTAGTTTTCAGACTTCGTAATGCCATGCACACGGTCAAGCAGTCCAGTGCCAGAAGCAGCAAAGCAACCCCAAAACATCAGGGAACCTCCGCCATGTTTGACTGTAGGGACCATGTTCTTTTCTTTGAATGCCTCTTTTTTTCTCCTGTAAATTCTATGTTGATGCCTTTCCCCAAAAAGCGCTACTTTTGTCTCATCTGACCAAAGGACATTCTTCCAAAACGTTTTAGGCTTTCTCAGGTAAGTTTTGGCAAACTCCAGCCTGGCTTTTTTATATCTCGGGGTAAGAAGTGGGGTCTTCCTGGGTCTCCTACCATACAGTCCCTTTTCATTCAGACGCCGACGGATAGTACGGGTTGACACTGTTGTACCCTCGGACTGCAGGGAAGCTTGAAGTTGTTTGGATGTTAGTCGAGGTTCTTTATCCACCATCCGCACAATCTTGCGTTGAAATCTATCGTCAATTTTTCTTTTCCGTCCACATCTAGGGAGGTTAGCCACAGTGCCATGGGCTTTAAACTTCTTGATGACACTGCGCATGGTTGGTTTCTCAAGTCCTCAGACAGTTCTTTGGTCTTCTTTCTTTTCTCCATGCTCAATGTGGTACACACAAGGACACAGGACAGAGGTTGAGTCAACTTTAATCCATGTCAACTGGCTGCAAGTGTGATTTAGTTATTGCCAACACCTGTTAGGTGCCACAGGTAAGTTATAGGTACTGTCAATTACACAAATTAGAGAAGCATCACATGATTTTTCTAACGGTACCAATACTTTTGTCCACCCCCTTTTTTATGTTTGGTGTGGAATTACATCCAATTTGGCTTTAAGACAATTCCTTTTGTGTTTTTTCATTGAAGACAAATTAAATGAAGATAATAATACCAAAGAATTTGTGATTGCAATCATTTTCAGAAAGAAACTGAGTATTATCTGACAAAATTGCAGGGGTGTCAATATTTTTGGCCACAGCTGTATGAGGTTATATATAGACAGGTGTGTGCGTTTCCAAATCAAGTCCTATCGGCTTAATTAAACACAGCTGGACTCCAATGAAGGAGTAGAACCATCTCAAGGAGGATTCAAGGAAATGGACAGCATGTGACTTAAATATGAGTGTCTGAGCAAAGGGTCTGAATATTTATGACCATGTGATATATCAGTTTTTCTTTTTTAATAAATCTGCAAAAATGTCTACATTTCTTCATACAAGATGGGGTGTAGAGTGCATACTAATGAGAAAAAGATAAACTTTTTTGAATCTACAAAATGGCTGCAATGAAACAGAGTGTAAAATTTAAAGGGATCTGAATACTTTCCATACCCACTGTATATATAAGATGTCTGCCCGATGCTATCGCATTAGAAGGGCGCTGACACTATGATGGGGGCAGGGGCTCTGTGGCACTGGAGGACTCTGACCGTCTACCCTCTGTGCAGTCTCTTTCCCCTACCCCTGGCTCTCTCCCAATGTATGTAAATAAATTAATTCTTAGGGTACCGTCACACCTGGTGATGGCACCGCCGATTTCTTAGGCGATGTAGGGGCGTGGCCTATCGGTGCCGATATCGCCCCTGCATCGCCTAATGTAAAGGGGCGATGTCGGCACTACATATCGCCTCTGAGTGGTCGCCTGGTTTCACATCAGTGCTCTGAAACCAGGCGAGCACTCAGGGGCGATGTGTAGACATCGCCCCATGTAACAGGGGGATGGCGTTTTGGCTCCCATGTTACAGCATCGCCGCTGGGGTTTTTAGACAGCCCAGAGGCGATGCCACCTGTCAGATCGCCGGTGCATCAACAAAGGTGTCGCCGCATGTAAACATGCAACGGTGACGCTGGTGGGGCGCCAAAAACATGCGCGCTTCCGCCAGTCGCCGACGACATCTCTGGTGACGGGACCTGGTGTGACGGGCCCCTTAGTTAAGAACCTATTTCTGTGTTTTTTTTTTTATTAATGAAGAGTTTAATTTCCTGGTAAAAAATGTTTAGGGCTTCGCTGTATTTTCTATTGCCAGCGTAGGTAAACCAAGCAGCTACTGGCTGCCAACTACTGCTGCTTGGTGTTATCTTCACTGGCAATAAAAAATACAGGGGGGCCCTATTTTTAGTTATTATTTAAATAAATAACTTTAAAAAATTGGTGTGGTCTCTGTCGTATTTTCTATTGCCAGTCAAGGTAAACCAGGCAGCTGGGGGCTGGAATTCTCAGCGTTGTGAGGCAAATAGACACAGAAGGGGTTAAAGAGTTGTTCCCACAGAATAAGAAATGTATGATTCCAGGCTTCCCAACATCAAGTAATCTATTACCATTACTAGAATACGGAACATTAGCTCTTCCCCCCATATTTTAAGGAAATTTGTATATAAAAAGCATGCACAGTGCCACCCAATTTCGGTCCATGTGGCTGATGAATAAAGTTGAGCACTGTATTATGCTGTATCACCAACTACTTTTGACTTTGAAGAAAACAGCAGCATTCACACTCAACCTGTAGACCAGGACAATGGGGAGGGCTGATCCCAGTACTTCCATCCTCAGCCATCGGAGAGTTAGCACCTATCTATTGAGTTGTTTTTATGGACTTTGCATCATTTTAAATGCACAGATGTAAATGAAGCTTTTTGCTTCCCATACCATTTATATAATTTTATTTGCTCCTTTAATAAAGGCAATAATATTTTAGAAAACTTCTTATAAGTCAGTTCTTCAATTTTCTCAAAACGTGCAATTAGGCTTAGCCTTGAACTTATTTCCACAAGAATACCTCTCAGTAATTACACTTTCACCATATATAATCCCCGATCATAATGTGTCATATCATCTGTATAATATAATTTGTAGGTTCCAATACCAATAAAAATTTATCCTTGTCTCTTGTGCTGTTAGACAAACCACTACATGCTATCTTTATTTTACCGCACAAACTAATTCATCATTGACCGGGATAACTGACCCTCCTGTGTGTGAGGTTCTTTAATTAAGTTACAACAGGGAGCTCTAGATCTTTCTGCCATTTATTCTATAATATACAGAGTAAAATTCACCTACTCTCCATTCCTTATATCTCATTTCCATTTCAAAGTTCTCAGTTTCAACTGTCGCCTGGAGCAAAATCACATCTCCAATAAGAAACGGCCAGCTTCATTACAGTTTAACATAAAAAGATCAGTTGGTATTGATCCATAATTTGGACAAGTGCCATGATATTGACAGGAAGACAAAATAAGTTAGAATGACCATGTTTCAAAAACACTGCCTGTATACTCAATCACCGCAACAGAAATTGCAACGAGGTATAAAGAAAACCCACCCTCATGCTTCTTATTTCCCCTGCAGATCAATGCTAATACAAGGAGGGACTAGGAAGATGGATGCGAACGACATAAACCGAGCATACAGGCTGGATTCCTTTAGTAGATAAAACATTTCACCACTGGGATTTTGGTGTAAGTGGAATGAGATGTCATGTATGAAATATTTTACGTGGTTAAATCAGTAACCCTTTGACAGCTGCAACCACTCAATCATACACGTGAGAAGCAAGTCACAATGAATATGAATTGGAAGCTAAGTGATGCTGCTTGACCCTCAATGACTTAGAAAAAAATCCAGTATACATCCTATTACGTCATATAGGTTCTTTCTTTCTTTTCTTTCTTTCTTCAATTTGTAATCAGAGATTTTGCCCTCGATCCATTTTAAAAGGATTGTAAAAGGCTCCTCCACCGACTCGCTGTTAGGAAAGCTTGTAGTGGGGTGCCTGTGTTAGAAACCCAAAAATCTGATATTGATGACCTCCCCTAAGTATGGTTCATCAATATCTTAGTCTTGGGTTGGACCTCATTCTTCCTATGGATAGGTCAATATTATTGTACTGGACAAACCCTTTTAGAAAACAATTCACTTTAAGATCTGGGCAATAATTCTCAATCCTAAAACATTTTTACTCTAAACCAAACAAGCTATTTTGAACCTTTTGAACTATCCTACATTGCTTGTACAGCATTAAGCCAAAAGCTGCATTCATTACAATGGACTAAAAGAAAGGTAGAATTATAATGATCACTGAACTTTTATATGTACTCCATTTTACATAATACAATAAATATTGGAAAAAAATAGAAACAATCTATGAATCACTAGTATTTGTGTGTAAGAATGGAACAAAATTTATCTGAGCAATGTATGCAACTAGTTTCTCCATACAGGAGACATCTTGAAACTGCCACGACTAACAAAGGCTTTTATTTAAAGTATTACATTTCAGTAAGAGTGTTCAATACTTTTTCCCTGTGTCATTTCTCATTATTACACATCACTAAACTTATAGAGATCCATGGTTTGATTTCTTTGTGTAACGCCAGAAGGAAGCTCCACTACTTAAAGGGGCAGTGTACCCTACACGGAAATGTTTCTCAGCCTATGGCTGAGAAGTACAGACTATTTAAGGCACCTTCCCCTGAAGGGAGGTGTCTGAGCAATGTAGTGAATTCTTTAGAGATACACTGCTAGTTGTCAAGTCCCCTTGCTATATGTTGTGTCCATGCCTTGCCTGATTTTTGTCTGTTACTAGTTTCGTTGCCGTCCAAACATCTGTCTGGTCCAGCCTGCTGCCGTACCATTTGTATCAGTCCTGCTGCCATACCAACACACTGCAGCTGCCTGCATCCAGCAATCCAGGCTGCACCTACTCAGAGACTGTATCTGCCTGTTGGAGTTCAACCCTTAGAGTCAGCTGTCTTGGTACTGAAATCCACTGGAGTTGCATCTGGTGGCTACCTACCTGCACAAGCCTAACCTCTACATCTGGGGTTCAAGAGAAGACACGGTAGCCGCTTAGGTACACTCCTGCAGGTCGAATGGTGCCTCGACCCAGTTGGTTCTCTCCCATATGCTCATGTGAGTAGCATTTTCATATATATATTGTGAGGCACGGCCGGCATGGTCCCACGGCCGGGGTGCATCACATGGATTACCGGCTTGGGAACCTGTGCACATGAGCCGGTTTTACTGTGAGCTAACAGCTGAGAGTGAGTGCTGTAATCCTGTCCGGAACACAGTGTGTTAATAGCTAAAGTAATCATGAGACCAATGAGCGGTTGAAAGAGCAAGGTGTGCTAAATGCTAACAGCCAGTGTGGGTGTGTCAGTGTGGGTGTGGCAGCTACGATAAGAGCTAACCAGGTGCTGTGTGAACGAGAACAAGACAGAGACAACAGAGAGAGGAGGCAGATGACTGGAGCTCAGTACAGACTAGATGACTGAGATGTAAGGGTGCTTATCCAGTTGTGGGGTGAAACACGTCCTGGGGGAGACCGGTCCTTCTCCATGAGGGAGGCTCCTGACCCTCTGATGCATGGGTGCGAACCGGTAGCCGGAAACGGGGCATTATGGCTCCCCGAGAGGGGACCCCGAGGCTAACCATGTGGACGCTGGTCCGGATGTGGGGCAAAACACGTCCGGTAAGGAGCCCTTGGGGATGCAGGGGGCACCCGTGACTCAGGTTGCTAGACCCGGATCCATGCCCGGTAAGACAGCATTTCTTGTATGCTAAGTGTGAACTGTGTACCATACCAGGTGGTGTGAGACTGCGTATGGCTTGAGAGCCAGACGGTCGTAGCCGCCAGTGGGACCGACCATGGGTCATGCTATGGTCCCGTTGATCTTGGATGAATGTGTGTGAAGGTTATCCACAGTGTAGCAGCCTGAATGAGACCTGTGTGAACAGGGCTGTAGATGGCCTATGTAAAAGGGCCAGGTATGCTGTCTGTGGGAGAGACCCAGCTAGTATGGATGGTATTGGAGGCGATCCGTCCCGGTTGGACGAGAGGGAGGCTTAGCCTGCTGCATGCGGCGGGTACCTGTCCTTCTAACATGACCTCTAATGGTGTGTGTGAGCCTGTGTCCAGACGCAGGGGTTAATGGGGCTCCTAGAGTAGGGAACCAAGGTTGATCCTGGAGGGCGCTCGGCTCTGGACGTGGGGCAAAACACGTCCGGTAAGGGGCCCTTGGTGACACATGGTTTACCCGGGTACTCAGGTTGCTCAATCCCTGTTATGGACCCAGGGGAGCCACAGTCCATGAATATAGTATGATGGGCTGTGAGCGTGTATGTGATCCATGGATGTGTATGATGGATCACATGCGGTGTGTGGGGCCCCGTAAAGCCTGTGCTAGGGGTTAGTAGTAAAGTGTTGAGCTGGGTAAATAAAGCCAGGCGGCTGGTACCGCCATTGGGACCCACAGAGCCCATGGATAACTATTTATTATGTAAATGTTATGCGTATCATCAGGGCGTATGTAAAATTTTCCTGGGTGATGGATCAACAGGGCTTATGTAAAATTACCCTGGGTGATCAAAGGAAAGGTGGTGTGTCGTGGATGACTCTTGATGGCTGATGATGAAAGGGCCATGCATGAGGTATCCACGAGGTATCCGCCATTGGGACTGACGGTTAGGTCACAATGGTCCCGGTGATAGATAGTTAGGGTGAAAGTAGGTGTTCTATGTTATATGTAATGTGTAATGTAATGTGCTATTCTAGTGTAATGTAATGTATTATGTGATGTGCTTATGTTCAATGTTTGATATGCTACCCCGTTTATGATATGTAAAACACAAGAAAGAAATCAACAACTTTACAGCTCAAATTCAGGAAAGTGCAAATTTATTAAAGTGTGGTAATGGTAACAGAGGGGTATAAATAAACACCAAAAGGAGCAGACAGGACCAAAAATTACTTCACTACAACTCAGTTATATACTATATTGAACTATTTAGGATAAATTTATATGCATAAAGTGCTGATTGCATAGATATTTACTAGATAAACAAATACATTAGTTGTACATCATATTGATCTTAGGTACACATTAAGTGAACATATTCCTATTAGTGCACAGGAAAGTACTAGCATTAATGTTTAATGCATCGTAGTACATGTACATTCAGCCAAAAACATTAGGATAAAGACAATAGATTTATATGTATAAAGACAAAGTGCTGATTGCATAATATTTGCCAAATTGATTAAATATGTACATCATGCTAATCCTAGGTGCACTTTAAGTGAACATATTCCTATGTGCACAGGATAACATCAGCCATAGTACTTGATGCATTCTACTACATGTACAGTCAGCGTTATGCATTACGATAGGACAATAATTAAGCCAATTTGAGTTATGAAGTATTTACCTCAGAGATCCAGCTGGCACCTAAGCCCTACACGTGTTTCACACGTTTATGATATGTGTAGGTGACAAATAAACGGGTAATCATTGAAAAATTATAAGCACGTGTTCGTGTCGTCATGCAGCAAGCGAGTTCCCTGGGTCGCTACCTCACTATATATATATATATATATATATATATATATATATAGTGAAGAAGTGCTCGCCTAGGGTCTTGAATGCAGCGTACTCAATAACACCAAAACCACTGTTTTTAAACGTAACCATGGAATAGCAGTTTATTAAATGCCTATGAACTGCTCACATCGCATATAACACATAATACACTCACATATGAACAGTGCTTGACATGACATTACAAATAACAGTACACGATATTGCACATATACCTCTTTGTAAGGCTTATATACTCGAGAGCATGGATTACCGCTCCATTGAACACAAAGAGCACCAATCATGGCTCCCTATGGCAGTTGTGGCCGCCTAGCCTTATTTCACACATAATACATAACATTTTATCACACGGTTAGCAACAGGCCCTGTGGGTCCCACTGGCGGCTATGTCCACTCGGCACTATTTACATTTCCTATTTACATATTACACAACCCGGAATCCCTGTACGAGACATTTGTAGTCTCAATGCACGGTACATGTTCCCACCTTGTGGAACATCAGAGACACACAAACCCACTGGGATCCGGGTACAGCCCTGTTCACACAGGTCTCATACAGGCTGCTATACTGCAGACAGTCTTCACATTCACACAAGGTCAACGGGACCATATCATGACATTACAGTCAGTCCCAATGGCGGCTACGACCGCCTGGCCCTTGAGCCATACTCAGTCTCTCCCATGCTATATAGCATCCATACGGGCTCTGGCCTGACCGGGCTACTACACACACTGCATGCGTTCCATCATACTACATCCATGTACCACATACATACTCATATGGTACCTTTACACGCCGCCACTGCAGGATGGATACAACCCGCTACAGGCTACAAATGTAGCTTGTCGCGCCAATATCGCCCGTAGTAGCGGCGTCTGAAGAAGGGACGACACAGCCGGCTACAGATACATCTGTATCCGTGCACTGCCCATAAACAGATGGCAACAAAGCCGATTGTAGCGAGCTGTATCGGCGTGTAAAGAAGGAACAGAAGGGTTGTTTCTATACCAGCCTATGTACCTGGTATGTAGCTGGGGCGTGACACAGGGTCCGGGTTTCCGCGCCCCCTTCAGCGATCATTGGAGGAAGCTCCTGCGTTGCGATTGGTTGTCGCCGCACAGGGCGGCATATTTAAGGAGCTGACGAGTCACACTACACAATTGCACGAGCGTCAAGTATTAATCTGCCTCCTGCGATGCCTGTCCAATCATGGTATTTTTGCTTTCTCCTATCAGCGTACGGACGTCTCGTAATCCACAATTGTAGCACGCCTATGTGCTGTCCCTGCTGCACCAGGTACGCCCATAGTAGCTGATTGTAGCGGTGTGTAAATGAGCTACAGATGGCTACTTGAGACACCCGGCGATGTATCTAGCTGTAGATGTAGCGTAGCGTAGCGCACCTTGTGGCGGCGTGTAAAGAGGGTGCGTTTCCCGTTTGTAACCGTTTGGGCGTGCTCGTGCACGTGAAGTAGCGGTTGGTATCCATCCTGTTGTAGCGGCGTGTAAAGGGCCCCATACTGGCACACAGTCCATCCTAATACATCCATGCACTGCTGCCCTTCTGGGTCCAGAACAAGGATTGGCAAACCTCAGTAATCAGGTAGAACCAGGTGTCCCCAAGGTCTCCTCCAGCACGTGTTTCAGGATGCCAGTCACCTCCAAACCTCCATACCAGGCAGGTATCCAGGACCGCGGCTACCGCTCCCCACGTCAGGTTCAGCCACGCTTCCCCAACTCTAGGGATCTTCTTAACCCCTGCGTCTGGCCACAGGCTCACACACTCTTAGTCAGAGGGACAGATGCCTCCCGTATGGAGATGGCAGGCTTCCCCCTACATCCCAACAGAGACGGGAATCCTCTGCTGTTCACATCCTCACTGGCTGGATGTTTCTCCCTGACTCACTAACTGAGCATCAGGCAGCTTCTTATCCTGGCTGCCACACCTGCAAGGTAGTGCTTTCAATCAGAATTCCCTCTCAGCCACAGACCTGGCTGCTGTTAACCTTTTGTGCACAGGTCAGGTGAGCAATTAACACATTCTCAGACCTGGGTGAAATTAACCCACTGTGCAACGGTCAGGTCTAACACAACAATCACACAGAGTAAAACAGGCTCATGTGAACAGGCTCTTGTGCTGTATGCTGGCCATGAGCTACCATGCCAGGCCATACCTCACAAAGTCCATGTGATACACCCTGGCCATGGGGCACCATGCCAGCCGTGCCTCACAATATATATACAGTCATATGAAAAAGTTTGGGCACCCCTCTTAATCTTACTCTTTTTTTTAGTTTAAAATAGTTTTTTTTGCAACAGCTATTTCAATGTGATATATGTAATAACTGATGGACACAGTAATATTTCAGGTTTGAAATGAGGTTTAGTGTAGTAACCAAAAATGTGAAATATGCATTATTTCAAAATTTGACACGTGCCAAAGTATGGGCACCCTTCTGATTTTCATGATTTGAATACTCCTAACTACTTTTTACTGACTTACTGAAGCACTAAATTGGTTTGGTAACCTTATTGAGCTTTGTACTTCATAGCCCGGCGTATCCAATCATGAGAAAAGCTATTTCAGGTGTCCACTTGCAAGTTGTTCTCCTAGTTGCATCTTCTCTGAGGAGTGGCATCATGGGCTCCTCAAAACAGCTCTCAAATGATCTGAAAAAAAAAAGATTGTTCAACATAGTTGTTCAGGGGAAGGATACAAAAAGTTGTCTCAGAGATTTAACCTGTCAGTTTCCACTGTGAGGAACATAGTAAGGAAATTGAAGACCACAGGGACAGTTCTTGTAAAGGCCAGAAGTGGCAGGCCAACAAAAATATCAGAAAGGCAGAGAAGAAGAATGGTGATAACAGTCAAGACCAATCCACAGACCACCTCCAAAGACCTGCAGCATCATCTTGCTGCAGATGGTGTCACTGTGCATCGGTCAACAATACAGCGCACACTGCCCAAGGAGAAGCTGTATGGGAGAGTGATGCGAAAGAAGCAATTTTTGCATGCACGCCACAAACCGAGTCGCCTGAGGTATGCAAAAGCACATTTGGACAAGCCAGTTTCATTTCGGAAGGTCCTGTGGACTGATAAAACAAAGATTGAGTTGTTTGGTCATACAACAAGGCGTTATGCATGGCGCCACAAAAACACAGCATTCCAAGAAAAACACTTGCTACCTACTGTCAAATTTGGGGGAGGGTCCATCATGCTTTGGGGCTGTGTGGCCAATGACGGCACCGGGAATCTTGTTAAAGTTGAGGGTCGCATGGATTCCACTCAGTATCAGCAGATTCTTGAGAATAATGTTCAAAGTTGAAGTTACGCAGGGGATGAATCTTTCAGCAAGACAATGATCCAAAACACTGCTCCAAATCTACTCAGGCATTCACGCAGAGGAACAATTACAATGTTCTGAAATGGCCATCCCAGTCCCCAGACCTGAATATCATTGAACATCTGTGGGATGTTTTGAAGCGGGCTGTCCATGCTCCGCGACCATTAACTGAACTGGAATTGTTTTGTAAAGAGGAATGGTCAAAAATACCTTCATCCAGGATCCAGGAACTCATTAACAGCTACAGGAAGCGACTAGAGGCTGTTATTTTTGCAAAAGGTGGACCTACTAAATATTAATGTCACTTTTCTGTTGAGGTGCCCATACTTTGGCACCTGTCAAATTTTGAAATAACGCATATTTCACATTTTCGGTTAGTACAATAAACCTCATTTCAATCCTGAAATATTACTGTGTCCATCAGTTATTACATATATCACACTGAAATAGCTGTTGCAAAAAAACAATTTTAAATAAATAAAAGAGTAAGATTAAGAGGGGTGCCCAAACTTTTTCATATGACTGTATATATATATATATATATATATATATATATATATACATATATATATTATGAAAAACAACAGCATCACGCTGTTAAACGCAAATAGATGTGTTTAGATTAAATTTATAAAGTAATTTGTTTGAGAAGACATAAAAACTTACACAAGCTTTTTCAAAAAAACTCAGATGGAAATTTTTGAAAAAAAAGTGTATACTTATCTTATAAGTCTCTTAGAATATATATTGGTTAATAGATGCCTGCACATTGATCGTAGCAAGGTGACCTTAAATCTGATGGGACCCTAGCTACACAAAAAATGTTTGTGTAACACACCTTCAATCCACTGCCGTGATCAGGGTGTTCAGTAACTCTCACCTTGATATGGCGCAGTACCTCCACCCGAATCTTGCTAGGAGCTCTAGAGGAATGCAGAAGGGTCTTTGTCTTTTGCTAGGGGTCAACGTAGGAAACCCCTGTCAATACTCTGTACACACTCATAAAAGATGAGGTTAGAAATCTTAACGGGTTTACTTAAAGGAGGATGAAAAGTGGCAATTGCAGGGGGAATATCAAGAAAGAGTAAACAGGTAATGTTATGCAGTATTCTAAAGAAGTACAAGATGCACCTTGCAATAGACCTGAATGAGGTGATGCTTCCGCTTTAACTTATGACACACACACACACTACTAACTAAACACAATTAACCCACAAATGGCTGCAGTCTGGTAAATGACACAGTTCAGAGTTTTGGCCCCAGTTGCCACGGATGTTGGTGCGCTTGCTGTACGTTGGTGCACCTTCCAGGGCTTGTTCTATATAAACTCCTAGTTAGTGCAATCAAAAGTCTATTTAGCATTGCCTTGTAATTTGCTTCAGTGCACTTCTGAAATGGTAGAACTACAGGTCTCAGCAATTGACCCACCCAGGGCCCCAGGATACCCGGTTCCGGGTGTTGATTTACTGGGGATATTACTGGGGCATGTGCACGGTCCCATGGCCCTAGTGGTCACTGAAAAGAGTCAATGAAAAATAGTAAAAATAATGAAAATAGTCTGTGATGCCACCTGCGATTCCAGTAATGTTACCGGTGGTGCGGGTCAGACCTCAGGGGTGATGGTGGAGCAGCGAGATGGTTACGCTGCCCATAGGTGGATCGGGATCCTTGGGGCAGTGATGGAAGTATGGTTACGGACAGTCTATGGAGGGAGCAGGATCAGGGGCCACAATAACAATCACACAGGACGCAGCTATACCAGGCCTCGTCGCTTGTCCTTCTTCCTACTGCGGTCAGTGGCTCCTCAGGTGGAGATAGTAAAGGACGCCACACAGTCTTTTTACTCTGTACAAGTTTACTGGCAGTTCTTCAAAAACACAGTCTTTTCAGGTCTGCCTGGCCTATGTAGTCACTGTGAATCAGGATGTTTTACTCAGGACCCCTGATGGTATGCCTGCTGTTCCAGTCCGGTCCCTTCCTGCACTCTCTCTTGTCTCCTCTAGCGCTCCCACGGATCTATCTGATTCAACCAGAGCTAGGGTGGGCGACGGACTTGGACACCGGGGCTACTGTGTGGGGAGTCCCGGATGGTCGGGACCCCGGTGCCGTGCCCTGGTGATCAACTATACCAGATGTTGATGGTAAACGGTGGGGGTTAAAGGGGTTATTTACAGGGGAACGTGACGCCACCTGTAGAGTCCGGTAAGATGGTACCGGCGCTGCCAGCCGGCCACTGAGGTGATGGTGGAGGCAGCTAAGTGTGTGCAGCTCCCCACAGGTGGAGCTTTACCTCAGGGCAGCTATTGTGGTGAGACGGTGAGGGAGGACAGTGATGGTAATGGTGGTACTGTTCTTACCCCTCTGCTTGATGATGTTAAGTCCTCCGGGCTGCGGCAGGAAGAATAACAGAAACAGTTCCAGTTTAATTCTGCTTTACTTAGTACCGGCTGATGGCATAACAAAAACATGGTACAGTTTGGTTTTTGGGTGTTGCTTCTAAATCAGGGTTCCTCTTATGGAGTCTCTAGATGTCCTCTCTTTGAAAGAGTCAGAAAGAAAGTAGTAAACCCTGAAAGACAGTCTTTTACCACCCTCGCAGAGCTCTCCCGCCAGTCCTACGGTCTGTGTCTAGAGGACAAGGTCTGTGCACTACCCGGTCTGGATAAGGCACCCTCGAAAAAGAGAAAGAAGGCTCCTCTCCAGCACCGCAGTATATGTCTGTCCCTTTTGTTTACTCTAGTGTCTTGAACCGGTTTTCAGTCCTGAGGGGAGAGGTACCTTGTGGCGCTGTCAGCAACCCGGTTCTGTTGGGCCTGCAGCTCGTCGGCTTTGCAGTCAGGGATAAACTCCTGGCTGCCTCGGTTGTCCATGTCACCGGTGTCCCCTCAACATGACCAGCTAGCTCCTACCAGCCCTGGCCCTTTGCCTTCTGTCCTGGGTCCCCATATAAAGATGGGGTACCCTCCACTCAGCTGGGCTGATTTAAATCCTAACCCAGCAACTTACAATAATATTACATATAGATAATAAATGCAATACCACTCTGTGGCGCCTAGCCGCAGGGGCGCCACATATCTGCGGAGGACTCTTTTTCCAGGTCCCCCACACCCTATATTGTGCCTTTTTCTGTATGCGCCGGGGTTTGGCCGCGACTTCCTTTAGAAGCTCAGGCCTCCAATTTGACGGGTTTCAGGACAGATCCCTCCGGTCAGTAGACCTACCGGGTCCGGATTCAGGCACACCGCACTACCTGGTGCCCTTAGGATACCCTTCCTGATGACTTCTCCACCATTCCGCACTCCTCACTCCCCAACTGAGCTTTCTGACTGGCCTAACTTTCCTCCCACCCACACACTTTTCTACCCTGTCACTCCTCCCATGGGACTGGGTCCTCCCTACAGCAGATTCACCCACGGTCCCCTACCTAGGGTGTGTGTGGATGTGTGTTATGAGAGTCCCTTATGCAGCATCCCAATTCCTCAGTCACAGGTGTAATGTCCACACGATATGAGCATACCTCCCAAGTGTCCCGGATTCACCGGGACAGTCCCGATTTGCCGACACTGCCCCGGTGTCCCGATCGGGATCTTACATTTCCCGTGCTGTGCACTGAAACTCAGCGCCACGCCCCCCTCTGATGCAACCATGTAGGTCTCGGTGTCTGCCGACCACACCCCTCTTGCCAGTCACGACCCCTCTTTCAGCTGCCCACACTCCCTCTCTGGAGATACCGTAGTTACTTGCCTCGCTCATGGGAGGCCACGCCCCCTCTATACCGGCCACGCCCATATCGGGCTGGCCAGACATGCTCAAGATTAATTCAATGGGCCGGCCTCTCTGCTGCAGGCCAAACCCCATCTGTGCGATGGCCATGTCCCTTTGCCTGCCTCCACTGCTACCCAGGAAGAATCCTCACACACACAAGTGACCCCAGCTCATCTCCACATCGCCTCAGTGAAAAGACTCCAGCAACCTGAGGTAATAATTTGACTGAGCAGCAGCCAGGTCCTGTCAGGTCAGTGTTTCAGGCAGGTCCTGTCAGGTCAGTGTCTCAGGCAGGTCAGTGTCTCAGGCAGGTCCTGTCAGGTCAGTGTCTCAGGCAGGTCCTGTCAGGTCAGTGTCTCAGGCAGGTCCTGTCAGGTCAGTGTCTCAGGCAGGTCCTGTCAGGTCAGTGTCTCAGGCAGGTCAGTGTCTCAGGCAGGTCCTGTCAGGTCAGTGTCTCAGGCAGGTCCTGTCAGGTCAGTGTCTCAGGCAGGTCCTGTCAGGTCAGTGTCTCAGGCTGGTCACTGCAGTGTCAGGTCAGTGTCTCAGGCCGGTCACAGCAGTGTCAGGTCAGTGTCTCAGGCCGGTCACTGTCTCAGGCCGGTCACTGCAGTGTCAGGTCAGTATCTCAGGTCGGTCACTGGAGTGTCAGGTCAGTCTCTCAGGCCGGTCACTGCAGTGTCAGGTCAGTCTCTCAGGCCGGTCACTGCAGTGTCAGGTCAGTCTCTCAGGCCGGTCACTGCAGTGTCAGGTCAGTCTCTCAGGCCGGTCACTGCAGCGTCAGGTCACTGTCTCAGGCCGATCACTGCAGTGTCAGTTCAGTATCTCAGGCCGGTCATTGCAGCGTCAGGTCAGTCTCTCAGACTGGTCGCTGTCTGTAGCATCAGGTCAGTCTCTCAGGCCAGTCGCTGTCTGTAGTGTCAGGTCAGTCTCTCAGGCCAGTCGCAGTCTGTAGTGTCAGGTCAGTCTCTCAGGCCGGTCACTGCAGGGTCAGGTCAGTATCTCAGGCTGGTCACTGCAGGGTCAGGTCAGTGTCTCAGGCCAGTCACTGCAGTGTCTGGTCAGTTTCTCAGGCTGGTCACTGTCTGTAGTGTCAGGTCAGTCTCTCAGACCGGTCGCTGTCTGTAGTGTCAGGTCAGTCTCTCAGGTCAGTTGCTGTCTGTAGAGTGAGGTCAGTCTCTCATGCCGGTCGCTGTCTGTAGAGTAAGGTCAGTCTCTCATGCCGGTCGCTGTCTGTAGCGTCAGGTCAGTCTCTCAGGCCGGTTGCTGTCTGTAGCGTCAGGTCACTCTCTCAGGCTGGTCACTGTCTGTAGTGTCAGGTCAGTCTCTCAGGTCGGTCGCTGTCTGTAGAGCGAGGTCAGTCTCTCATGCCGGTCGCTGTCTGTAGCGTCAGGTCAGTCTCTCATGCCGGTCGCTGTCTGTAGCGTCAGGTCAGTCTCTCAGGCCGGTTGCTGTCTGTAGCGTCAGGTCACTCTCTCAGGCTGGTCAATGTCTGTAGTGTCAGGTCAGTCTCTCAGGCCGGTCACTGTAGTGTCAGGTCAGTCTCTCAGGCCGGTCACTGTAGTGTCAGGTCAATCTCTCAGGCCGGTCACTGCAGGGTGAGGTCAGTCTCTCAGGCCGGTCACTGCAGGGTGAGGTCAGTCTCTCAGGCCGGTCACTGTAGTGTCAGGTCAGTCTCTCAGGCCAGTCGCTGTCTGTATCGTCAGGTCAGTCTCTCAGGCCGGTCGCTGTCTGTAGTGTCAGGTCAGTCTCTCAGGCCGGTCCCTGTCTGTATTGTCAGGTCAGTCTCTCAGACCGGTCACTGTCTGTATTGTCAGGTCAGTCTCTCAGGCCTGTTGCTGTCTGTAGCGTCAGATTAGAAGACAGCGCACAGGAGGAGAAGACAGCACACAGGAGAAGACAGCACAGGGAAGGGGGCAGCGCACAGGAGAAGACAATGTGGGGAGAGGAGACAGCGCACAGGAAGAGTAGACAGTGCGGGGAGAGGGGACAGTGCATAGGAGAAGAGGACAGCACACAGCAGGAGAAGCCAGTGTAAAGGGCAGAGGACAGCGCACAAGGCAGAGAAGACAAAGGATGGGGGTTAGAAACAGAGTGCACAGGGGTAACACATCGGGGATTGCTTCACGGATCACTTCACTTTTACTTATTTTGGGTGAAACTGACAGCCAGAATTAACAATAACTGCTGCTGCTCTCCAACTCTTCTGGATGTAAGTTATGTTTAAAGGAAATGAGAGTGAAGCGCCCACTGATTGGATACACAGCTCATGTGAGATAACATCACGTGAGACCTGGCACCAATAATGCTGAAAAAATGCAGGCAAGGTGCAATATATTAATTGAGAAGGGATTATGGGAGTAGTGGACAACCCCTTTAAGGGTGCTATTACATCAACATACAGTGAAAGAAATAATTATTTGACCACCCCTTGCAAATTTTGTAAGTTTGCCCCCTGACAAAGACATGAACAGTCTATAAGTTTAAGGGTCAGTTAATTTTAAGAGTGAGAGATAGAAGATCAAAAATAAAATCCAGAAAATTGCATTGTCTAAATTATATATATGTATTTGTATTTTGAAGAGAGAAGTAAGTATTTGATCCCTCTGACAAACAATACAATAATTGGTGTCAAAACCCTTGTTGGTAGCACAGCAGTCAGACGTTTCTTGTAGTTGATGATGAGGTTTGCGCATATGTCTGAAGGAATTTTGCTCCACTCCTCTTTGCAGATCATCTCTAAATCATTAAGATTTTGAGGCTGTCACTTGGTAACTCGGAGCTTCAGCTCCTCCACAGATTTTCTATGGGATTAAGGTCTGGAGACTGGCTAGGCCACTCCATCACCTTAATGTGCTTGTCTTTGAGCCGATCCTTTGTTGCCTTGGCTGTTTTGGGTCATTGTCGTGCTGGAAGACCCAGCCACGACCTATTTTTAATGTCCTGGCAGAGGGAATGAGGTTGTCACTCAGGATTTTACGGTACATGGCTCCATCCATTGTCCCATTGATGCGGTGAAGTAGTCCTGTGACCTTAGCAGCTACTCGGCTGGACACAAAATTACCGCGAAGCCCATGTCAAATGCGCTCCCCGCTCACTGATGACCCCTCCCCGCCTGATCCTAAGTTAGGACCGGGTGGGGAGCGAAGCACCAGGCTGCGGGGAGGGGGAATAAGTGAGTGGGGAGCACAGCACAGACTGGGAAAGCCGGCGGTGAAGTCTTCTCACCACTAGCTTCCCCGGCCGGTTCACTGCAACCAGTAAGTTGCAAGTGAAATTGCATGCAATATTGACGCGTGTGACGGTACCTTTAGAATTGACAGGCAAGTCTGTCTGTTCTGCCCGCTGCCGATTTGTAGTCACAGACACTCCAGCCGGTCATTCTGCTTAATTTGACCTCACTTTTGAGAGAGGTGAGGGTAATGCTCCTCATGATTTCAGCATATATGCAGAACAATAAGTCAACTATTCTCTAATTCCTCCCATTAACCAAAAGCACAAGATTGTCAAAGATAATTTATCTAATAGAGTGGACCTGTTATGTAATCTGCAGCTTTTAAATTCTAATTTAAAAGAAATATTTTTACCAAGTTTGCATTAATACTTTAATTATTTTGTAAATAAATTTATTTTTTTATTTATAATTGTTTATGAAACAGTGTGACCAGCAGTGCTGAATGAGTGTGGTTTGGGCGTGGATATGGGTGTGGCCAGTTGTGAAATGGGTGTGGTCAGGGCGTGGCCTAAAATTTGCCGTGGCGCACATAGCGCGCCGCACACATTGTCCCTCTTTCTCTTCTTCAAAAGTTGGGAGGTATGTATGTGGCATTCACAAGGGTAAACTTTAACTGTACTTTATTCTTTTCTTCCATCTTTCTCCATCATATAACATAGCAGTCTTTCATCAGCATGCTCCAAAGTGAAACTACAAACTTAACTTCCCACTTCCTTCTTCTCATTACCCATGATACACCAGACCTAGTTTTCTTAAAGAGACAGATCTAATTATTGTATATTACAACAGGAATACTACACACTCTTTTACAGGTGCAGTACCCCTACGTGCTGTCCCGACCAGTGGGGTGTAACACAATGCTTCCTTATAGATAACTGCAGGGGGGCGTGGCCTGCACGCTGATCGTGGTGGCTGCATAGACTGAGCTCTCCTGCTCCATAGGATCATTATCGGCACATAACGGCTCACCGCGGCTCCCCAGACATCCACAAACCTTATCACGGCTTTCCCCATCGCCCCGGGCTCATGATGACACGTGGCAGGTCGAACAGGCGGGCTTCACCTCCTCGTTTGCCGGACTTCTTCCCCGGAGGGCAGACTGTGCATGCTGCAGGAAAGATGGCGCCTGCCTCCCCCGCCAGATCTTCCCGCTCTTCCCGCGGCTCCAACAGAGGTGAGAGAGATTCTACTCCCCCACACAGCAGCAGCAGCAGCTCTGCCCCGTTCACAAAAGGGGACATGAAAGACTTTTTAACAACAATGAGGGCCTCCCTGAAACAGGATATGCACGAGATGCTAAGAGAGATAAGGAGAGACCTGAACTCCCTGGGGGATAGAACAGCCCATGTAGAAGGCAAACTAGGAGAATATGCCACTACCATCAATGCCTTAGTAGATGAAAATGCTGCACTACGGAATGAGCTCTCCTCAGTACATGACAAACTGTATGATTTGGAGGACAGATCTAGAAGACAAAACATAAGAGTCCGAGGCATTCCAGAGGAGATTGCTGATAAAGAACTAGCTCCTTTCATGCTGAGATTTCTGGCCTCTGTGTTACCTGACTTGCCACCAGGAGACCTGGCGATAGAGAGGATTCACAGAACCCCGAAACCTAAACACCTAGGACCCTCCGTACCCAGAGATGTACTGGCCAGAATGCTCAGGTTCCCCACAAAAGATGCTTTTGTACAGCGGATGAGAAAACCCCCCTTGCTGCCCGAGGAGTTTCAGGGACTGCAGGTGTTCCCTGACCTGTCGCCGGCCACGTTGGCGAGGCGTCGGGAGTATGCACACGTGTGTGCGGCCCTTAGGGATGCCAATAAGCGCTACAAGTGGGGTTTCAATCCAGTAAAGTTAATAATTAATCATGATGACCGGATGGTTACTTGCTCCTCACCAAAGCAAGCAGGGGACAGATTGTCTTTATGGAGGATTCCCTTTGCTCTGTCAAATGCTAAACCAACGGGGAAAAAGAAGGTGACCACGGAGTGGTCCACAACCTGAAGTGGACAACGGGACGATCCTGTGGATGGAGCATCAGACAGCCCTTTTGAGGCTAACTCCTGAACGGTACATTTGTACTGTGCCCCTGGATAGCAGACTTTTTTGGTTCTGCTCGTTGCCCGAGGAACTGGGCTTTTGACCCGGGTCTGTGCAGATAGACCCCGGTCTGTTGACTGTTTTATTTTTATTTTCGTTTTTTATTTTGTTTGTTTTTTCCTTCACCCTTTTTGGTTGATGGTTGTTATTTCTTTATACTTGTTTTCTTTTTTGCAGCAACTCATTTCTGTTTTAGCATCCACTATTAATCTGTCCCTTACTGCGGAGTCAGCCATGGTTTCCAGCTTATATCCTTACTATTGTGTTCAGTGTTGGGGGACCGATGGGTCCCTGTGGACCGCTTTGCTCTCTGATTCTATACAATGAGTATAAAATTAATGTCACTCAATGTTAAGGGGATGAACTCCCCGGGTAAACGATAAATGGTGTGGAGGGAGGTGAGGAAGTCTCGGGCGGAAATTGTTTGTCTTCAGGAAACCCACCTATTGGAATCAGATAATTTTAGGTTCCATAACCCCCAATTCCCCCATATATTTTTTGCCAATAATTCAGTTAAGACTGCAGGAGTGTGTATCATGATTAAGAATACCGTGGCCTTTAAATTGGTGGGATCATATATAGACCCAGGCGGCAGATTGTTGGTGCTGGTCTGCACTTTAAATGGAGTCTTGCACACCATATCGACACTCTATGCTCCCAACTCGGGCCAATGCAAATTTGTGAGACGCGCACTACAGACTGTTAAATCGTTGGCGCGAGGTGGTAAGATCGTTTGCGGAGATTTTAATCTCCCGATGAAGCGGGACCTTGATTGTTCCCACCGGAGGAGTGGAGGTCGGGGAGAGTTGAGGTTACATACCCTTGAGTTTCAATATCATGATCATTGGAGATATTCCCATGCAGCGGAGCGGGATTATACCTTTTTCTCCCCTCGGCATCATACATATAGTAGATTGGACTATTTTTTGGTGGATGACGCTGCCTTGTCCGGATGCCTCAACTCCGAGATAGGGTTGATAACCTGGTCTGATCACGCCCCTGTCTTCCTTACTATAGCTCTATCACACCAGGCTCCCCCGGCTTTTAGGTGGCGCCTGAATGATGGCCTTTTGCTGAACGAGAGTGTGGTGTCCAGGATCTCCTCAGAGTTGTCTCTGTATTTTCAATTGAATGATACTGGAGAGATCACTGACGAGACGTTGTGGGCAGCCCATAAGGCGGTCCTGAGGGGCTTATTTATACAGCAAGCAGCAGCTTTGAAACGTAAGAGGGAAGGGGACCGGAATACGCTGTTATCCAGGTTGCAGGTCCTGGAGTCCCTTAATAAGTCGGCTGTATCCCCCTCTGTGACAGCAGAAATTTATTCTATAAGATTTAAACTCCGAGATTCTATGTTGGCCTCATATGCTCATAATCTGAGAAAATTGAAAACAAATTGGTACTCTATGGGGGACAGGGCCTGGGCCCTTCTCGCCCGTAGAGTCAAAAAAAGAGAGGCTAAATCCAGGATAGATCATCTTTTAAAGGGATCCTGTCACCCCCAAAACACCTATAAACCTATTAAAACCTGTCCCTACAGCATATTAACACTTTCCCTACACTCCTTTTACCTCCTAAATGCCCTTAGTCAAAGTGAAGAAAAACGTTATAATAGTACCTGCTTAGTGATGATAATGAGTGACTATGCTATTCATAGTCACTCATCAAGGCAGCCCCTCTTCTTCAGATCACGCCTGAATAGGCGTGATCTTCCTCATGGATTCAAATGTGCGCTCCCTGCGCGCCTCCCCGCGCTCCCATTACGTCCGTGCTTCAGGCTGGGGGCAGTATGACGCGATTCGCGTCATTTCCTGTCGCCGGGTGACGTCTCTACAACGGCGCAGCTTTCAGCTTCAAGTGCCGCACTGCGCATGCCTGCGGGAGCGCACTGCGCATGCGTGCGGGAGCCTACACAAAGCGGCCGTGTAGGCTCCCGCACGCATGCGCAGTGCGCTCCCGCAGGCATGCGCAGTGCGGCACTTGAAGCTGAAAGCTGCGCCGTTGTAGAGACGTCACCCGGCGACAGGAAATGACGCGAATCGCGTCATACTGCCCCCAGCCTGAAGCACGGACGTAATGGGAGCGCGGGGAGGCGCGCAGGGAGCGCACATTTGAATCCATGAGGAAGATCACGCCTATTCAGGCGTGATCTGAAGAAGAGGGGCTGCCTTGATGAGTGACTATGAATAGCATAGTCACTCATTATCATCACTAAGCAGGTACTATTATAACGTTTTTCTTCACTTTGACTAAGGGCATTTAGGAGGTAAAAGGAGTGTAGGGAAAGTGTTAATATGCTGTAGGGACAGGTTTTAATAGGTTTATAGGTGTTTTGGGGGTGACAGGATCCCTTTAAGTCCTGGAGGCCAACCTGTCAGAAGCCCTGTAGAGATCGCTGCAGAGTTTGCAAAATATTATGCAGGCCTATACAACCTCGGAAATGACCCCTTGACTCCCCAGCCCACATCTCATGGTATTGCAGAATACCTTGATTCCATCAACTTACCCGCTGTTTCTGAGGATCAATTAACCTTTTTAAACGCCCCTTTCACGATAAATGAGATTCAGGAGACCATTAAACAAACTAAGAAGAAGAGCGCCCCGGGTCCAGACGGATTCTCCAATGCCTATTATCACACTTTTCAATCGTCACTAGCCCCCTATTTGTTACGTTTGTTCACCGCCTGGAGAGATAGGGGATCAGTGTCCTCTCCTGGCTTGGAGGCTACTATTACGACCCTACCCAAGCCGGGGAAGTCTCCAACCGCCCCGGGCAATTTTAGACCCATCGCTCTCCTAAATTGCGATGTTAAGTTGTTCACTAAATTCCTGGCCTCGCGCTTGAACCTGATCGTCCCCTCCCTGGTCTCCCCGGACCAGGTTGGGTTTGTGGCGGGACGAGAAGCGAAGGACGGGGTTCGTAGAATGCTGAACCTGGTGCGGGTGGCTGAGTTGTCTGGCCTCCCCAGTGCATTCCTGTCACTTGATGCTGAAAAAGCTTTTGACAGGGTGCACTGGGGATACCTCCAGGCGGTTCTCAAAAAGTTCGGCATGGTGGGCCCTATCTACTCGGCTATTTCTGCCATGTATTCCACTCCCTCGGCAAGAGTTCTCACTGCGGGCTTCTTATCGGAGCCCTTTCAGATAACTAACGGTACCCGACAGGGGTGCCCCCTCTCCCCTATAATTTTTGCCCTGTGTATGGAGCCTCTCACGGAGAGGATTAGGGCCAACTCTGACGTTGCGGGCTTGGTGGTGGGGAAGGAGGCTCATAAAATCAGCCTTTATTCTGATGATGTTATTATTTCATGTGTAAATATTGGGCCTTCATTCTCTGCCATCATGTCCGAGTTGAGGAAATTTAGCGAGGTCTCCTACTATAGATTAAACCCGTCCAAATCTCTGGTGCTCCCGGTGGGGGTCTCTGTCTCCTGCCGGGGACGCCTGGAGGAGGTGTTCCCTTTTCAGTGGTCGCCTGACGGTATCCCTTATTGTGGAATAACTTTGACTCCCTCGGCACAGACAATTAAAACAAATTTCCACAACCTATATACAAAAATTAAAGCCCTTTTGGAAGATATGCATCAGATAATGACCTCGTGGTCCGCCCGTATTAATGCATTTAAAATGATAGCCCTCCCCAAGATCCTTTATTATTTCAGATCCCTTCCCCTCGACATACCCAAAAAACTTATTCTCCGCTTGCAACTATTAGCTAATAAATACATCTGGGCAAATAAGACACCACGTGTAGCAAAAAGGGTCTTGTACCGCCCCCTGGAGTCGGGAGGAATGGGAGTTCCAGAATTGTTGACCTATCACAGGGCCTCGATCTTAATGGGGCTCAGGGATTGGTGGCACATGGATAAGGACCACAGGTGGTTACAAATTGAGAGACTCTACTCTAGGCGAGGCTCCACTCGCTTGACACTGGAGTCTGAGGTGCTCCGGACGGGTACGGTCTCGCCTCTATTACCTACAATGAGAGCTGCCCTGCGCCTTTGGAGATCTCTCGCCCCTACACTTCTTAGAATTCCTAGGGGATCACTCTCCGTGCTTGCCATGGAAACTCATATTCCTTACCTAAACCTCCAACCCTGGCATTCTGCTGGGATTCAAACAATATCGGACTTAGAGGGACCCTCGGGTGTGACTCCCTTTGATCTACTATCCCGAAAACATCCGGGGTTAAGAAGGTTTTTCTATCAATACTTACAATTGAGACATTTCTTACATGGTGTCCCCCATACCTCTTCTTCCTTTGCTGGTCACATGGATAGAAGGATCAATGGATACTTCCTGGTCCCGGGTTCTGGCTCAAAGGGAGTCTCTGTTTTATACAAAGTATTGATAGATTCTGATCAAGGGGTAAAACTTCCTTACATGCAGAGTTGGGAGCGAGAATTGGGGGTTGTTCTGGAGTTAGAGGAGTGGAGGGACAGTATATCTGAGATCAAGAGGGTATCCTCATGCACGACCCACTTGGAACAGCTGAAAAAATCACACATGAGATGGTATCGCTGCCCAGTGCTGGTTGCCAGATTTGGCCCGCAGTACTCCCCCCTGTGTTGGCGAGGCTGCGGTCAGGTCGGCACCCAGACACATACTTGGTTCTCCTGCCCAGTTTTGTCATCTTTTTGGAAAGGGATGGAACAGGTGATCTTGGGAACCACCGGGATCCGGCTGCAACTCACTCCCTCCACAGCGGTCCTACATATGGGCCTCGAGGCAATACCCAGGATTGTTAGAGGAACCATTTCCCACATACTGATAGCTGCCCGCTCTTCAATTGCATACAAATGGAAGGAGACTTCCCCGCCATCAGCTGAGGACGTAGTGGAAAGGGTTAACTTACATTGTAAATATGAGCTGGCTCTGGCACAGTCCCGATCCGCAAAGACAAAATCGACTCTGATTTGGGACCCGTGGATGACAAGTTCCTATTATATTGCGTAACTTGAAGTGTTGATCCTCACTAGGTTTGGTTGTTCATTGTTATCATTGTTGGCTCTTACTGTTCAGGGCTCTGACACTAAAGTTTCAATTTGTGAAAATGGTGGAATGCTATACTCTCTAAACAAAATTGAGTATTAAGTATGCTGCAATTGTTATTTTGGTTCACCCCCCCCCCTATCCCTCTACCCCACTCCCTTTTCAATTTACCTCCTACCTACCTTTCCCCCCCCATGTGCCCCCAGTGACAATCGCTATACGGCATTGAATGTGGTATGTAATACTGCTTGATCTCACTGCTTGTCACTTTGTTACAATTTCAAATGTTTGTCATTTATTTCTGTTCAAAATAATAAAAATGATTTGGTAAAAAAATAGATAACTGCAGTACATTTCTCCAACAGAACTACAGTTCTACAGTTCCCAGCAATGCTACTCACTTCTTTTTGCAGATCTTTGCTCTCCAGTTCCAGACTGCAGCTTCTGGATTCAGTGGTTTGGAAAGGAGGGGAACAGCAGGCAAGATCCTTCTTTTGGGTATGTGCCCAGAGGAAGGTTTTGCTGCATTTGAGATCAGGGTTTGCCTTGGTTTTTTATAAATGTTTGCTAATCTAATCCTGAGTTTTTGGTTTCCAGGAAAACCTATGTTAGGCTAGGGTCACACAAGTCCTGGATCTGTTATTGGCATCAGTTTTTTAACTTTATTTTTCTAAGTTCAAAAACTGATGCTAAAAACAGATAGATGCTGGGATCAAGTGTGACTGCATTGTTAACAAAAGCCATTTGTTTTTTTACTGGACCCAAAAAACGCTGCAAGCAGCGTTTTTAGGTGCAGTAAAAAAAAACGATCCATTTTTTCTAGCATTTTTGGGCATAGTCCAAAAAATGCATAGCTGCACAGGAGGCTCAAAAACAGCCTAAAAAAACGGATTTGTTATTGAAACCAGTGGAAAAACTGATTGGCATGTGTGACCCTAGACTTATCAGGGAAAAGCTTTCACACACATTGTTTTTTGTTCTCTGGAGACAGTGTACACACCACAGGATTTGCTGCATTTTTGTTTTCCAGCAAAACCTATGTGATTCTAGGATTAGCTGTCCCAACACATTGGTTTTTGTTTGGTGAAGAAAGTGGAAACACCTCAGGTTTTGCTGTGTATTAGTTACCGTATATACTCGCGTATAAGCCGAGTTTTTCAGCCCAAAAATTGGGCTGAAAAGTACCCCCCTCGGCTTATACGCGAGTCAGTGCTGTATACCGATGTATACATCGGTACATACCGATGTATACATCGGTATACAGCAGCCCCCGCATCCCCAGTAATGCAGGGCCCCCCCAGGGTCTCTCCGGTCACCTGTAAAGCAAGCTATACTTATCAGTGTCCCGCTCGCACCCGCCGCTGCCGACATCCACGATCCTGCATCTTCATGCGACTCCTCTTCCTGTTTCTGTGCGCGTCGCCCGCAATGACGTCATTCCCGGCGACGCGCACAGGAAACAGGAAGAGGAGTCGCATGAAGATGGAGGATCGTGGATGTCGGCAGCGGCGGGTGCGAGCGGGACACTGATAAGTATAGCTTGCTTTACAGGTGACCGGAGAGACGCTGGGGGGGCCTGCATTACTGGGGCTGCCTGTATACTACCGCTGGGGCTGCTATATACCTCTGGGGCACTGTATACTACCGCTGGGGCTGCTATATACCTCTGGGGCACTGTATACTACCGCTGGGGCTGCTATATACCTCTGGGGCACTGTATACTACCACTGGGGCTGCTATATACCTCTGGGGCCCTGTATACTACCACTGGGGCTGCTATATACCTCTGGGGCCCTGTATACTACCACTGGGGCTGCTATATACCTCTGGGGCACTGTATACTACCACTGGGGCTGCTATATACCTCTGGGGCACTGTATACTACCACTGGGGCTGCTATATACCTCTGGGGCACTGTATACTACCACTGGGGCTGCTATATACCTCTGGGGCCCTGTATACTACCACTGGGGCTGCTATATACCTCTGGGGCACTGTATACTACCACTGGGGCTGCTATATACCTCTGGGGCACTGTATACTACCACTGGGGCTGCTATATACCTCTGGGGCCCTGTATACTACCACTGGGGCTGCTATATACCTCTGGGGCCCTGTATACTACCGCTGGGGCTGCTATATACCTCTGGGGCCCTGTATACTACCACTGGGGCTGCTATATACCTCTGGGGCCCTGTATACCTCTGGGGCCCTGTATACTACCACTGGGGCTGCTATATACCTCTGGGGCCCTGTATACTACCACTGGGGCTGTATATACTACCACTGGGGCTGTATATACTACTGGGGCTGCATGTATACTACCACTGGGGCTGCTGTATCTACCTCTGGGACTGGTGTATACCACACTGCTGGGGCTGTATACTTGTGCTAGGGTCCACCCTCGGCTTATACACGAGTCAATAGATTTTCCCAGGTTTTGGGGGCAAAAGTAGGGGGGTCGGCTTATACACGGGTCGGCTTATACACGAGTATATACGGTACTTAGTAAAACTACTTAGGAGTTACTGTCCAAAAATAATTAAACTTTATTGATTAAAAGCACACATACAAGTAATGACATATATAAGAAATAAATGGTGAGGAGATTCCAAAGAAAATGCCACACCAGGGTGGTAACAGGAAACTGGGCTCAGTCTCAGCTAATTCCAATACATTACATCAGGGGCACTATAGTTACAGAGATTTTGCAAATTACAGCAAACATCCATCAAACTCACCCATAAGGTCGTTAAGTGTAACAATTGATTCTGTGCCCAGTTACACTGCCCTAGTCCGTGGCGACCGCAACGCACATTTCGCATGGATGCTTTTTCGAGGGGTGTGACGCCAAGTTCTAAAACCTGGCGACCATCAACCAGTGATTTATCGCTGGTTGATGCGCCCTGTCACACACGTCAATATCGCTGCAACGTCATGTGCAGCAGCGATACTGCAAGCGATATTGACGTGTTTGATGTCCCAATAAGGCTACGGTCACACTTGCGGTTCTGTTTGCAGATACTGATCCGGTTTTGTGTATAAAAAATGCTCAAAAATGTATCCGGTTTTGCAGCCTGCGGTAAAAATCATGCAGGCTGAATTTTTCGGAGTGTTTGCAAAACCTGATCCGTTTTTTTTTAAGATGGGCGGCTATGGGAACCGGATCTGGTACTGCAAGGTACCTAAATGTACCTTGTGGTATGTACCTTGCGGTACCGGATCCGGTTTTCAAAATTGCAAAAACCCACATTCCAAAACGGATGCATTAATGCATCCAGATCTGGAATGAGGGTTGCAATTTTACTAACAAATGATAGTATGAAGGCACACGGTAAAACGGCAACCGGTAATGGATGCGGTTACCAAATTTTGACTTTTAAGTGTGACCCTAGCCTAATAGCTGAGTGGGTTAGTCATGAATTGATCATGAAGCTCATACATGTGTTGCAGGCAATCTACTGGTGGAGCATATTAATATTTGCTGTGTATTATGAGCATGTAATTTCTTTATTGCACTTTTGCTACAGTGGAAACACCTTTGGTGTTTCCATTTTCTGTAGAGAAAAAAACAGTGTATGTGTGAAAGCTTTTCCCTGATCACACAGGTGTTGCTGGAAATGAAAAACTCAGGATTAGATTAGCATACATGTACATAAAACCAAGGACAAACCAGATCTCAAATGCAGCAAAACCTTCCTGTGAGCACATACCCTTTAAGTAGGAAACCTGGAGGGGAACAGCTCCTATCTGCAGTTTGTCTTGTAGCTGTAGAAATCAGTCTCTCATTACCCAGAGCAGCAACTTTAGATCTAAGCTTCTTATCATTCCTCCAACATGGCTGAAACCCCTCATACAGCTCAATCTCCTCCCCTCCTCCCTTCTTCTCTAACACATTCAGCCAATCCCTCAAATTGTTGGTTCCTGTTTCTACTCCCCCCCAGATTGATGCCAGGAGAAAGACACCTTGGGAATTGAAGTTTTCAGCAGTTCATCATAAGAATCAGCAGGTGCTACATATATTAATAATGCTACTTAGGGATAAGCCAGTGAAGATAAACCCTGAAGGATGCTGGAGGGTTAAATCTCAGCAGGAGCTGTCTTCACCTTCCTTTAGCTAGGTGGATGCAATAATAAAAAAAAAAAAAAACAACACGTGGTGGAGATACATAGATGACGTTTTCCTCGTGTGGACAGGGACTATTGAAGCTTTACAAGATTTTCATCAGTATTTAAACACCCTTGATGAGACTATAAAGTTTACGTTGGTCTCATCGATGGAGTCTATACAATTCCTTGATGTATTGGTACAATATGAAGCAAATCGACTCAGCACAGACCTCTTTGTAAAAAAGACAGATAGAAATAATCTCCTGTTATTTAATAACCATCACCTAAGGAAAATGGTCAAATCCATCCCTTATAGTCAGCTTTTGAGGGTAAAGAAAATTGTAAATGATGAACAAGATCAAGAAAAATCACTTAATCAGATGGTTGGAAAATGTTCCGCAAGGGGATACCCGAAACAACTACTTTTGAATCAAAAAGAAAAGGTAGATAAGAAAAATAGATCAGAATTCTTTTTGTAAAAACAACCTACTAAAACTGTTGAAAGAATTCCTGTGGTAACTACCTATAGTGAGCAGAGTACAGCAATATCTAAAATAATAAAAAAAGCATTGGGGGATGTTAGGAAAATGCCTTCCAGGTGTGAAGGAATTTAAAGAACCCCCGTTGTTTCCTTATCGACGTTGTCAAGGTCTAGGTGATAAATTGATACATTCAGATACCGGCAGTTTTAAAAAAGATGGCCAAAAATACTTGACAGGTTTGAAACGCAAGGGTTGTTATCCGTGCCTTGCTTGCATCAATTGCAATTTGATGATAAAAGGGTCATCATTTGTACATCTGAGAACCAGAGTGAGATTTGAAATAAGGAGCTTCCTGACATGTACATCGCCCATCGAAATTTGTGATTTACCTCTTAGAGTGTCTGTGTCATTTGTGGTATGTGGGTGAAACAACGCTTGATTTTAAAACTCGCATAGCACAACATCAATATACTATTAAGAAAAAGAGACAGCACTTACTAGTCCCTAAGCATTATATTGATGATGCGGTCGACAGGGTATGGAGTACTCGGGTACCGGGGCTGATGGCGGATTTGGTGGGGAACCACAGCTGGTCGATCCCCGGTCCCGTGCCCTGGACCCTTAATGGCGGGGAACAGTGTGGGATAAGGGGGCTATTTACAATTGAACGTGACCCCACCTGTAGTTCCCGGTAATATGGTACCGGCGCTGCAAGCCGGCCGCTGAGGTGATGGTGGGTGCAGCAGAGTGTGGAACAGCTCTCCACAGGTGGAGCTTTAACTCAGGGCAGCGGGGATGGATGAGGGGAGTAGTAGCTAAGTCTTTGCTCATACAGTGGTGAATGGCGACGGATAGACAGGCACACAGACACACAGGGATTGTTGTTTCGGTACCTTTTACTGATGACAACTAGAGATGAGCGAGTACTAAAATGCTCGGGTGCTTGATGCTCCGGCCGAGCATCCCAAGATACTCATGTACTCGGCCAGAGCACCGAGCCCAATGTAAGTCAATTAGTGACATGCTCCGCCCACAGACTTCCGGCTATAAAACGAGTGTTTTTGGGAAAGGGCAGGAGGGTAGGCTTTTTCAAATCGCCGCAGCATACAACACCTTGCTGTGCCCCCCTGAGGGATCCTTACAATCAATCTGCTCTCTGTGAGGTGCCAGCTCACTGTGTGCACTGAAGGTAGCTGTGTCAGAGCGAGAATTATTAGCGAGGAGTCAGAGCATCTCGGCGGTACTCGGTGCTCGCCGAGCATCCCGAGTACCGGGATACTCGTGCGAGTAACGAGTAGCGCCGAGCATACTCGCTCATCCCTAATGATAATATAACAGGTACAGTCCAGAGTAGTAACCAGGTCCCCGGTGCAACTTGGGATTTCCACCTTAGAAAGTTATGAGGCCTCCTCTGTGTCTGTGCTCTGTGGTGTGGGTTGAGTTCTGCCTGCGCCTGAACCCACTGCTTCTTCTCCCTCTTTGGGCTTTGTCCTAAACTGACAATGAGGTCCTTCTGCGGGGTCCCTGTTTCTTCTATGGCTCCTGGTCCTGTACTTGGTCAGTTTAGTGTCTCTTACTCGCTGTCCTCAGGGCTGAACTTCTCCTCAGTCTGCTGGGCTTTTGCTGTAGCTCTGTATGCTGGCAGCATCGGACTCCAGTGTTCGGGTGTACTGAAGGGCTGAGAACACGATTCCCTTTCTTAGTTTCCTGCTTTTCCACTTGCCTCCGACCCTTTCCCTAGGGTGTGCACAGCAGTCAGTGGTCCCTGGTTCTGGATCTCTCCCCAGCGACCAGCAGCTCCGTCTCCTCCCTCTTCCTCCTCACTGCAGACTGAACTGAAACTAACTCCTGGGACTAACTAACTCCTCCCCTCAGGCCTGGATGTTCTTAAAGGGGAACTAGCTTAATGCAGCCAGTAGAGCTCCCCCTTCAGGTCTGGGGTGGAAGGTGGTGTGTGCTGTGTTAACCAAGGTGTAATTCCCTCCTTGCACCGGTGGAACCTGTGGCAATCCCCCGCAGGGGTGCCACATTGACATGGGACACTCTGAGAGGGACCTAAAGTTTCGAATATTTGAAAAAACAAGAACTAGAATGGATTCATAGGCTGAATACATTGAAGCCTAACGGCCTCAACGTGGATTTTAAAATCAGTGGTCTTTTATAAGTGTTATAGCCTTTATTAAATATGGAATTTAGCCCTGCTTTTAAGGCTTGAAAAATATGGTTTTAAAATACTGATGCATTTTAATTGTCTTTTTCTTTTTGTCTTTTTTCTTTGTAGGAACATCAAGATTGAGATAATACTGCACCAGATTATTATTTTTGCATACCTTAATTATTTTTGCCCATAAATGTATTAAATTATTTACCTCTGATTGTGGTGACTATATAAAAAACTTTTTGGTACTAATAAAAAGCAATTTTGGTTAATAGTAATTATTTTTGTATTATTGACCCCCAAAATGTTGTCCCTATATATAGGTGGTATTGTCACTTAAACAGGATGACCAATATTTCATGGTGGATAACATTATGGAGTAATTGTGTCATTTGTGCTTATGATAATTCAGAGCACTTAACTGTATATAGTCCTCTGGACGGTGATATGGTCCCCTATTTAATTAATGAATTTTATATGGCCGAAGACTTATTTATATTGGTTTTAATTTTTTATTAATAATTTTGTTGCTTTTAAGATATATAGGAGTTGTCACTTTAACAGGATGGTCATTCCCCTATACTGTAGCCGGGTTGTAGTGATTGAGCCATTTGTGCTGCTGAAAATACAGTGCACTTAACTGTAGGAAGTCCTCTGGACGGTGAAGAAAGCTTCTGATTAAATTAGTAATATTAAATTAAATGGCTGTGTAATTTCTGGGTAATATGATCAGGGACAACATGGGGAGTGATATTCTGTATAGTAGAACGCCCTATATAAAGTTTTGGGTGTAAGTGGATTCAATATAATATATATGTTAGAGTACCAAAATGGCGCCGGAGAATCCCGCGGATATAATACGCATGCGCTGGATTAGAGAATGGTCACATGACCACGGAAGAAAGGATGTGAATAAGCGTGTTAGTTAAAACTACATGCTAAGAGTTCCGGTGCGCTTCTGCGCATGTTCGGACGTTATGTAGTCACAAGATATCGCAAAAGAGGAAATGAGATGTTGGGGATGTGCAATAGAGGAAACTACACGCTGGGAGTATGGCGGTTTCCTGTTTTAAGCTATGAGTCTGGTGCAGTAAGTCATTATCACCTTATTATTATTACTTTTTATTTACATGTGCACAATTAATTAAGTCCGAAAGGATGAATTATGATATATGAGCACTATGGAAACTTTATTGTTCCTAAACATATGCACTTTATTACTACTATGATGAAAGTAGATGAATTTATATGATGTTATTATATGTATTTTATTCACTGAGACACAAATTGTATAATTAATAAGCCCCTTGTATGGGTGCTATAAATATGTGTACCCTAGTTGTATTGTGACACTGCCTGAAAAAGACCTAAGGGTCGAAACATCGCGGTCCCTGGGAATAAAACCCACATAACTGAAACTGAAGGAAGTGCTGCCTCTCTTTTTTTCAATCTTCTACTGTAGGTGGATGCAGTAGGGATATATAGCAGAGTGAAAAAGCAGCATGGGGACTCATTGAGGAGACCTGATATGGGAAGGAGCAGAGCCTGCTTGTTCCATTGATCAGTCCTGGAAGAGGAGATCTATTCTGGTGGTCACATGAATCAGGGAATCCAGTGAGGATGGCGTATCTGTGCCAGTCAATTCATCATTGATGCATCATTGGACAAGACCTGCCAAAATTTGGAAGCTTAAGTCATATTGGGCCATGGTGGCCATGATCTGCTTTAGAGACCAAAGGGACAAAACAGCCGAGGAGGTGTGAGCTGGAGCCTTGAATACAGTTTGGAAAATCTCCAGGAACTTCCCAACATTGCAGTCCAAAAAGGAATTTACCTGGGCCAGATCTTGTCCAGACAGTTGAAAGACCAAAAATGCTATCTTGGACTAATCAGAAGGGAAAAGATGAGAGCGGAGTTTAAAGTGTATTTGACATCGTAGTGAGATGGAAATGGAAGCTGAAGTTTAGCTGTACTATCAGGAACTGAGGCCCTATGCAGATCCCTCAGGCAGGCAGACAAACACAAGGAGAGTAGATCAGACGTGGCAGAAGCAGGTGTAAGAGCAGACTTTGCAGCAGACAGACCCGGCACCTGGGTTGCCACCAAATTGATGGCCTGCATCATCTGGTCCTGATGCTCACATTGAGAGCATACCTCCTCATATAGGAGTTGCACATGAGATTTAGGATTTCTGGGTCCAGATTTGTTAATACGGTCCATGTCCTTCTTTTCAAATCTAAACTGGACACAGAAACAGAAAAATGCCATCTCCAGGTACATTAGAAATATACATGGATGTTAACATAAACGTCAACATCTGCGTGTCTCCAGATTTTGGGCTTCACAGCATGCGCAGTGCACTGCTCAGTACATCACAAAGATAACAAGGATGCACATGACCAGAAATTACGCGGCCATTGTGTTATACCTGGAAGAAGCGCACGGATTATGAACACGGGGTGTGCGCTTGGAAAGAAGGATATCGCTCCCACCGGGGCATGATATGTAGCACCCAGGTTTTGGGGTACTCAGGTATCAGGCGGCAAGGGTTAACTGGTGTGTCACGGGGAATGGCGGCCGTGCCTGATCCCGTGTCCTGGGCCTATCTTTGAAAAAGGAGGTGATACATACAGGGGATTATATACAATTTGTTGTTGTGACGCCACCTGCAGTTTCTGGTGATTTGCACCAGCGCCTCCACAGTCCGCCGGAGGTCAGTGGTATCGCGACTGATATGGTGAAGTCCTCCGCAGGCAGGACTGAACCTCCGGGGCAGCGTAGTGAGCAGGGGCAGCTTGGAGTGGAGCAGGGATTGTATAGGGAGTGTTGGAACAGTATATGAAGGATACTGGGAGTGGAGAAGGATACACGCACACAGAAAAGTCTCTTTTACCTTTTACTGTTGTTGAGCAGGTAAAATGGTCCAGGGCACTGACGGGTGGACAGGTTGCACAGTGGGTCCCCACAGCAAGTGGGTATAAGGCCTCCTCTGCTCTGTAGTATTATCTGAAGCACAGCCTGCTTGCAGCCTGACTTGCCTCCTCTCTCTTCCTGACTGTAGTGTCTTCCTCTCCTCCTGTGCAGTCTCTGGGTTACCTTCTCTGAAAACTGCAGATTTGCCCTCCTGTGTCTGGCTCCCTCTCTTGACCCACATAGGAAACCGGGTAGCCGAAGCCTCCACGGTGTGATGGGGTTTTCTGTGGTCCTATAGTATCCCACAGGAGCGGATCCCCAATATCTGGTGGTTCTCTTTGGACGAACTCCTTCAAGTTCCTCACTCCTTTTCTATCCTAAGCTCCTTGCCTTCAGTCCCACTTAGGCTTGCGGGATGTAGAAGGGCCACTCCGGGTCACTGGTTCGGGCCTAATCGCAGCACCGACCACCAGGATGTCTTCACAGCTCTCCTAGCATCTGCACACTCTGACTAACTCCTCCCCAGCAGCAGTATTTATAGGGGATCTTGCCTAAGGGCAGCAAGTTGGGCTCCCCCTACTATGCCGGGTGGAAGGTGTTGAATGTAGTAGGTACCTGCTGTGGAAACCCAGCTGTGCATTTAGAGAAGTCTGTGGCTGCCTGCGTGAGCAGGGTGCCACAGATACACGGAGCGAGGGGGGGGGAGAAGGAGGATGAGAGAACATTCCCAGTATCTACAGTCTGGACAACACCATGATAATTAACAGAAGAATGCAAGTGATCAAATCATTTTTCACAGCGATTAGAGTACACATTTAGGTCAGACAGGGATGGTTAGGGATATACTAGGAAGCTGCAGAGTCAGGTAGTGATAGGTTTGGGGCTATAAACTAGGTGACAGGTTCCCTTTAAGGCAGCAATAACCGGTACAGTGACTACTTCTGAAAAAAATTGTTGGTAATGTTGTTTTATGCCTGTCCACAGCTCCTGAGAGGTGTAAGGTTTCAAGGTTGTGAGATATGAAAGGTGTTTTGAATATTAAACATTGGGGTTAGTTCCAGTTGGTATAGCATAGGATTGAAAATGGCCGAGTCTATGCTCCGCAAACTCAAGCAACAGACTCTTCCCATTGAATATTGCTCAGAGCTTTGGAAATGGGCTACTGACACCCAGTTGAATGATTCTGACCTCAAGTTCTGCCTGGGTCTGTCTGCTAGACTTCAGGACACTCTAGTTTCGCATGCTACACCTCAGTTACTGGAGGCTGCTATGGCCCTTGCCATCAGAGTTGACAGAAAAACTCGTCCACAGACCACAGAGATGATGAGTTGGGAGGGAGAAAGCCCAGGTTTGGGGATCCCCATTACGAAGGAAAATTATAACCCCACACACTGCACCTCACTGCCAGATGAATGACAGCAAAGCCTGAATACGATTTACAGGCTTCCCTAAACACAAAAAACTTATCTCTCCCTCCTGAAAACCTGTCAGGGAGAGATATCTTGGGTTCTGGTACAGCCTGTGTGTGAGCCGTGGCCAGATACCCCACAACTTGCTGCAGCTGCTACACAACCTGAGTAACCAGATCAGTAACCTCCTCAGATATTATCTGCATCAGGCATGTAAAGACATCAGCTACGGCAGTCTGAGTCATGATGACACAGGAAGAAGCGGCATGGGTCGCTGATAATGTAGTATAGTGTATGAGGGAAAGGAAGCAGGATGGTAATGGCATGCAAGGAAAGCTAGTCTGGTCCTGGTCTTGGGTCCCTGGCTAGCCCTGTACCCAGAGGTATCTCAGATGGTGAGGAGGTCTGGACCACCACCCTTGCCCTCTTCTCCTCAACCAGCCCTGTGCTACTTCCTCTCATCTCCTACCACAGACACGGATACACAGCAACTTCCAAAGGAAAAGCGCAAAGAAGCTTCAGCAAGTGCAAAGACATCTTCAGCTCACATGGTCAAAGGCAGAGTGAAACTCTATCAGCGATGTCAGCTGGAGGAAGAAGAGGTTATTTAAAGGCCAGGGGCATGGTCATCTGACAACCTTACAACTCCACACCTGCAAAGCCATACACCACACATAGATAGCAATAGCAGTTTCAGCATTAACCCCGGAAGAACCAAAGGAAATTTACTTTGATTTAAACATATGACAATCAGGTAGAATAGGTCCAAGTTAGACTTTGGTCAGGGCTAGCCCAGCTCACGCAGAAAGCATTAGAGATTGGGGAGTTGGGAACTCTAATCTGTATAGGAACCAGCACGGTCAGTTGCAGTTTTTAGTTTTACCTATTTCCCATGTGAGTTGCCACACGACCATAAAACCCCACTGTTCTGCAGAGATTTGCTCCCTAGGCCTATCAACAGCCAGCAGGTGATATTTCAGGCAACTCCATCCTCCATTCCTTGGCCGATCTTTGGTTCCTAATCAGTTAAACTGCTAGCATCTCATTCATGCATTTGTTTTAGGGAGTGGGTGCTCTACCCTCAAAAATACAGTAGACTCATAACAATAATCTTAATGCATTCTTTTATCTCTCTTAGGCCCCTTCCACATCAGCGGTTTTTGCTGATCGCGGAAGTTGTGGTGAAAAAAACGCAATTGCCGCAATTACCGCATAACGGCCGCACTTGCGGTTCACTTGCGGCAAGCCCCATGCAATGTCTATGGGGCTTGCGGTAAGTGTGCAGCAGGTGCGGCAAGTGCGGTTTCGGCACTTGCGGCAGGTGCGGCTGCGAAAAAACCGCGGTAATCGCGACAGTTGCGTTTTTTTCACCGCAACTGCCGCGATCAGCGTTTACTGCTGATGTGAAAGTAATTAATCAAAAACACAAATTTTATTTGTGCCATTTTGGTTAATAGACTGGGCCTGCGACTCCCAGTAACATTGAACCGTTCAAGTTGTCACTTTGATGTTCAATCTCCTATAAAGCCAACTTTACACGTTCAGTATTTTATATCTATATTCATAAGTCAAAAATAGGAAATGGAAAACTGAAGATAAAGAAGCGCAAAAGGATCTTACTCAAATATTAAGCAGGTGTAAAAAAAGAACTTGTTGCTCACCTTGTTAGGTTATGTGACCCACAACCAGTATTACATGCATATGTTGCGCCCTGCCATTACAGGTAGCCACAGGACCACCTAAGGCATGGATGGATTTCCACAACAGATAAACCACATACACACAACACCTTCCACCCCAGAACAGTAGGGGGAGCTCCACTTGCTGCCTTTAAGCAAGATCCCCTATAAATACTGGTGCTGGGGGTGGAGTTAGCCAGAGTGTGCAGTCGCTAGGAGAACTGTGAAGACGTCCTGGTGTGTCAGAGCCGTGCTAGGCCCGAGTCAGTTGACCAGCCTAGCCAGTGTGAGGGCCTGAGAGTGAGGTCAAAGGCAAGGCTTAAGGAGTAGAGGAGCAGAATGGGGGCAGAGGAGCCATACCGGTTCACCCCACACCAAAGTCTGAGTCTGCAGGAGAGCATCAAGCCCAGCAGAAATACCGGTTTACCGAGGAGACCCGGACACCTGTCACGCAACCAATAGGAGAGCCAGGGACTGCAGGAGAAGTCATAGCGGTAGCCCACACAGAGGTTTTCGACAGAACAGAACGGCTGAGAGAAAGACACAGAGGAGGTCAGGCTTAGTTTTACATGGGTCAGAGGCTTCAACGATGGAAAAGAGACAAGGAGGCCTTATCCACTACTCACTGTGGAAATTCAGAAGTGCCTCTCGACCACCTGGAACATACCCTGAAATGTGCCTGCAATACCATCAGTAAAGGTACAGAAACGATCCACAGTGTGTGTGTCAGTTTGTCCATCTCTGAACCCGTCCGGCCTAGAGACTGTTGCAGCAGCTCGGCTGCCTAACCACCACCCTGTGCAAATCCCCATCACCTCATCACTGCCCCGGGGACCCTGCTCCACCTGTGGGAGCTGTTCCACCCAAGCTGCCCGTACATTATCCCTGGAGGTCTGAAGCAGCGCTGGTGCCTTCACCAGAAACCACCCTATCTCAGTGGTCTTAGTAGATGTTGGCATACACTGTCGTCAGCTCAGTCTGACCAAAGTGGACTTTCTGGTCAAATATTGGTGAGTTCCTACAATCTTGGGGACAGGTAAATCCAGCTGCTTTATTTTATCACATTTCACTGATATGAGATGAATGAGAACAGTGAGGGCGGCTTCACACTGTGGTGTGATTCGGTCCGGGGCTGTCAGGGATGAACCTTACAGCTCCGGACTGGATCAGCACACAGAACTGGAGGGCTAATTTGCCCTCTGGTCCGGTGTGCAGCCGCACGCAGCTGTAGCCGCTGATAGGTCAGGACTGCGGCGCCGCGGTCCTGACCTATCAGCGGCTGCAGCTGCGCTGGTTGTAGACCAGACCGGAGGGCAAATTAGCCCTCCAGTTCTGAAAGATGATGGGGGTTGTGTTACCTTTTAATGTGTTTGCTCACCTTTCCCATAAGGATCTAGTGTAAATAAGAAGTATTTTTTCCTCTGAATCACTGTAGCGGTCAGGAAAAACCATAAGTGGCTGAAGTCATACAGCGAGTACCTGATACACACTGTGGATGGGGCAGCCTTGATCAGCAGACAGGTTCCCCTTATGATCCCTCAGGTGCCATTCATGTCAAGTGGTTGACTATTCCTTTTGCCTTTGAGGAGAACTGTAATTCCTAAAATGTCCTGCAGATCCTATGGCATGGTGGGAAAAACAAAAACTTAAAAAATGATATATAAACAATAAATGGTAATCAGTGATTCAGTGATGTCCATTTTGTAGAGAGTTTTTACTCTACCTGCACAGTTGCCTACAGTAATGACGGCATCGGGAAGGGGGGAAGGCGGGTAGCTGAATCTAAGCTATGTCCTTCTTGGGAAAATAATGGTTCTGCCATTAGGTATAGGAATTCCTATTTTAACCCAAATCCAACCAATTGAAACCAACTGTCATAGACGCTTGTTCAAGGGATATAATTTATCTTTCAGATCTGCAAACCAGTTACAGCATTTGCCACATGACAAATTGTTCAGTTGTAGCGCATACATTTTATAGCTATAGTTTGTGATGACAGAGTAAATACTATTGTCGGCTACAGTCTGAATGTCAAGTCTATCATTTATATTCATAAGTAGATGGGTACCGCATACTATTGCATCAGGAGGGTGGTGATATCATGATGGGGGTGGGCTCCGTGGCACTGAGGGCAGCGGCTGTCTCTCCCCCCTGTGCAGTCTCCCCTGTCCGCTGTCTCTCTCCCCCTGTGCTCTATCCCAATGTATGTATATAAATGTATTTCTACTTAAATACCTGTGTCTGTGGGAGCTTTTTTTATATTAATAAAGTGTTTAATTTACTACTAAAAAATGTGTAGGGCTTCCTTGTATTTTTGACTGCCAGCACAGGTAAACCAAGCAGCTACTGGCTGCCAACCACCGCTGCCTGGTGTTACCTTTGCTGGCAATTAAAATACAGGGGATCCCTTTTTTTTTACTTATTTAAATAATTGGCATGGGTTTTGCTGCATTTTTGTTTGTTTGCCAGCCAGGGTAACCCAAGCGGCTGGGAGCTGCAATTCTCAGCATGGTAAGACCCAAATGTTCTGTGATCCCCACGCTGAAAATTGCAGCCAGCAGCTGGGCCAGTATGGGTGCCTCCATGAGAGACACCAAGACTGGCAGTTACCCTGCTCTTCCAGCTCTCCCAGTGGCAGACTGGGTAATAAAGGGATTTATTTCAGCTTTTTTTGGCTGCTGACATCAAGCCCTATTGCTAATGTAAGCCGTCAGTATGACAGATGGCCATTAGCAATACTTTTAGTAAAGAGAAAAAAAAACACAGAGAGAAATCCTGTATTGCATACAAAATAGACAAAGACACCTTGTTATCCACTTTATTAGCTCCCACCAAGTTCCCCTCCGATGTAATCCTGTAATTACTGTAATCTGGCAGTGGAAGTGGTGGGGCTGTGTGATGCTTCACACTGCTGCCATCTTTGTATACCCAAGTGTCCAAAGACAGTAGCTGCATGGGTAAGTGTGCATGCGCTCTCTCTGCCCAGTGCGCTCTCTCTGCCCCCTGTGTAATCTCTCTGCCCCCCTATGTGCTCTCTCTGCTCCTGTGTGCTCTCAGCCCCGCGCACTCTCTGGCCACATACACTCTCTTCCCCCCCCCATGTGCGCTCTCTCTGCCCACTGTTGTGTGTTGTCTGCCCCCCCTGCTGTGCTCTCTATCTTTCTGTCCCCCTGCTGTGTGCTCTCTCTGCCTCCCCATATGCTGTGCACTCTCTCTGCTCCCCCCACTGTGCGCTCTGTGCTTCCCCTGTATCTCTGGGCGGTCACGCCACCACCATGTTCAGACACCTGGGCATCCAAAGATGGCAGTGGCATGACTAACTGGGCTTGGGCGTAAGCTGCAAGCACATGCACAGTTAGTATGCCTGGCCTCAGTTAGTCATTCGGCAGTGATAGTGGGCAGCAGGTTAAGTGGCGACGTAGCTCTAGCATCAGTTTCGGAGGTGGCATCGGGTCCAGTTGTCAGCGGCGCCACTATTGGTATTGTGCAAGGGGCCAGTAATGCTAGTGGGCGCCATATTTGCCCACCCATCACTAAGGTGTGAAAATACGGCTGCCACCGGCGTGTGATATTGGAACATCCTGACGGCAGAAGTGGTGACATAGTCATAATCAGGCCTGCTTACTGCCACCCCTGTTTTCAATCAAGAATTCACTTAAATATGACCGCCTGACAAAGTGAAATAGACCAAAAGATCCTCAAAAGCTAGGCATCATGCCGTGATACAAAAAAATTCAGGAACAAATGAGAAACAAAGTAATTGAGATCTATCAGTCTGTAAAAAGTTATAAAGACATTTCTAAAGCTTTGGGACTCTAGTGAATGACATTGAAAGCTCTTATCCCCAAATGGCAAAAACATGGAACAGTGGTTTTGCTTCCTGGGAGGAGCCAGTCAACCAAAATTACCCCAGGAGTGCAGTGACGACTCATCCAAGAGGTCACAAAGACCCCACAACAATATCCAATGATCTGCAGGCCTCACTTACCTCAGTTAAGGTTCATGACTCCACCATAAGAAAGAGACTGGGCAAAAATGGCCTGTATGGCACAGTTCCGAGATGAAAACATTTGCTGAAAAAAAAATAAATAAATAAATAAAGGCTCATCTCAGTTTTGCCAAAAACAACTTGATGATCCCCAAGACGTCTGGAAGAATACTGGACTGAGAAGACAAAGCTGAACTTTTTGAAAGGTGTATGTCTCATTACATCTGGCGGAGAAGTAACACAGCATTTCATAAAAGGAACATCATACCAACAATAAAATATGGTGGTGATAGTGTGATGATCTGGGGCTGTTTTGCTGCTTAAGGACCTGGAAGACTCACAGTGGTAAATGGAACCATGAATTCTGCTGTCTACCAAAGATCCTGAAGGAGATTGTCTGGCCATCTATTTGTGAGCTCAAGCTAAAGCGCACCCGGGTTATGTAGCAGGATAATGATCCAGAACACATCAGCAAGTCCACCTCTGAATGGCTTAAGAAAAACTAAATTAAGACTTTGAAGTGGCCTAGTCAAAGTCCTGAACTTAATCTGATTGAGATGCTATGGCATGACCTTAAAAAGGCGGTTCATGCTCAGAATTCTTCTAATATGGTGGAAATACAACAATTCAGCAAAGATGAGTGGGTCAAAATTCCTCCAGAGTGTTGTAAAGGATTCATTGCCAATTATGACAAACACTTGATTGCAGTTATTGCTGCTAATGTTGGCCCAACCAGTTATTAGGATTAAGGGGGAATCCCTTTTTCACACAAGGCTCTTTAGGTTTGGATTTCTATTTCTCTTAATAATAAAGACTTTATAAACTGCAGTTTGTGTTTACTTGTATTAGCTTTGTTATTATTTACATTTGTTTGGTGATCTGAAACATTGAAGTGTGACAAAAGAATAAGAAATCAGGAGGGGAGCAAACACATTTTCATACCAAGGTATAGCAAAAAATCATCCATATTGTAAAAAAAATGTGTTAATATGTTAATTAAAGGTTATAGTTTTATAGAAATGGGTACATTTGGCTTGTTGATATAAAGTTAGTTTGTTGATCAATTCTTCAAATAGGGAGAACTTCAGTATGGTATCTATTATGGTGAAGTTTGATTATTGGTGCTGGATGACCATCGAGATGATGTTGTTGCCCAGTATATAGTCACCTCACTAATCGGGACGTTACACAATGTGATATATTATTCTACATGTCATTTTGTATGTAATTATGAGGATTTGTCAAACTGCACTTGTACTGATATCATTTTAGTGAATATGACCATGTGCTATTTGCTATCAAAGTTTTGACTGTGGTCAATTATTATGGCTGTCTTATTTAAGATCAATAAAATGTTTAAACAGAATATAGCAATGTACAATGCCTTCATAATGTTTAAAAAAAAAGCTGAAGAATTGTAAGAGCAGCTGATACTGTATGGATGCAGAACAATAAATTTATTACAATGGGGAGAGGTCGCCATCTAGTGGTCATACGGTACATTACATTTAGATATAGAATTATGATAAATTACATGTAATCACTGGATTAGTATAACTATGTGATAACACATTGAGGACAGTAAAAGTTGCATTCATTCAGTAGAAAACAGCCAAACTAATCTAATATTTATAACTATTTACAAAATTTTAGCAATAAAACAAAAGCAGCCCTGCAAGGCACGATGACTTGACAAAAAGTGGATTTTGTTGGCTCCTAACAGCAGCGTCCATGTGTGGACCTCTTTTAAGCAAAGTAAAGTGCTTTATATAGATACAAAAATTTGCATAGATGTTTAAAATGTTAACAAAAATGCATAATAAATAGTCATGTTTATAGCAGTGAATAAAAACCATTAGTCATAAACTTTATCAGGGCTAAGATACGTCAGATATTGGCAGTACATGATAAAGTGCAATATAAACTTAATTATTATAATTGATAATGACTCTCCCCGCTATATGTTCATACCTCATACTTTAAGCGCCAATTCCAGCATCCTGATAATATTACTGCGCACGTCATTGACACAATGAGAGGAAAAGGTAGAATACCCCTGATGCACTGCTGCATAAGGGATAAGGTAAAACAGCAGGAAGCCAATAACATCTGGTTATCTCATTACTTGATTTATGTTTAATATTATTCACCTTTATTAACCCCCTTAACGACCTATAACATACTATGTCCATCATGTGTCATCTCCCTGTCTTTGATGTGTGCTCACATGTTGAACCTGCATCTCTACCTGCACATGTTGACTGATCTGATCAGTTGATATATGCCTCTAACAGTGGCGGGTGGATCATAGCTCTACCCATGGCTGTTAATCAGTAAAATACTATACTACTATACTATACTAACATGGTGCCACAGACCTGATGTGCACATCTGCTTTTATACCCGAGTCTATACTTTACTACTATGCTACACTAACATGGTGCCACTGGACTGATGGTGTGCACATCCGTACTTGTACCCAAGTCTATACTATACTACCGTACTATACTATACTAACATGGTGCCACAGGCCTGATGGTGTTCACATCCGTACTTGTACCCAAGTCTATACTATACTACTATACTATACTAACATGGTGCCACAGGCCTGATGGTGTGCACATCTGTACTTGTACCCAAGTCTATACTATACTACTATACTATACTAACATGGTGCCACAGGCCTGATGGTGTTCACATCCGTACTTGTACCCAAGTCTATACTATACTACCGTACTATACTATACTAACATGGTGCCACAGACCTGATGGTGTGCACATCCGTACTTGTACCCAAGTCTATACTTTACTACTATACTATACTAACATGGTGCCACAAGCCTGATGGTGTGCACATCCGTACTTGTACCCGAGTCTATACTTTACTACTATACTATACTAACATGGTGCCACAGGCCTGATGGTGTGCACATCCGTACTTGTACCCGAGTCTATACTTTACTACTATGCTACACTAACATAGCGTCACCGGCCTGATAGCATGCACATCCACACTTGTACCCGAGTCTATACTATACTACTTTGCTACACTAACATAGTGCCACCGGCCTGATAGCATGCACATCCACACTTGTACCAGAGTCTATACTATACTACTATGCTACACTAACATAGCGCCACAGGCCTGATAGCATGCACATCCACACATGTACCCGGCTCTATACTATAATACTACGCTATACTAACATGGCGCCACCGGCCTGATAGCATGCACATCAGCACATGTACTCGGCTCTATACTATACTACTATACTAACATGGCGCCACCGGCCTGATAGCATGCACATCCACACATGTACCCGGTTCTATACTATACTACTATGCTATGCTAAAATGGTTCGGGGAGGCGAACAAAAGAAAGCAGGGGGGAGCGGATGCACCGCAATACTGATACCAATGCATGTCCCTGTTCTCCCATGTTAAGTATAGGCTCACATGCCTGATCAGGATGGATGCAGATTTGGATGCATTAGAACACAATTCAAATAAACATTAGTGTGAAACCACCCTAAGGCTGGCTTCACGCCACGGTTCTATCAGGTCCGGGGCTGTCTGGGGTGAACCTGACATCCCCGGACCCGATTTTACTGTAATGCAGCCCTATGGGGCCGGATGGAGCTGGATGGCAGCTATCTGCCATCCGGTTTCCATCTGTCCGGGAGGATCCAGGTGTGTTCGGATTTTTCTCCCGTACACAAAAATGCTGCTTGCATTTTTGTGTCCAGGGTGTAAAATCTGCCCAAATTGGATCATGCCGGATTCTCCCGGATCCGGGGCAATCCGGTGCTCACTAACATGGGAGTCTATGGGGCTGGATTGCCCTGATCCGGGAGGATCTGGGAACCTGACACCTGCGTCTGAAGTTCAGCGTGAGCTACACTGAACTTCAGCACCATTTCGCAGGGGACAGCTGCGCTTGGCTGAATCCGGCTACAAACAGGACCAGAGGGCATATTTGCCCTCCGATTCTGTTTGCAAATCGGGTCCGGGGCTGTCAGATTCATCCCTGACAGCCCCGGACCTGATTGAACCATGATGTGAAGCCAGCCTAAGGCTTTCTGCAAATTTGCACTAAAAGTGGAAGATATAGGAGCAATTCTGGGAAGGGGGATGGATATTAAAGGGTAAAATTTGTGGGATTTGAATGATGATAAAATTTGTAATCTTTCAGCCATTTAAATATTGCTTGGGCAAACACTTAATTTGCCATTGAAAGTTAACCAGTCGAGTACAAAGGAGCGGACACAAGTGGGGAACCCTCATTTAATAAGCATAATATGCCCTACTAAGGTAAATTGACTTCACAGCCCCTTTAAGAAAGCTGAATTTAGTTCTGTTCTTAATGAACCATAATGCAATCATGTTGGAGTTAGGGCCGCTTTACACACACCAACTTCTGTGACCAACTTCTGAACAGATCTCTGGTTGCAGTGAAATCATGGACACATTCTTACATTTGTACACAGCCACAAAATGGAGCAATGTGTCCATGAATTCACTGCAACCAGAGATCTGTTCAGAAGTTGGACACAGAAGTTGGTTTGTGTAAAGCGGCCCTTAGTGCCTACACCTTACCTCCAAAAGGAAACAATGACAAAACACAAAATGCTTTCCAACTCTTTTTCCCAGATCCAAGATATCCTTTGGGTACATCACAAATGCATGTTTGTTTATTAGAAAAAAAACTATATTTTCAGAAATAAATGGATAAACACAGACTGTGTTATTATATTTTAATAATATGTCCAAATATATTCAACAAAAAAAGCTGAGCTGTCACCATACATGAAGGTCCTGATTCATCATGACCAGCGTTGTTCACGGTGCTTGGCTTGTCCAACAGACAGTGAATGGAGGGAAAGCCGTGCATTCGCAGCTCTGCTCTAATCAGGGCAGGACTGCAGAGCTCCGTTCTCGGAGATTGTCAATAGGTTTTCCCCATATAAAGTATGGCCACCACAAGCATGCCTTTATATATGGCATTCTAGAATACTGAAGACAATTTGCATAACATAAAAAGACCTTTTTATTATACTCACGTACAGGGTGGTCTGGTCCAATGGGGGTCACAAGTCTTCATCCGGCGACCCTCTCTTCTTAGTTTGCTTGGATGGATGACGCATCCTATGTCATCCACATGGTGTCCTCCATCAGGCTCCTGTGCACACAAACATCTCTCTGTCCTGCTGAGGGCAGAGCAAAGTACTGTAATTCATATGCACAGGGAAAGGCCAAGAAGTGCCTACGCATGAGCATTACAGTACTTTGCTATGTTCATGAACACAGGTCAAACCTGACACAATTTACTCCTTACCAATTACATGCAAAGCGTGTGATTTGTTAGAAAACGTACAGACGAACGGAGCCTCCTATTTGCAGTAGACAGGACAGCACAAAATGTCTGCCAGCGGACGGAGGACCCAGGACTCCACAGTCTGGCATGAAGAAGCGTCCTGTAATCTGAGATTAGAAGCTTTTATCAGTCACTCACATGCAAAATGGTGAAATGAAAAAGAAAGGAGAACACTTGGATCAGCGAAGTCTTCACACAGGAGACACAGCTGTACTGAGGGAACCAATAGAGCGTCTACAAACTAACGTCTGCTATATGTCCTCAGCAACCAATCAGATTCCAGCCTTCATGTTACAACATCTTTCGGGAAATGAAAGCTGTCATCCTATAGGTTGTACTGTGCTAGCGCTCCGCCCACTGTTCTGCGTCACGGTGATTACACTACATATAATGTATCACGTGGGAAGAGACACAATCACGTGAGCAGCGCACTGTTTGTAAACACAACAAGCCCCGCCCCCCCCAGCGCTGATTGGCCGCTTGTGACCTGGAACTTGTCGCCGGTGAGGCCCCATTTTCTTCCAGCATTACGGTTTTACTTGATTCTTCTGGAGCGAAGATATAGCTGTGCCCTACCCGAACTACAGCGGACGCACAATTCATTATAGCTACCGTTCTCTTACTTGAATTACGGTAGAAAAGCGGTGCCCAAAACCAACATGGCGGCGCCCACAGCCTCGGGAGAGTGTCCGGAAGTGACGTCAGTGAGAGGCGCTGCACCTTTGCCTGTGTCCTGGGTTGGAGCGGTAGGTTTGAACACTTAGGTTGTTGTTGTTGTGTTCTCGGAGGGGTGTGAGCAGGTGGCTGCGGCTGGATGCGTGTGTGCGCTGCTCCCGCAAGGTATCATGGCGCCTCCCTGTGCAGGAGCTGTGCGGCTGCGGGGCAGGTGAATGCAATGAGCGCTTCTCTGTCAGCAGGACACACAGGCGGTGCAGGGAGGGCAGTGTGCTGAGGGGCGGCCATGGAGCTGCTACCTCCGAGAACATGGCACAGCCGCCATTCACTGAGCCATGTGCTAAAAGGCTGCAATCTCACCCGGACCCTGGAGCCTAGAGGGCCCCAAAATCCCTTTGGTCTATAGAAAAAGACTATTGCTATTAAAGGGAACCTGACCCGTCCAAATCACTCCCAACCCTATGAATACCTGTCCCTGCACCCTCAGACATCCATTCTAGCGGTCCTTTTATGTAAAAAATGACTGGGGTAACATTGCCAAAAAGACCTTCATCCACTTACAAATCTGCGACTTCTTCTCCTTGACTAAGTCTCACAGGGAGTTCCCTGTGCGCTCCTAAGCCCCGATGGGCGTGATAAATACTCATTCTCCTCGCCCTGCTGTATGGGCGTAATAGCCGGTGTGACGCTTTTTGTGTTACATCCGGTCATGGTGATGTCTCAGGGTGCAGGGACAGGTATTCATAGGGTTGGGGGTGATTTGGAGGGGTCAGGTTCCCTTTAAAAATTTGCAATAATTGGGGGCTCTGTTGCAGTCTTTGCATCAGGGCCCATGAGCTTCACGTTACTGTACTGAGCACAGCAATGTTCGATGCCAGAATGGCTGTCCAGCCCCACAGGTGTTTTGGATCTGCAACTGTTGAGCAGGATACCCAGTATACTTGTAGAACCGACAACCGAAAGTAACACAGCGATGGGGGGAGCTGACAGAGGAGGGGTCATCTCTCAGGCCAAAGACCCCCCCCTCCCACACATACACACTTCTGTTATAATCAACTCGACAGGGTGTTCCATTTATATGGATGCACCTAAATAAAATGGGAACGGTTGGTGATATCAACTTCCAGTTTGTGGCACATTAGTATGTGGGAAGTGGAAAACTTTTCCAGATGGCAACCATCTTGAAGTCGGCCATTTTGGATCCAACTTTATTTTTTTCAATGGGAAGAGGGTCATGTGACACATCACACTTATTGAGAATTTCATAAGAAAAACAGTGGTGTGCTTGGTTTTAACGTACCTTTATTTTATCATGAGTTATTTACAAGTTTATGACCACTTATACAATGTGTTCAAAGTGCTGCCCATTGTGTTGGATTATCAATGCAATCAATGCAACCCTCTTCTCCCACTCTTGACACACTGATAGCAACACCGCAGAAGAAATGCTAGCACAGGCTTCCAGTATCCGTTGTTTCAGATGCTGCCCATCTCGTATCTTCACAGCATAGACAATTATCTTCAGATGAGTGATGAGGCAGACCTTTTTGTGAATGGATGAAGTTAACTAACAAAACCACCATTATTGGTCTGACACTAACCCACAGTGGATAGATCCCTCCATGACTGTTGGAACACAAAAATTGATGGTATGGTGTGGTATGTGGGGTACCAAGATAGTGGGACCATTCTTCATCAATGGAAACCTCAATGCCACTGGATATCTGAAATTGCTACATGATTGCTGCATCTCTTTATGATCTTCAAGAGGTAGTCACCGGAAATGGTCTTCCAACAGTCTTGAAGGAGTTCCCAGAGATGCTTAGCACTTGTTGGCCCTTTTGCCTTCACTGTGCGGTCCAGTTCACCCCAAACCATCGTAGCACCCCATCACTCTCCTTCTTGGTCAAATAGCCCTTAAGGTACTGTCACACGCGGCAATTTTGCTAGCAATTTCACTGGCAATTTGCTGGTTGCAGTGAAATCATGGACACGTTCTATTTCACTGCCGTGTACAAATGGAACAATGTGTCCATGATTTCACTGCAACTAGCAAATTGCCAGTGAAATTGCTAGCAAAATTGCCGCATGTGACAGTACCTTTACACAGCCTGGAGGTTTGTTTGGGGTTATTGTCCTGTTGAAAAATAAATGATGGTCCAACTAAATGCAAACCGGATGGAATAGCATGCCGCTGCAAGCTGTTGTGGTAGCCATGCTGGTTCAGTATGCCTTCAATTTTGAATAAATCCCCAACAGTGTCACCAGCAAAGTACCCCCACACCATCACACCTCCTCCTTCATACTTCACGGTGGGAACCAGGCATGTAGAGTCCATCCGTTCTACCTTTCTGCGTCGCACAAAGACACTGTGGTTGGAACCAAACATCTCAAATTTGGACTCATCAGACCAAAGCACAGATTTCCACTGGTCTAATATCCATTCCTTGTGTTCTTTAGCCCAAACAAGTCTTTTCTGCTTGTTGCCTGTCCTTAGCAGTGGTTTCCTAGCAGCTATTTTACCATGAAGGCCTGCTGCACAAATTCTCCTCTTAACAGTTGTTGTAGAGATGTGTCTGCTGCTAGAACTTTGTGTGGCATTGACCTGGTCTCTAATCTGAGCTGCTGTTAACCTGCGATTTCTGAGGCTGGTGACTCGGATGGACTTATCCTCCGCAGCAGAGGTGACTCTTGGTCTTCCTTTCTTGGGGCGGTCCTCATGTGAGCCAGTTTCTTCGTAGTGCTTGATGGTTTTTGCAACTGCACTTGGGGACACTTTCAAAGTTTTCCCAATTTTTACGGACTGACTGACTTTCATTTCTTAAGGTAATGATGGCCACTCATTTTTCTTTTCTTACCTGCTCTTTTCTTGCCATAATACAAATTCTAACAGTCTATTCAGTAGGACTATCAGCTGTGTGTATCCACCAGACTTCTGCACAACACAACTGATGGTCCCAACCCCATTTATAAGGCAAGAAATCCCACTTATTAAACCTGACAGGGCACACCTGTGAAGTGAAAACCATTTCCGGTGACTACCTTTTGAAGCTTATCAAGAGAATGCCAAGAGTGTGCAAAACAGTAATCAAAGCAAAAGGTGGCTACTTTGAAGAACCTAGAATATGACATATTTTCAGTTGTTTCACACTTTTTTGTTAAGTATATAATTCCACATGTGTTAATTCATAGTGTTGATGCCTTCAGTGTGAATCTACAATTTTCATAGTCATGAAAATACAGAAAACTCTTTGAATGAAAAGGTCTGTCCAAACCTTTGGCCTGTACTGTATATATAATTTTTCTTTTCCCCTGGGCCAGAGACAAGCCCCTGCGTCTGGAGTCTGTTATTGTCTGCAGCGCTGAAGTCATGTGAACAGCACCGCAGCCAATCACTGACTTCACCGGTCATGTCAGCACAATGTATGTGATGTTAGCACTGCAGACAAACTCCAGGAGCACTGGCAGGGTGGCAGCTGCTGATGAAAAGACATTTTTCAAAACTAAGAAGCCCCATTAATGTTCCTGTTGTCATGAAGAGAGGTGACTGAGAACGTTTGATCAGTTAGTAGAGGTGCAGCTTGTTACTCCTCACTGCACTGAATGTTCCTGGAGATTAACGTAAAATCTCTTTAGAATTCAAACCAAAAAATAACCTCATGTGGGTATAGTTGAAATTCATAGCTAACCAGGTTAATAGTAACCTGACATTCAATTTTTACTAAGCAATCCACGCTCACCATGTTATCACTTGCCTAAACCACTATGGCATTCCTGCTTTCCTGCATACCATAAATAATAAAAATGTCTCATGTATGATAATGAGTGCTGAGCTTGGCATCTTTGGACGATGCTCAGTAACTGATGTATGTAAAGTGCTATGGAATTAATAGCGCTATATAAATGAATAAATATTATTATATTATTATTAATTATGTGTCTGGTAACACCACCCTTTTGTCTGTTATTGTTTCTGATTGTCGCGTCATTAACTACATGTGTATGGTCACTTGTCCAGTAACAATATAGCTTAGGACCCCATCATTCAGAAGATCATTGTTGGTCCTGACTATTGGATCCCCACAAGCTGATATGTATGAGCTGTCTTTAAAATTGCAAATAGCCAATTAAGGCTGGCTCTGATGATGTGCGCTCTTCAGCCAAAGGAATGATCTGTGACGGACTGCACTGGATTATTGACATTGTTTAATTTATAGTGGATTGGAGGAAAGACCAGGGCTGTAGACATCAGTAAGCCAAACATCTGACTCCTCAATATTCTTGAATCCAACTCCACCAAAATGGACACCGATTCCATAACTCCACCTCCACAGCCCTGGGGATGACCACCCCTGATATATGGTGTGTGCTAGTGTAGATTGGCAGCGACTACCCCACAACAGTCTCTTTGCAGAGCTACCAATAGTTTCATTTGGTACATATTATTAGGACAGAATTGTGCTATGTGTCTGTATAGTGAGATAAAACCTGGCTGTCTTGGTGTACTGGGTTGCAGAAGTGACCACAGACCCCCGCCCGTCGGAGGGACATGATGACAGAGTTGAGTGTTCATCCATTGTTGTTATGCCCAAATAGTCTGCTGTATTCTGCTGCCAGCCAAGGTCAGAAGTGAACTGGATGGGGCCTTGCTGTGAGCCTGCACTGACTACTAAGCTGAAGGTACCTGTGTCCTCAATGGAAGAGGAACTACTACACCTAATATTAGGAGCTCTGTTCTGAATACTGGCAAACCCTATCATTTGTCCAGGCCCAAATTTACTAATGTGGTTGTGGCATTGATGTGAGGTAAGCTGGTTTCTCAGTGCGGATACATTTTTCGCATATTGTAACTGCCAAATCAAGATTTCTGCAGTATACGTATTAACGTAAGTAATGTGGGCCTCTGTATTTTTAAGTTCATGCAGTGACATTATTTCACCGATCTGGAAAAAAAACCTTTGTTTCCATGGAGACTAGATATTCCACCCTGGAGACTTACACTTCTGGTCCTCTGTTGCATTGAGCTGGGTGTGGAATAAGATGAAGCTCTGTCACCTTTCAGAAGTGATCAGAGTCTGTTCCCATAGATAGAGAGCGCTCAGCGGTTGTCATATGGCAGGAAGCTACATATACATCAATAGGCAGCTCTATACAGCTTCTTACCAGCGGGAGGGGAGTGGAGGTATGCTGAAGCTCTCTCTGACTACTGAAGAGGGTACGGTCACTAAGAGGGGACTGAACAAGATATGCTGTCATCGTAGAAACCACCTGTTTTTCTCTGATTACCAGGCTGGAGGTAGTGACTGGGAAAGAGGAATGTATTAGAAGGATGTGAAGGAGGTGTGCTGTGACTACTGGGAAAGGAGGTGTGCTGGGCAAGACTGGGTGTTCATATTCTAGAGGAGAAGGATCACTTCTGTGATTAATACCTGTGAATAGGAGCCACAGTGACTACTTTGTGGGGGCAAAAACAATTATTTCTATTGGAGGTGGGGGAGACTCCCATGAGGAGTGTCGCATTCTAATGCCTGGGATGAGGGGAGGTTGGACAAAACCTAAAGTGACATGAAGTTGCCAACTTTGCTCATCCAATGCCAAAGTATGTTGTTGCTGACTTGTAAACCTAGATAGGCTTAGCCCGAGTATGCTGTATGACAGCCATATGTAACTTTTAGATGTACAATCCTGCCCATTATTATTGGCACCCGTGAAGTTTAAGTGCATAATGTGAAATATCTCCTGAAAAAAATGAATCAAGTGAAACTTGTATAGAGCATTCATATTAAATAAACAAGAGCAAAGGATAAACAACAATTTAAAATAAAAAACATTGGGAGGGAATAAGAGAAAAAGCTAAAGCTTAATGTGGCGCTGGTATTGGTACCCATAACATTAAATTTGTATGGAAACACATTTTGACTTGCCTGTGGTAAATCAGGAATGAGTCACATGTGATAAATTGTCAGTGCCCATGTCAACCAGAAACTGCCTGGAATCATGGTTTTAACAAGTACCATACGCCACACACTAAACCAAGCAGAGCTTCATGGGCGAATGCCAAGGTAGAAACCATTGCTGAAGAAAAGACATAAAAAGGAATGACTGATCTTTCCCAAAGAGTACCTTGATAAACCACAATCCTAGCAAAATGCTCTGAGGGCACATGAAACAAAAATTGACCTTTTTGGCAATACAAATCAACCGTTTGTTTACAGACAGTGAACATATAAGGAAAAGAACACCCTAACAACAGTTAAGTGTGATGGAGAATCCATAATGTTGTGGGGTTGCTTTGCTGCATCTGGTACTGGAGGACTTGTCCATATCACAGAAATCACAAAGTTAGAGTATTATCAAGATATTTTAGAGCGAAATGTCCTACCCAGTGTAAGAGAACTCTGAGTCGAAGTTCATAGATCCTCCAGCGAGACAATGACTCAAAGCACACATCCAAAAGTACACAGGAATGGTTGAAAAAGTTAAACTGGACTGTTTTATTATGGCCAGCAATGAGTCCTTCCTGTCCTCAATCCCACAGAAAATCTTTGGGGTGAGTTGAAATTTGCCATTGGGAAAAAGAACGCTAGAAACATTCAAGAGCTAGAACAAAGTGCAAAGGAAGAGAAAATACCAGCTGAGAAGTGCAAGAAGCTTATAGATGGCTACAAGAAATATTTGGAGGCTTCATCAATGGCAAAGGGTCTGCAATTAAATATTAATTAGGGGCCTTTATTGCTGCATATTCTGTTTATTCTGTTTCTTCCTTGAAATTGCAACATTTAAGTCGTCAGTGTTTTATTGTTGCATACACAAGGAAAATGCATTTGGTAGTTGGCACTGAGGAAATATGGGTTCACTCACCATGTCCCAGAAGGTCAGACACATGGCAGTATTGAAGATGGTCTGTCTTGCCTTCACTTTTGCACCTTTATGTGTTCTCCCTAGACTTTTCCGTACACTGTTAATAAAATAAAAAAACACTTTGGCATGAAGATGAGTGCCGCAGAGTTTTATTACAATGTTTTATTGTTGTATTACTTTGGACCACTAATTATAAAATGCTGAGGATATAAGTTTGGTACATTTCCATTTATTTCTGAAGATATTGTACAATTTATGAAAAAAATGTAGGAGTGCCAATAATGGTGAGCAGCTGTAAGCTGATGCCTGCTTACTATATATATATTCTGTAAACCCCCAGCTGTCCTTAAACTATGTAGGGTAAAGTATCAGTTGTCTGTCAATTATTTTCACTTATCTGTTACTAATAGAAGAAACAAGGAAAATGAATAATACATTTTAATACGCTATGAACAAATGTTTTTTTTTGTCCTCTGGTCAGCAATGACACCCTGCACATTGTGACACTATTAAATGCCTGATATTCCCCCATTCTGGATTCTGCTGTATTGAAGCCCCAGCTGTCGGGTAGGAGCCGTACTTAGAAAACCTGTGAATTGAACGGCTTCCTTCATCAGTTTGCAGCATTAGATCGGTATTAATTACCGCATTGAATACCAGTCAGTCTAATAGCTGTTCCAGACAGGATTGTGAAGTTGCACAAGTCCATGACTGATCAGACTGGGAATTCAATGCTTCTGTCAAGTGAAACTTTGATCCCTCGACTGCTTGAAAGATCTGATTGATGTTACATCCGACTTGTGACAACTGCAGGAATTGTTTCCTTTTGTTTCATTTTATAATGTGTCCTTCGGTGGCAAATGCATACAAGATATCCAACATATGATCTGGTTACATGTTTTACTTATTGATAGGGTGAAATGTCCACGTTGGTGTCTCAGAAATATAATAGGACAGTTCTGCTGGAGATCAAGCAAAACATTACCCCGCACTGTGCAGAGAGCCCTGTTTTCACACTTCTTTGTGGACTCGTATATCTCCAAGATGTTAGCTAGCACCAGCAAAGTCATTCTGCATACGCCCCTTTTAAAATTGCATTATATGCTTTCTTGTCATTTTATAACTAAATCAGTGTGGGTCAGATGAGAAAGCTACGGGATGCCCCTCATTTCCTGCAGGGAGAATGCTGTATTGTAAAGCGCCCATTCATATAAATACATGGGAGCACTTGGAGTGAGAGGCCACATTTCTTTTTCAGCTCTCCATCTTGGGGCCCTAAATGGGGACTAGCCTTAATGAGGTTCACATGTCGGAGAGATTATACCGAGAGAGGGCTTCAATGTGAGGACTATAAGCAAAATATTAAACTAGTGGTAAGTCTTTTTTTTTTAAGTGTTATATCAAATTAACATAGGACATGCCCCATCCCCAACTTTGTTTTATTATCACAATATTCAGATGACGGTATTTATCATCAATGTGCTTTCCATTTAAAAATAGACAGCATGCATGCAGACCCATAGAATAAAATGAAAATATTTATACTTTCATATTTTTTTTATTAATTTTTTTTATTACTGATTACTGTATGTATTTCATTAAAGCACCACTGCAGTGGTTTTTTTGTGTTTTTTTTTTCATTGCACCACTGGAGTGATGCATTAAATCTGGCTCCTGTCTGATTACTTACTTTTTGCTGTCGTTATTTTCTGTTGCTGCTGCTCTGGTCCAGGGATTTGTGACCTGCCATCAACTCCAGTGTTTCATGGAAGTCACAACTCCATACATCTCTATGGTGGCCTGCTTCTGGCGCTCATAGAGATGCATTAGGAGCTTATGGCGCAGCCTCTGACTTCCAGCCAGTTGGAAGTTACAGTCACAAGAAGTCAACGTGGGACTGGAGTGGCACATCTGAAACTGTATGAAAATGCCAGAGGGTGAGTATAACACCAAGGGCAGCGGACTACATTTAAGGCAATGCTCCATTACTGAAAAAAAACAAACCCTGGAGTGATGGTTTAATGTAGCTGCATTCCATTCGCTATTCTGATTCATTTCCACAGGTCAGAATTGGCCTCACATTGAATGAGGCTCCATTAAAAATGGAATGTAGAACAAAATGAAGATGAGAGAATTCCTTTGAACCATGTATTATATAAGGGTATGAAGTAGTGATGAGCGAGCACTAAAATGCTCGGGTGCTCGGTGCTCTGGCCGAGCATCTCAAGATACTCGTGTACTCGGCCGAGCCCCGAGCCCAATGTAAGTCAATGAGTGACAGGCTCCGCCCACAGACTTCCGGTTATAAAACGAGTAATTCCGGAAAAGGGCGGGAGGGTGGGCTTTTTCAAATCGCCACAGCATAGAACACCTTGCTGTGGCCCCCAGAGGGATCCTATCGATTAATCTGCTCCCTGTATGGTGCCAGCTCACTGTGTGCACTGAAGGGAGCAGTGTATGTGTCTCAGATCGCTATTTATTACCGAGCGGGTCCGAGCATCTCGGCAGTACTCGGTGCTCGCCGAGCACCCCGAGTACCGAGATACTCGTGCGAGTACCGAGTCGCACAGAGCATGCTCGCTCATCACTAGTATGAAGCTGATTTTCCTGGCTTAACAAAAATATCCAAGGTTTGAGAGAATTTCTAAAAAATATCATTAGACTAGAGCAATGGGTTTCTAAGAAACAAAGCTGTAACTAAATACGAGGTGCATTAATTAAAGATTTCCCCTGACCCACTTCTATTTACTGCAGTATGCTGAAACTGCACATGTGTAGTGATGTAAGTCTTCATAGGTTATATGACAATTTGTAACTCTGAACTGATAAGTCTTTTAGGGCTCAGACACACTGGCATGAAACTTGAACAACTGCAATGCGAGTAAAAATCACATTGCAGTGGGACCAATATTATTCAATGACCTAGAGCACATATCTGAGTGTCAGACTTTTTTTTTCTTGTCCCATTCATGGATGACGAGTCAGTAGCAACATGCTGCGACAGTATGCGAGTCTGACGAGACTTGATGCAAGTCTATGGGTCGGACAAAAAAGACGTACCACACTCGGACCGCACACAGACCATCCGAGTTGGACGCGATTTTTGATTGATACATTATCATTCTGTAGCTCAGACAATTGTACAAAATGTTCCTGTAAATGCTAATACAGTAAATAGCTGCTGAGAAAAAAAATGGCTTGCACTCGGACAGCACACGGAAGCAAACACTGACCAAAAGTTGGATGACACTCGTCCAACTCTCGGATCCGTCAATCGGACCATTTTTGCACTCGCCAGCGTGTTTACACCCATACAGGTACTGAAGTGGTGTGATAATGGACCCAGTGGAATACAGAGCAGTCATCAAGTTCCTTTACTTGAAAGGCCACACACCAAGGGAGACGTTTGATGAGATGAAAGAGGTTTATGGTCACGATTCCCTTTCATTTGATGTAGTGAGGAACTGGTATCACTTTAAATGCGGGGGAACTCCGGTGGAAACAGCTCCAATTCCAGGGCGACCCCATTCCGCTATCGATGGCCTCACCTTTCAAGTAAAGGAACGTGATGACTGCTCTGTATTCCACTGGGTCCATTATCACACCTCACAACACTTCAGCACCTGTAAAAGACGGACCATTATCCGTTCAGAATTGTAAATTGGCATGTAACCTGTAGAGACTTTATATCATTACGCATGTGCACTTTCAGCCAGGGCTGTGGAGTCTGTAATCCAAACCACTGACTCCTCAATTTCCCTGACTTTAACTCCGACTCCTTCATACATTTCTCAAGTTTAGCTGATACATTTATTGTAGTATAATGTAAACATCAGGCTTTTAATCATTATCATTCAATAATCAAGATATTTAGAACATAATTCATAATGATAATTTTCAGCACATATTGCATTGAACTATGGTTCTCAATTCATTATATATTTTAGGAGTAGGATTCAGTCCATTTAATATCGACTCCGACTCCACAGCCTTGGTTTCAGCATCCTGCGATTAAAAGAAGTGTATCAGGGGAAATCTATAATGAATGTCCCTCATATGATGAGATCTGGGGAAAGTGGAAAGCTTTTACCTCAAAGCTTCTCCCATTGAGAGTTTGTTTAACATGATGTGATGTTTCTTCATATTTTTAGAGTAACTGTTGTTTGAATCCTTATTTCATAAATAAATAGGACATATGAACATAAGAAACATAATACAGGAGCATCTCAGTGAATTAAAATATCATCAAAAAGTTAATTTATTTCAGTAATTCAATACATAAAGTGAAATGCATATATTATATAGTCATGGCAAACAGTGATTTATTTCAAGTGTTTATTTATGTTAATGTTGATGATTATGCCCTCCAGACAATGAAAGCCCAAAGGTCATTATCTCAGAAAATTAAAGCAGGGAGGATGAAGGGTCTGAGAGAGAAAATATCACCTAAATAGATATGAGGCTTCACCTTGTGTGGTTGTGAGAGTCATAACCGCTATAAAAGCATATCCCAGCTGCTGCAGTCCCCAGCGTGGTGCATATAGAGTAGGAGGATGAAGGGTTAAAAACTGTGCTGTCATATACCACAAGACATCAAAGGGAAAACATAATATTGATTTACTAGTCGATGCGTTTCAGGGCTCCCTGGCTCCTTCCTCAAGATAAATGAATGTCATATTGCCATGTTTCAGGGAGTCCTGAAACGCATTGACATATAAATCAATATTGTATTCACCCTTTGATGTCTTGTGGAATACGGCAGCGCGGTTTATAATCCTTCATCCTCTGCACCTTAATTTTCTGAGATAATGACCTTTGGGTTTTCATTGGTTGTAAGCCATAATCATCAATATTTATAGAAAAAAAACACTTGAAATAGATCTCTGTTTGTAATGACTCTATATAATATACGGTATGTGTTTCACCTTTTGTGTTGAATTCGTGAACTAGATTAACTTTATGATGCTATTCTGATTCATTGAGATGCTCATGTATATAGAGAAATTTGCTTCTTTCTCCTGCTGCTGATCATTCATTTCAAAATTCTCAAATCACAAGTAAAATCTTTATTTGATACAGGGATACTTTACTTATGAGACAGCAGTTAGTGCTGATAAGATTTTATGTAGAGAGGAGAAGGGAGGAACTAGAGGCACAGCTCCATCTTCCTCCAATCTTCCCCTGTGATCTACATAGAAACCAGTTTGTGCTGATAAGATTCTATCTCTGTAATAGAAAATTACTGAGATACTAATATTGAAATACTGATGTTGATCCTAATAGAAAATCCCTGAGGGGCCACTTTTATCTTTGTTAGTATGGAGCAGTAGTGTGCATGCCTGATTTGCCGCATTTGTCCTCTATGGAGCTGCTGGGAACATGCTGAGCGAAGTGAATGCAACACAGGTGGAGCCTGCAGACGGCTGCTCCTTGCTGCCAAGGATAAAAGCTCCCTGTTCCGACAATCTGTGTGGGTCCCAGCAGTCGGATTCTCACCGATCAGCGAGCTGTCACACATCCTTTATTTACCTGAAGCCATTTTTCCAATCCCACCACTGTATCCCCCGGCATATATGTCACATAAAGGCACTTGGCTGCTACAGCTGCCACTGACCGGCTGCAGCGTTCACTGTTCAGTCAGGAAACTTTGTATGATCTGCCATAAACAGACTTGGAGGAAGAAGTACGGTGACAATTGCACAGAGCACATTTTTGGCTGAGGACAGTGGTTATCAATTTTGCTTTATTTTTGATGTTTTTAAATAACTGATCGCAGATTGCTGGTAATACAGACATTGATCTGATTATGGCAGTGCAGGCAGTTTTCATTCATCTGTGCTGTATTCATCATGTCATTCGTTTCATCTTAAAAGTGCATTTTCTACTAATCTGTTTCTGCTGCTTTCCCCACTACTCACACACAATAAATTGCTGCTTTTTTAGAGTCTCATCTCCACGCAGGTAGATAGAAAGTAAATGTTGCCGTTCATATTACATCTGCTGCGTTCTGAAACTGAAGTGTATTGTAAAATGTAATCTTGTTGACCTGTAGGTATAACTAATAAAGAGGATGTCTCTGGAAAAGATTATCCAAGATGCACTTACAGGTTTCACCCAGTCTCATATACCTAACGCAGATTTAAGGTAAGTTTTTGACTGTATTGATGTCTTTACAGAGCACACATTTCACCTCCTCTCCAGACGTGGCACAGGTGAAATATTTAATTTCCTTAAAATGAATTTGTTAGAACAATCCATCCTTCATTATATGGTCATGTTACTCTATGAAAAATAATGTCATCCACAGCTTTACTTATGCAGTTTGTTGTTACATGAATGAAAAAGATTTGCTGTTTGATTGCATAAGTGCTCTGGGCATGATCAGGGCCCTTCCCAGACCATGCCCTCCACACTGTAATCCTCTCCCACCTCCCTCTACTTGACAGACAGCTCACTGACTGGAGTCAAGCCAGTTAAGTTGTCAGTTCAGCAGCGAATCATGGGACGGGGCTGGGAATGGAGACAATAAGACAGAGGCTTAGGAAGTGCTCTGAGATGTTAGAGGACCAATCACCTGACTGGGGCTACTTTTTATTTAATAAAAGAATAGTTAGCTCCCGATGAATGATTTTTCTAAATATCATCTATTAATAAAACCCGCAGAATGATTCCCAATGTTTCCAGAAAGAGTATGACTTTCTAGCAAAGTGAAACCTGATGTTGAGTGTTGTGGAATCCCACTCCCCTCTGTGACTGCTCTCTTAATGAAATAGTGAGATCTTGCTTTTTGAACAAACTGCCTGCTAATCTTGTGCTGCAAATACCGAGATCTCGCTCTCTCACTGTGTCGATGGCCGAATCTCACAACCCTGGAGTTCAAGCCTGACATTTGCTTGAAAGTTGGGTTTATCGGGGGACATTAGGGACCCATCTGAAGGGTTTGTTAATATATGATTATTTAGAAAAATACCAAATATTATTTTTCAAAACCTTTTTGTTACTCTATTTGCTAGTTCCCGTAGGTGACTTGTTCTATATACAACAATACTGCAGTATTGTTGCATATAGGGAAAATAACTTTCGCCTTTTAAGTCAAGTCACAGACCCCATTGGAGAATGGACAATGTACAGGAACAACATACATCCACCCTCCCCCCCCACCTTTGAGTCCACACTCATTAAGTGCCGCAGTCATAGATTGAGAGTTCATTATTTGACCCCGGGTTACCTTGGCAACGATCGACAGCCCACAATTCTGTAGCAGGGTGCTGATCAGGTGCGAGAGGGAGCCCCCTTCCTCTTCAAACCTCCTAAATGCTGCAATCATTATTGATCATGCAGCATTTAAGGGGCTAAATAGCGTGGGCACTGGTGACAGCCTCAGCTATCTCTTAAGCCAAGCGCCCGGTCGCGATCATGTAAGCCCAGCCTATGATGTACCCGTAGGTCACAAACCCCATCCCGACCAGAAATATCGGTATGTCAGAGGTTGAGAAGGGGTTATTTAAACTAACATATTGTTCAGTCTGGGACCAATAGATTGCTTGTGTAAAAGTATGACATCTCTTTCAGAGCACAACATTGTCATATACATAGTATATAAATAGTTTGGGGGTTAGACTGCTCTGACAGATTCCCTTTAACCACTTAGTGACTGTCTAGAAACGAGCCTAAAAATATGTAAACTTTTACCAGCTTTAATTGTGGTTAGTGCTTAATCCATGGCTGTATTTTAGCTATTAACTTAAGGATACAATCATTTTTGTCCATGCATTTTTTATTAGTTTGTTTTTTTTTTCACATTTTTCTGTTGAACCAGAATTCAGAAGCAATGTCTAATTCTTATTTGTTGATATTCAATAAACATACACTAAAATTACTCTTATTTTCCAGTCATATTGGTGAGTATTGTGCGTTTTTTCTGACTTTAGCAGAATGATGCAAATTGTTGCCCATGTGTATAAGTGTGATCATAATATATGAATGTGCAGGTTTTCTAAAACTAGATTTGTGGACAGTTTTGACCTACTTATGCCGTTGCTTACTATAAGCCCAAACTTTTCACCGCAGTTTTGTTGGACAATGTTGTATCATGATCCGCTTCCTCTTTATAATAAGTCACATCATTTCGTATTCACCACATGCTGTAGCTAACAGAGGCATCTAACACAGAAAATAAATGTCATGTAAGGCGTGTAAAGGCCCAGTTACACTGTACAAGACCGTGAATGATATCGCTCAAACGTCACGGGTTTGGAGTCGTTCAAACAACATAGTGCTTCGTTGCGTGTGACACCGAGATACGACTACGATAAATTGTTGGATCGCAGATTGGAGAACATGTTCTCAAATCAGACGATCTTCGATCAGCCAATCTGCAGCATCGTTGTGTGTGACACCATGATAACGATGTCGTTAACGACTTTGCCCATTCACAGCAATGAACAAGTATCGTTTGCTGGGTTGTGTGAACGATACCTGCTCACTACATTGTTGGTGCGTCGTCCACAATATCTAGACATGTGACATCTCACCAACAATGTCAAAAAGATGTCCTACTGACCGCGCTCCCGTGAGATCGTTGTTGATACCTTAACGATATTGAAGCGTGTAAAGGTACCTTTAGTCAAGCCCCAGAATTTTGACATATTTAGTTTAGTACATCTTTCCCCAGTGTATTTTGGTTTCAGTAGATTTCTGGCATGAAATAATTAATATCCCTGTGTGTTTGCATTTTTCTGCTCTCTCCCCTCTTCTTAGTGCTATGGATGAAGTTTTCTTTTCCTATGTCACTGGGGTTTTAGAAGAACTTGGATCTCAAGACTCCTCAGATGAAGATTTTGATATGGAAACTTTTATGGAAATGCTGGAGGGATACATCCCTGGATTTTCTGAAATTGACAGGTAATGTGTAGAGTTAAATTCAAAGAAGAATTTTCTTCCTAACTAATGCCCTTTTTTTTTTTTTTTTTTTTTTTTACTGGATCCCTTATAATTCACAGGGAACATTTTGCTAAGAAGGATCATTTGAGGAACATGGTGATTTTCATTACTGTTCTCACGCAGGCGCACAGTGAAGACGGGAGCCGGCGGCTGATATCACAGCCTTGCTATGCGCCTGCGTGAGAACAGAAGCTTAGACATCGGCGCAGGCGAGGAGGGGGGCGGACACACTAAAGAGGAGGAATAGAGCAGCAGGAGGTGGTGTAGAGCAGCCTGAGACAGGGAAAAACCTCTGTGCCAGCGCTGACTCCAGAATAAGGAATGCCCTCCTGACTCAGTAAATGTAAGATTTATAAAGTGTATATCTCAGTGCACAGGGGGGCTAGAGACATGGGGGAGCCCTTCCCTGAATGCAGCAGGCATGCTGCATTCAGTGGTGCATTTAGATTGCCATGCACCCAGGGGGGTGACAGGTCCTCTTTAAGTCATCCATGAATTTAAAACAAATTAAAATTAATTTGTGGATGACTTAATCTAAAATAAAGAAGCCTTTTTATGGAGATATCGAGCATCAGTTCTTTCACTTTGTCCAGTTATGAAGCAAAAAAGACTTTTCAATCAATTTTTCCTGCTATTGCAGTAATAGAACAGACAATAGGTAGAAATGATCGGCAATTAACAAAACACCCCCTATAAGAAGCAGTTCTGCAGGAGGTGACGAAAGACCATTTCTCTGTTCTCATTTTTGTTATCTTTTGTTTTGATCACTTTTGTATTTTGTCATTGCTCTCACCCCTAGAGGTAGCATGAGACGGTGTCTACAACCCACAGAAGTTGCTCAGGTAGTGCAGCTCATCCAGGATGTCACATCAATGCGAGTTACGCCAAGCTGGTTAGCTGTGTCTTTTGGCACAGTGTCCAGAGCATGGAGCTGATACCAGGAGACATCAAGGGGGGCAGTAAGAGGGCAACAACACAGCAGCAGGACCGCTACTTTCTCCTTTGGGCAAGGAGGAACAGTAGGAGCAGTGTCAGAGCCCTGCAAAATGACCTCCAGCAGCCACTAATACCCATGTGTCTGCTCAAACTGTCAGAAACAGACTCCATAAGGGTATGTGCGCACTGGTCGGGTTAGGGCCGGATTAGGTGTGTAAACCGCCGGTCGGTTTACATAAATTTCATGCAAATTTATGTTAATCCAAACCGGCGTTTGGATTAACATAGAAACCTATGTAAACCGACACCCGCTGTGCACACAGCGGCGGTTTACACATGCTCATCCGTTGCTAACCCGCTGGGTTCCCAGCGGGTTAGCAAAGAATGAGCATGCTCTATATTCCGGCCGGTTCTGCAGCGGCTGCAAGCAGAATCATGTGCTGCTTCCAGCCGCTGCAGAATCGCCGGCGCTAACCCGCTGTGCACCGCCGCACACCCGCCCGTCTCCCGCAGCACGGACCCGACAGGAAGCCGGTGGACGGCTCCGGAGCTTCCTGTCGGGTCCCGCCCAGCCGCCGCCGCCACTAACCCGCCCCCGTGTGCACATACCCTTAGGGTGCTATGAGGGCCCAACCTTCACAAGTGGATGTTGTGCTTACAGCTCAACACCATGGTGACTGGAATCTGCTAGAGAGCACCAAGATTGACATATTTGTCATTGGCGCCCTGTGCTCTTCTTAGATGAGAGCAGGTTCACACTGAGCACATGTGACAGAGTCTGGGGATGCCATGGAGAACATTCTACATGTTCTGCTGCCTGCATTTCTTTGGAGGGCCAGACATCTCTCTATGTGCTACCCAGAGGTACCCTTACTGCTGTTAGGTATTGGGATGAGATCCTTAGACCCATTGTGAGAACTTGTGCAGTGGACCCTGGGTTCCTTCTGATGTATGACAATGCTAGGCCTCATGTGGCTGAAGTGTGTCAGCAGTTCCTGCATGATGAAGGCATTGATACTATGGACTGGCCTGCCCGTTTCCCAGACCTGAATCCAATTGAGCACATGTGGGATATCCTGTCTCATCTCATCCACCAACACCACATTGGACCACAGACAGTCCAGGGGTTGACTGGTGCTTTAATCCAGATCTGGGAGGTGAGCCCTCAGGACAACATCCTCCACCTCATCAAGAGCATTCCCAGGTATTGTGGGGAAGTCATACAGGCAAATGAAGACTTCACATACTACTGAGCCTCCTGTCCTTGTCTTGAGGATTTTCCATTGAAGTTGGATCAGCCTGTAACTTGATTTTCCTCTTTTATTTTGAGTATCATTCCAAATCCAAACCTCAGCTGGATATTCATTTTGATTTACATTGATCATTTTTACGTTTTATTGTTCTCAACACATTCCACTATGTAATGAATGAAGATTGGCAACTGGAATATTTCATTCATTGAGATCTAGGAATGTGGTATTTTAGTTTTCCTTTATTTTTTTGAGTAGTATATGTAGATTACATGGGGCTCCTCATTGACAATAGGTGATACACCGGGAAAAAAAAATCAGTTACTGGTTCTGATTGGTGAATAAAAAAGGATTAATGATACATTGCCTAGCTAGATACTGTTACACTGCTGTTAAGTGTTCAAGTAATGCTTCTGAATTGTGAGACACTCAATCTATAAAGCGAATGCAGTGTCCTCATGTTCTTGGATAACGTATTGTATTGGTATTTATTTTGTTACCAAATGAGTACCGTATATACTCGGGTATAAGCCGAGTTTTTCAGCCCAAAAATTGGGCTGAAAAGTCACCCCCTCGGCTTATACACGGGTCAATACGGTAATATATGTGGTGGGGGCTGTGTCCGGGTGCTGGGGAGGCTGGAGGAGGCGGGGGGGGGGGGGCTGATGAGTGAGCGGCCCGTCACGTGGGGCCGCTCATTAGATATGCACGGCTCCCCCCGCCCATCACAGCGGCAGGGGGAGCCGTGCATACAGCCCCCCAGTGTATACAGCAGCCCCCCAATGGCACTAGCCCCCCCCATCATGGAAAGAGCCCCCCACACTTTGCAGAGCTCCCCGCTGCTTTATCTTACCATCCGGGGTCTTCGCCGCGGGTCCTGCGCGCTGTGTTCAGGTCTCACGTGACCCGGCGCGATGACGTCATTCCACTGCGACCGCCGGGTCACATGAGACCGGGAACACAGCGCGCGAGGAAGGACTGGAGGACCCGCGGTGAAGAAGACCCTGGATGGTAAGATAAAGCAGCGGGGGGGGCTCTGCAAAGTGTGGGGGGCTTCTTCCCATGATGGGGGGGTACTGCCACTGGGGCCTGCTGTATATACCCTGGGGCCTGCTGTATACCTCTGGGGCCTGCTGTATACACCCTGGGGCCTGCTGTATATACCCTGGGGTCTGCTGTATATACCCTGGGGCCTGCTGTATACCTCTGGGGCCTGCTGTATATACCCTGGGGCCTGCTGTATATGCCTCTGGGGCCTGCTGTATATGCCTCTGGGGCCTGCTGTATATGCCTCTGGGGCCTGCTGTATATGCCTCTGGGGCCTGCTGTATATGCCTCTGGGGCCTGCTGTATATGCCTCTGGGGCCTGCTGTATATGCCTCTGGGGCCTGCTGTATATGCCTCTGGGGCCTGCTGTATATGCCTCTGGGGCCTGCTGTATATGCCTCTGGGGCCTGCTGTATATGCCTCTGGGGCCTGCTGTATATGCCTCTGGGGCCTGCTGTATATGCCTCTGGGGCCTGCTGTATATGCCTCTGGGGCCTGCTGTATATGCCTCTGGGGTCTGCTGTTTATACCTTTAGAGATGCTGTATATACCACTGGGGAGGCTGCTGTATACTACCACTGGGGAGGCTGCTGTATACCACACTGCTGGGGGCTGTATACCTGTGCTGGGGTCCACCCTCGGCTTATACACAAGTCAATAGGTTTTCCCAAGTTTTGGGGGCAAAAGTAGTGGGGTCGGCTTATACACGAGTATATACGGTAATACAATTGAAGTGAGAGGCCTACATGCTTCATTTTTCTACATGCTTCATTTTTCTATCAGCTTTCATGTTTTTAGCTGTAAGGTGGATGGTTCATGAGTCACTGTCTGTTCCTTTGTAGTGAGACAGTCTACGAGATGATGTTTGAACTATCAGCACAGCTAAATGAAGCTCGTAATAATGGTAAGTTATATATAGTGGATTTTCAGTATAACTGTAACACCATGTGATCTCTTCAAGAATTATCAACAGGCTGCTGAGTGTGTATGTACAGTGGGGAAATGAGTATTTCATTCCTTACTGATTTTGTACGTTTGCCCACTGACAAAGACATAAACAGTCTATACTTTTAAGGGTAGGTTAATTTTAGTAGTGAGAGATAGAATACAGTGCCTTGTGAAAGTATTTGGCCCCCTTGAACTTTTCAACCTTTTGCCACATTTCATGATTCAAATATAAACATATTTTTTTATAATATCACTTAGGTTACAATTACAGTATCCTCTAGCGTTTATATTGAGGATTAATATTGCATCTCCAATTTAAAAATGTGCTTTCCACTTTTTAAGAAGTCCATTTCTCTAAGACATCTGAGCCTTCACTGACGTCAAAAGAATCTGGTGACATCAAACCAAGAGAAAACAGATTACATGAAGCTTTAGAAGGCGCAGAAGCCCAGGTGAGCTCACCAATGAACAGCCAGTCTCAAAACTTCTCTTCACAAGCTACATTGCTGTTACATTGTACTGTCTCACAGTCTCACAATGCCGACAATACTCGTAAGGGTTCATTCACATGATTGTTTTCAGTCTGAGTGCTGTCCATGAAAGAAAAGTGATGCGCAGCATGTGCTCCAGTGTTAAGCCGCTTAGGTGGCCAATCCGGTGGGTGGCAGCGCATCTGCCAGATCGGCTGCACTTGCCGCACCGGACTACATGCCCCATGTACAATGCATGGGGCTTGGCGGATTCGGGCTGCAAGTGCGGCTAATAGGTGGCAGGTGGCGGCGCATCTGCCGCCTATCGGCCACACTTGCGGCCCGGATCCGCGGAAACACTGATTTGAAAGGCCCCAAATTCACTTGAGCAGTTTTTTTCACACAGACTGAATATGAAGGCTTATAGATTGTATATAAATGACAATACAGATGAAAAAAATAATCTGTTTTTTGTTTTGTTTGTTTGGTTGAAAGTCGGATGGTGTTTTTGCTTAGTTTTTTTGTTGTGCGTTTTTATCTGCTCGTTAACTTAGATTTGGATTGATAAAATGCTCATCTGTCAGACCTGTATGACAGTATGATTTAATCACTGTCTGCAGACCGCTGTATAAATGTCTTTCAGGATCTTATTCTGCTAAAAATATTCTGAATTCTCTGCAATCAATAACTCATTCAGATATTTTGTTTTGTTTTGTTTTTGTAGAAAGATCATTGTACAAAAAATAATATAGATATGCTGCTGGAGATGTTCCCGGCATGTACACTGCGTCAAGCTGAAAAAGTGCTCTCTATGGCTAAAGGAAACCTAGAAGATGCGGTACACATTATAGTGGAAGGAGAGGTGACGCTGGATGATCCATCACAAGCTCAGGTGGGTGTTGGGAGACTATGGGTACCGTCACACTTGGCGACGCACCAGCGATCCTGACAGCGATACGACCTGGTAGGGATCGATGGTGAGATATCAAACAGTCAGGTCTCACCAGCGACACAGCACGATCCAGAATGATACGGAGGTCGTTGGGACTCTGTTTCTCTGATCGTTGGTCGTTGTCCCTGTCAAACACAGCGATGCATGCTGCCCAGCGAGACCCCAACGACCAAAAAATGCTCCAGAACAGTTTGTAAAAAGCAGCGATCTCACAGCAGGGGCCTGATCGCTGCTAAGTGTCACACAAAGCGAGATTGTTGTTGAGGTCGCTGTTGCATCACCGAATTTGTGACTCAGCAGCGATCTCACTAGCGATCTCGTTTAGTGTGACGGGGGCTTTACAAGTGCAATGGTGTAATTGACCCAATCTGCAGAGATGAATGGTCTTTGATGGGAAGTTAACAACTTTGCAACAGAACATTTATATTTCACATTCTTGATTTCAAACACAATTAAAACCTAAAGGGAACTTTACAGATTCATTACAGGAACGCGGCTGTCCTATCATAGAAGCAATGGCCTCTTCTAGCCAGATACCTGATGCATTCTCCATACCAAGCAGAGGTTAACGTCTAGTGAATGTAGAATTTTTTTGTTGTCTTTTTTTATTACTAATTTTTTTTTGGGGATTGTTAAATATCACTCTGCATGTATGATAGTACAGTCAGCCTGTCAAAATTGGCTATTGAATGACCACTGACTGGCTTGTATGAAGCTGATCAGAGGTCATTAACTGCTGCAATTCTGCTGTGTAAATGCAGCCTCAGACTGGACTTTTAAGATATAGAAAAAATGTTCCCTGTTGGGATCCAGTAATCTGATCTTAATCGGTAAAGGGATTGCATCCACTGTATAGAGCATTTTCTTACATAGTATTCAAAGTGTATATGCAGGTCCTTCATCTAATGAGCTGATCCCTGTCCCCTGCGTTTTCTGCATAGTGATTCATTGGATACTGCACAGCAGCCACCAGACATAGCCTGCAGGTCAAAGTAATAATATAATACTATTTATCGATTTCCAGCCGCAATTTCTACTGTAGGACGCGGCTTCAGCCTAATCCGAAGCCGCCGCCTTCGCCCACGCCGCCGGCCCGCCTCCCGGATGACGCGGCCAGCATCATGCAAGGGGAGGAGCGGTGGCTGCAGGACACAGTTGCTGATGTGGCAACCCATTGTTCAGCAAGCTCCGCCCCGCAATCCGCCCCATTGGGCCGCACCTAAGAAGTTTCCTGAAGCCATTACACACTGCAGCTGCAGCTGGGGAGCCCAGAGAAAGAAGGTGAAGAGCCAGCAGGGGCCATTAGTCTCCGGGGGGCACAGGACGCTGCACACCGAGAGGGCACATGTCAGAAGATGGGGTAAGGCAAAAACAGTAGTTCTATCTCTGCGGTGGCCCCTTAATCAGACGCCAGTCTTGAGTGGGTTAACTATGCCAGGCTCCAGAACGAAGAAGGGGCATATAGCTCTTATTATGCCTCATGCACAGCTTGCAGGGCCGCGCTCCCCAGCGGATCTACGTCCCCGCACTGCCGAGACTGCGCTCAAGCCAGCGAGTCCGAGTCCCCAATAGTCACAGCGAATACGGATATATCTATTACTTTGCTGGAATGGACCATGGTGATGTCACAGACATTGTCACAATCCATGTCACAGTCCATAGACAAGTTGTCCTCCACATTGCTCCAGGCTCTGCAAGGTCGGTCTGTGTCCAGGGCAGCTGAGACATAAGGGCAAGAGGACCACGCTGAGCGAGACTCGGCTGAACCAGGTCCGTCCGCAGGCAGAGCAGGGCGCAAGTGAACTCATAGGTCACTGTCACACAGTTCCAGGGCATCTCCAACCAAGTACAGGCAAAGGGACCCTCAGGGCTCTGAGGGCATCTGTGATTCAGGTTCAGACATGGATCAGGAAACGTCCATAGATCTAGACTCTCTAGACACCGCAACACTAGTTGAGGATGTAATCACGTATATCAATCAGGTGCTAAACATATCAGACCCTACTCCTGATGCGCCAGAGCAAACAATTGCTTTTCAAAGGGTAAGAAAGCCACATAAGTGCTTTTCTTATCATCCCGAGTTTGAAGCAATTATACAAAAACATCGCTTACATCCAGAAAAGAAATTCGACAACCGCAAGTCACTAGAGGCTCATTACTCGTTTTTACAGGACGTCACCAAAAACTGGGCTGACGCACCTGAAGTAGACCCACCAGTGTCTAGACTAGCAGCACAGACGCTGCTGTCACTACCAGACAGTTCATCTATAATAGATGCAACGGATCGTCAGGTAGAACAGATGGCTTATTCAATTTTTGAAGCGACAGGGGCTTCGTTAGCACCGGCATTCGCGTCAGTCTGGGCAGCCAAGGCCATCAAGACCTGGGCGTTTCAATTACATACTGCCCTCCAATCAGCGGATGTAGAACTGGCGGAACAGGCGCTACAGATGTCGGTAGTAGGAGATTATTTAATGCATGCAGCGCTAGACTCTGCGAATTGTGCGGACTTAGCAGCTTCAAACGCTATCATAATCAGGCGGGCCCTTTGGTTAAGAGAATGGAAAGCTGATGCAGTTTCCAAAAAGTCACTCAGACATCTGCCATATCTCAGTGGACGGCTGTTCGGGGAGAAATTGGATATGATGATATCAAGTGCCACAGGGGGTAAGAGCACGTCTCTTCCCCCAACAGAAATCAAAACGTAGTTTTAATAGTCGTCTGCAAATTCGATTTTGTTCCTTTCGGAATTCGTCCGGATGGACCGCGTCGAGACCACACCAGACGCGGAGCCGATCGCCGCGTAGAGACAGCTCACACCCAAACCAGAGAGCGGACAAGGCATGGCAGTCAAAGGCACGTCAGGCAAGACCTAAATGCTTTAAGCCCAATATGTCTGCTTCAGCGTGACTATGTAGTCTCAGAAGAGGCCTCTCAGGTAGGTGGCAGACTTTTACGCTTTCAGCGAATTTGGCTGGCCATTATAGAAGACAAATGAGTAAAAGAGTTAGTTTCCATCGTCTACAAAATAAGAGTTTACATCCCTACCGCCAAAGCGTTTTTCCTGTCGGTACCACCAAAACTGCAAGACAAGGCCCAAGCATTTTTTCAGGCAGTCGACTCGCTGTTACAAACAGAAGTCATTGTACCAGTACCATCAGCCGAACAGTTTCAGGGGTTCTACTCCAACCTGTTCATAGTACCCAAAAAACGAGACAGGGTAAGACCCGTACTGGACTTGGAAGCAGCTGAACAAATTTGTTCGCATTCGACGATTCCACATGGAGTCTCTCCGGTCCATAATAGCATCCATGGAACGAGGAGAGTTCCTCGCGTCCATAGACATACAGGATGCATACCTGCATATCCCGATCGCGTCTGTACATCAAAGGTTTCTGCGCTTCGCTATAGGTCAGGATCACTACCAGTTTGTGGCTCTGCCCTTTGGGCTGGCCACGCTGCACAGAGTATTCACCAAACTATCCAAAGGGATAGTTGTTCTTCCATACCTGGACGATCTACTCATCAAGGCTTATACCTTCAAGACTTGCGAACACAGCGTTGCGGTCACGGTAAACACGTTACGAACGCTCCGCTGGTTAGTCATCCTACAAAAGTCATCTCCAGTCCTAAGTCAATCACTAGTTTTCCTAGGCATGCAGTTCAACAATGCCAAAGGGCTGGTGATACTCCCATTGGAAAAAGCACAAGCGATCCGTCGGGGGGTTTACGATCTACTGAACCCTGCCCCTCAATCCTTCAGGTTTACCATGAGAGTTTTGGGCAGGATGGTAGCAGCGATAGAAGCAGTGCTGTTTGCACAGCTTCATCTCAGGGGTCTTTAACTAGCCATACTCAAGGAGTGGGACAAGAATACCTTTTTCCTGGACAAGAGGTTCCGCCTATCGAAGGCGACCAAAGAGTCGCTACATTGGTGGCTCCGGCCAGGGTCGCTGACAAGGGGGAAATCGTTTCTCCTGGAGCAGTGGAAAATTTTGACCACAGATGCAAGCCTGACAGGATGGGGTGCAGTGTACTTACATCAGAGAGCACAGGGAAAATGGTCGCCAGACGAAGCACGTCTGCCGATCAATATCCTAGAAATGCGAGCCATATACCTAGCATTACAAGCATTTCAACGATACCTGACGAGATCTCGCATCAGGATTCAAGCAGACAATGCCACAGCCGTGGCATATGTCAATCACCAGGGAGGAACCCGCAGTGTCAAGGCAATGGTTGCGGCACATCCTTCACTGGGTGGAAGCAACGGGGTCAGTCCTGTCAGCGGTACACATTCCAGGAGTAGACAATTGGGAAGCAGACTACCTAAGTCGCCAGGGCGTGGATTCAGGAGATCGGTCCCTGCATCCCGACGTGTTTCGACAAATTTGCCAGCACTGGGGGAAGCCGGATGTGGACCTCATGGCAACGCGAAAGTTCCCAACTTCATGGCCAGGTCACAAGATCCACAGTCGGTAGGGGCGGATGCTCTAGTGCAGGATTGGATGCAGTTCCAACTCCTGTACATATTTCTGTCTCTGCCGCTGATCCCCAGAGTGGTGCGGAAGATCAGACAAGAAGGGGTGCCAGTGATCCTCGTTGCGCCAGACTGGCCCAGTCGCGATTAGTACCCAGACATCGTCCAGCTCACGGCAGGGGTGCCATGGCTGATGCCAGATCGGTCAGATCTTCTATCTCACGGTCCGTTCTTCCACCAGAATTCAAGAGCGCTAAATTTGATGTCGTGGCCCTTGAAACTTGGATATTGAATAACGCAGGTTTCTCACAAGAGGTCATTTGTACCATGATTAGAGCGTGAAAGCCGAATTCGGCAAAGATTTATTATCGCACCTGGAAAGCTTTCTTTTCCTGGTGCGCATCGCGAAATCAGGGGCCCTTGCCATTTGCACTACCTAAGGTGCTTGGTTTCTTGCAGTCGGGCCTGGATAACAGATTGTCTCTAGGTTCACTAAAGAGCCAAGTTTCACCTCTCTCAGTGCTGTTTCAACATCGTATTGTGAAGAAAACGCAGATCAAGACGTTTTTTCAAGGGGGTTTCCCGGTTGATTCCACCATATCGAAGACCGCTAGATACGTGGGATCTCAACTTAGTGTTGTCAGTGTTGCTGAACCCACCTTTTGAGCCCATTAGAGATATTGAGCTCAAACTTCTATCCCACAAGGTTGTTTTTCTAGTGGCAATCACTTCCCTCTGCAGGGTATCAGAACTGTCAGCACTCTCTTGTAGAGCACCTTTCCTAGTATTTCACCAGGATAAGGTCGTACTACGTACAGTACCATCTTTTCTTCCAAAGGTAGTGTCTGCTTTCCATATCAATGAAGATATTACTCTGCCATCACTGTGTCCAGCACCGGTGCATCGGATTGAAAAAGCGCTGCACACGCTAGACCTTGTCAGGGCACTGCGTATCTATGTGTCTAGGACAGCCCCATTTCGAAAGTCAGATTTTCATTCTGATAGAAGGCAGCCGCAGAGGCATGCCCGCTGCAAAGGCTACTCTGGCTAAGTGGATCAAATCCACTATTCAAGAGTCCTACCAGCTCAAAAATGTACCTATTCCGGACGGTATCAAGGCACATTCGACCAATGCGGTATGGTACCTTTACACGCCGCGACGGCAGGCTGGATACATCCCGCTACAGGCTACAAATGTAGCTTGTAGCGCCAATGTAGCCCGTCGTAGCGGCGTCTGAAGACGTGACGCTACAGCCGGCAACAGATACATCTGTTTCCTAGCTCTGCTCGAAAACTGATGGCTACAACGCCGATGGTAGCGAGCTGTATCGGCGTGTAAAGAAGCAACGGAAGGAAACTCTGGACAGCCTGCGATGTAGCTGCAATGTAGCTAAGGCGTGACCCTGGCTCCGGGTTTCCGCGCCCCCTTCAGCGATCATTGAAGGAAGCTGCTGCATGACGATTGGTAGTCGCTGCATAGGGAGGCATATTTAAGGAGCTGACGAGTCACACTACACAATCGCTCGAGCATGCTGTATTACTCAGCCTCCTGCGTTGCCTGCCCAATCAGGATGTTATTGCTTCGTCCTATCAGCGTACGGACGGCTCGTACTCCACAATTGTGGCACGCCTATGTGCTGTCCCTGCTGCACCAGGTACGCCCATAGTAGCTGGTTATAGCGGTGTGTAAATGAGCTACAGCTGGCTACTTGAGACACCCGGCGATGTAGCTAGCTATAGATGTAGCGTGGCGTAGCGCACCTTGTGGTGGCGTGTAAAGAGGGTGCGTTGACCGTTTGTAACCGTTTGAGCGTGCTCGTGCACGTGAAGTAGCGGGATGTATCCAGCCTGCCGTCGCGGCGTGTAAAGGTACCTGTAGGGGTGTCCTGGGCTATTAGACACCAGGCATCGGCTCAACAGGTGTGTAAGGCGGCCACTTGGACTAACCACACGTTTACAAAACACTACAGTGTCCATACCCAGTCATCAGCAGATGCAAGTCTGGGTAAACGGGTCCTGCAAGTGGCAGTAGACCACTTGTAGGAGCATGTCTTTAGTCAAGGGTCATTCCATTGCTATTTCCACCCAGGGACTGCTTTAGGACATCCCATGGTCCTGTGTCCCCCAATGAGGCGAATGAGAAAAGGAGAATTTTGTGTACTCACCGTAAATTCCTTTTCTCTTAGCCTCTAATTGGGGGACACAGTTCCCGCCCTGTTGCCCGTTTCGGGCCGTGTGTCAGTTCTCAGAGTGTTCTTGAGTTTGTATATAGTTACCTCATTGCAGGCAGGTTTATATAGTTGCCTTACCACAGGCGTTGTTACACAGTTGTCTATGCTAAGTTTCTCCTACTGCTTTAGCACAAAATTGGTTAAGGCAGTGCCTGCCCAGGGCTGTATACTGCAGAGGAGGAGCCACTGTTAATCTTTTCCAGATTCTGCATAGTGTCACCACCTAGTGGACAGCAGCATAACACCCATGGTCCTGTGTCCCCCAATTAGAGGCTAAGCGAAAAGGAATTTACAGTGAGTACACAAAATTCTCCTTTTTTTATTTCAAAGTATTAAAAATTCACATGAGTATGAGCTTCCCAATGAAACAACCATCGCCAGGGTCAGACCATGATTAAGACTTAATTGTCAAAACGCAATGGTCGTTTCATTGGGATGCTTATACTCATGTGAATTTTTAATACTTTGAAATAAAAAAAACCAAAACATTTTTATTTGAAGCATCAAAATTGCTGGATTTTCTTCCTGGATCAAGTACTACTATGAAACACTATAGGCCATATTATACTATGGAGCACTGTATGGTATACATGATACTATAGGTCACTATAGGGCATATTATACTTTGGAGCATTATATGGGACACATAGTATGGAGCACTATAGAGCATATTATACTATGGAGTACTATATGGGGCACATGATACTATAGGTCACTATAGGGCATATTATACTATGGAGCATTATATGGGACACATAGTATGGAGCACTATAGAGCATATTATACTATGGAGTACTATATGTGACACATTATACTATGGAGCATTATAGGGCATATTATACTATGGAGTACTATATGGGGCACATGATACTATAGGTCACTATAGGGCATATTATACTATGGTACATTATATGGGACACATAATATGGAGCACTATAGAGCATATTATACTATGGAGTACTATATGTGACACATTATACTATGAAGCATTATAGGGCATATTATACTGTGGAGCACTATATGGGGCACATTATACTATGGAGCACTATATGGGGCACATTATACTATCGGTCACTATAAGGCATATTATTCTATGGACCACTAAAGGGCATATTATACTATGAAGTACTCTATGGGACTAATTCTATTATAGAGCACTATATGGGACACATTATACTATAGAGCACTATAGGGCATATTATACTATGGAGTACTATATGGGACTAATTATACTATGGAGCACTATATGGGACAGATACTAATTGAAGCACTATATGGGGACACATTATACTGAATGGAGCACTATATGGGGGCGCATTCTACTGTATAAAGCACTATATGATAGTGCATTATACTGTATGGAGCACTATTTGGGTTCACATTATACTGTATGGAGCACTATATGGGTTCCCATTATACTGTATGGAATACCATGAAAGTGCATTATACTATATGGAGCACTGTATGAGGACGCATTATACTGTATGGAGCAGTATATTGTGGCCTATTCTACTGTATGGGGTGCATAATACTGTGTGGAACAGTATATGGGGGTGCATTATACAATATGGAGCACTATTTGGGGGTGCATTATACTGTGTAGAGGACTATGGGGTGCATTATACTGCATAGAGCAGTTACTGGTGCCCATTATACCGTATGGAATACTATTGAGGGTGCATTATACTGCGTGGAGCACTAAATGGAGGCACATTATAATGTATGGAGCGCTATATGAGTGAGCATTATACTGTGTGGAGCACTATACGGGGGCACATATTGTATGGAGCACTATAGGGGCGCATTATACTGTATGAAGTACTTTATGATGGTGGGTTATACTGTATGGAGCACTATATGGTGGTACATTACACTGTATGAAGCATATCCCCCCCTATAATGCTTCATACAGTATGGGGGGCGCATTACTGTATGGAGCACTATTTGGGAGTGCATTATACTGTATGGAGCACTATATGGTGATGCATTATACTGTATAGAGGACTATTTTGTAGTGCATTATAATGTATGAAGCATTATATCCCCCATATAATGCTTCATACTTTATGGGGGGGGGCACATTAAACTGTATAGAGCACTATTTGGGGGTGCATTATAAGGTATGGAGGACTATATGGGGTGCATTATACCGCATAGAGCACTTTATGGGGGCACATTATACTGTATCGAACACTGAGGGTGCATTATACTATGTGGAGCACTATGTGAGGGCACATTATAATGAATGGAGCACTATATGAGGGCTCATTATACTGTGTGAAGAATTTTATAGTGGCGCATTATACTGTAAGGAGCATCATATTCCCCATATAACATTAATGCTTTATATTTTTTCAATTGTTCCAAAAAAAAAATTGGGGGATGACCCCTTACCTAAATTGCAAATGTTAATTTCTTTATCATGTATACAGTCATGGCCAAAAGTTTTGAGAATGACACCAAAATTCTATTTTCACATGATCTGCTGCCCTCTGGTTTTTATATGTTTATATCACATACAGAAATATAATTGCAATCATATTATGAGCACCAAAAGGTTATATTGACAGTTAGAATGAGTTAATGCAGAAAGTCAATATTTGCAGCGTTGACCCTTCTTCTTCAGGACCTCTGCAATTCTCCCTGGCATACTCTCAATCAACTTCTGGACCAAATCCTGACTGATAGCAGTCCATTCTTGCATAATCAATGCTTGCATTTTGCCAGAATTTGTAGGTTTTTGTTTGTCCACCCGTCTCTTGATGATTGACCACAAGTTCTCAATGAGATTAAGATCTGGGGAGTTTCCAGGCCATGGACCCAAAATCTCTATGTTTTGTTCCCTGAGCCATTTAGTTATCACCTTTGCTTTATGGCAAGGTGCTCCATCATGCTGGAAAAGGCATTGTTGGGCGCCAAACTGCTCTTGGACGGTTGGGAGAAGTTGCTCTTGGAGGACATTCTGGTACCATTCTTTATTCATGTCTGTGTTTTTAGGCAAGACTGTGAGTGAGCCGATTCCCTTGGCTGAGAAGCAACCCCACACATGAATGGTTTCAGGATGCTTTACAGTTGGCATGAGACAAGACTGGTGGTAGCGATCACCTCTTCTTCTCCGAATAAGCTGTTTTCCAGATGTCCCAAACAATCGAAAAGGGGATTCATCAGAGAAAATGACTTTACCCCAGTCCTCAGCAGTCCACTCCCTGTATCTTTTGCAGAATATCAGTCGGTCCCTGATGTTTTTTCTGGAGAGAAGTGGCTTCTTTGCTGCCCTCCTTGAAACCAGGCCTTGCTCAAAGAGTCTCCGCCTCACAGTGCGTGCAGAAGCACTTACACCAGCCTGCTGCCATTCCTGAGCAAGCTCGGCACTGCTGGTAGTCCGATCCGGCAGCTGAAACAGTTTTAAGATACGGTCCTGGCGCTTGCTGGACTTTCTTGGGCACCCTGGAGCTTTTTTGACAACAATGGGAGCTCTCTCCTTGAAGTTCTTGATGATGCGATAGATTGTTGACTGAGGTGCAATCTTTCTAGCTGCAATACTCTTCCCTGTTAGGCCATTTTTGTGCAGTGCAATGATGGCTGCACGTGTTTCTTTAGAGATAACCATGGTTAACTGAAGAGAAACAATGATACCAAGCACCAGCCTCCTTTTAAAGTGTCCAGTGGTGTCATTCTTACTTAATCATGACTGATTGATCGCCAGCCCTGTCCTCATCAACACCCACCCATACCTGTGTTAATGGAACAATCACTAAAACGATGTTAGCTGCTCCTTTTAAGGCAGGACTGCAATGATGTTGAAATGTGTGTTGGGGGTTAAAGTTCATTTTCTAGGAAAATATTGACTTTACAAGTAATTGCTGTTAAACTGATCACTCTTTATGACATTCTGGAGTATATGCAAATTGCCATTAGAAAAACTGAAGCAGTAGACTTTGTTAAAATTAATATTTGTATAATTCTCAAAACTTTTGGCCATGACTGTACAGTGCATGTGATATGTAATGGGGGATCAATACGTTTTACCTCTTAATGTCCCATGATGACTATATTCACAATGGAGCGGGCTTGTGAGCCGAACTTGCTCCACACACAGGAGGTGGCAGCTAAGTTAAAGTGAATCTGTCAGCAGGTTTTTGCTACCTCACCTGAGAGCAGCATGTTAGGCAAAGAGACCCTGAATCCAACAATGTTTAACTTATATTACTGGGTGTAGCAGTTCTGATGCAAAGCATTTAGTTTTAGGTATGTAGCAGAGCTGGGAGAGCTGCCTCCGCCCACACCAGGCTCTCAATAGAGATTGTACATGGACAGTGAGGTGTCAGTCGTAGCAGGGGGCATGTTGTGTGACAATGTAGTCCAGTAATGGTAATCACCAGGTGATAAAGTCTTTGGTTTATGTAAATGGCACACAGCCTGATGAAAGGCATATTTGATTGTTTACTACAAAATGTCATATATATATGAAGATGAAGACCGGGCACACGAGAAGGGGCAGAATCTGTAATGGCCACTTTACACGCGGCTACATTTCTAGCTTATCCACAGGTAACTTACTGGCTGCAGTGAAATCATGGAGACATGGTTCTATCTTGTTGCTGTGTACAAATGGAATAATGTCTCCATGATTTCACTGCAGCCAGTAAGTTACCTGTGGATAAGCTAGAAATGTAGCCGCGTGTAAAGTTGCCATAAGAGATATGTACGCTATATTAAAGTGGTTTGTAAAAAAACTAAACAAAAAAACAAATTCAGCATTAAAAAATGATTACATTTATCGTTGTCAAATATTGTTATCTGTACCTATTTGCCTTATCTGTTAGGTATTGCCAAAAATACCCAAAAAAGAAGACCTGAAAGAATTCATTTTGCAGAAGTAAGTATGTGACAATAAATCCTGTATGTGTCTCTTTGGGTACCTTTACACACGGCTACATTTGTAGCTTGTCACCAGGCAACTTACAGGTTGCAGTGAAATCATGGATACATGATTCCATTTGTACACAGCAACAAGATAGAACCATGTATCCATGATTTCACTGCAACCTGTAAGTTGCCTGGTGACAAGCTACAAATGTAGCCGTGTGTAAAGGTACCCTTAGGGATATTGAATACAGCCGCACAATTTACAGTGAAAATGGCCTTTCCTTCTTGGCAGCTGAGTGTTCAGAGATACCAGCAGGGCACATTTATTTAGGTCTATCTCCCATTCAATTGATAACCCCCCCCTCCTGTTCTACCACATTACACTGTGACTAAGGCTGGGTTGCAACATGTCGCGTCCCTGGTGCGGACGAGACTGTGTGATTTGTGCGCAGGCATCCGCCTGCGCACAGATCACATATGGGAGTGAATGGGTGCACACGGTCATGCGCAGTCAAGCGCAGCACCGTGCGCTCCCATTATAAAGATAGGAGCTGGCGGCCGCAGAACGCTGTGGAGGGGTCCGCAAATGTGAACCCAGCCTAAGGGCCCTTTCACATCAGCGTTTTTTGAAATTCGCGGCAGATGCGGTGAAAAAACCGCATCTGCCGCGTTTAACGCATAACCGCGACACTTGCGGCACACTTGCGGCAAGCCCCATGCAATGTCTATGGGGCTTGCGGTAAGGGTGCGGCAAGTGCGGTTTCGGCACTTGCGGCAGGTGCGGCCGCTAAAAAAAATGCTGTCAACCGCGTTTTTTTTCGCGGCCGCACCTGCCGCAAGTGCCAAAACCGCACTTGCCGCACCTGCCGCAAGTCCGCCTATACCTTGTATGGCGTTTACCGCAACCGTGCCGCAAGTGCAGCCGTTATGCGGTAATCGCGGCAGATGCGTTTTTTTTACCGCATCTGCCGCGATTTGAAAAAAACGCTGACGTGAAAGGGCCCTAAGAAAGATTTTGTTAAATGATTAATTTATAAATCTCCTTTACCTTCCAAACATCGACAGTGATGTATATGATACCTCACAATAGTTTATGAAGCATAGACATATTGAGTATCAGACGACTGTCAGCTTCTCCGGAGGAATATTACAGGTCCGCTGTCAATACAATAATACAGCTAATACTAAACAGAAAGAATTGTGCCATGTGTGTTAAAATTGCCTTGTGGAAGTCTTCAGCTATCAGACATCAATAAAACCATAGTATTCTTCCAGTTGGTAATGTTAAATGGACTCTGTCAGCAGGATTTTGCTATGTAATCTGGCAGCAGCATAATGCAGTGACAGAGACCCTGATTCTAGCGATGTATCACTTAGTTTACTGTGTGCAGCAGCTGTGATACATCAAACTTTTTTCATTCGCTTCATTGGAGAACACAGACCCTTGGGATAGCCTGCTGCCACCAGGAGGCTGACACTTTATATTACAGAGTATAAGAAATGAGCTCCTCCGCAGCAGACTTTACCTCTTCCACATTCCTGAGGAATCTTGGTCTTTCCTTTTTAGAACAGTATCTTCCTTTTCGAGCTTGTATTGGAAATTTTGATTGCCAGTTTAGTTTAGTATTCTGCAGTTGAGCCCAGACCTCCTGTTTGTCTGGCAGACGCCCCCGGGTACAATCCATAGCATCCAGTCAGACCTCTCCTAGGGTTGTCTTCTAGACGATTTTTTGATTATTTAGTTTACTGGTAGATCCACAGTTCAGAAGGCTCTTTACGAGGGCGTGGCCTGACGCAGCAGGAAGATGGCCGCATAGACCGGGAGCTCCTCGTCCCACGGAACTTAAAGCGGCTCACACAATCCTCAGACCCTAGATACCTGGCCACAACTCGCTCTACAACACCCCGAAAACCCGGTGATTGCATGGGGAAAGCAAAAAGCGGGAAACGTGCCACCCCGCAGCGAGTTACTGACTTTTTTGCGGCCGCCAGACCCGCCAGCAGTGAATCAAAGATGGCGCCAGCCTCGCCGCGCTCTACCCGCTCCTCCTCCAGAAGGAGCTCTGTGGTCTCCTCGGGCTCTAATGGCGGCGGGAGGGAGGACGCCCCAGTAACCCACGGCAGCATGAGGGAGATGTTGTCCTCTCTAAACATGTCACTCCAGAACTCCATGAAGGAGATGGTTGCTGATCTCAAAAGAGAGGTGGCCGATATTGGGGGTCGCACTGATAAATTAGAAAGGAAAATGGCTGAGATAGTGCAGTCACATAATGACCTACTGGATGCACATGAGGAGTTGAAAGATAAAATGATCAAGGTGCAGGCGAAACAGCTGGACCTCGAGGATCGCTCTAGGCGCAATAATATCCGCGTTAGAGGCATTACAGAAGCTGTGCAGTCTAGAGACCTTCGCCCTATGCTACAGGACTTTATAATGGCCGCCATGCCTGAAGTGGAGAAGAAAGACATCATCATTGACCGGATACATAGGGTGCCTAAGCCCTCTCATATAGGTCCTAATCTACCCAGGGACGTGATAGCCAGAATTCATTTTTATGAATTAAAGGAAGACTTTCTATACTGCCTCCGCAGTAAACCTGCCCTGCCTGACCAATTCTCTACCCTGGCTGTCTTTTCAGATTTATCACCGGGCACCTTGGCCCTCCGTCGTGCATTTCACCCATACACTTCTGCACTACGTGCTCAGGACATACAATATATCTGGGGCTTTCCAACCAAGCTCATAATACGCAGAGGAGGCTCCACACACGTTTGCATTTCTCCGGGACACGCAGCTAAACTCCTCGCCCAATGGGGTATACACGTCTCCAATGGATCTATTGGGGAGACGCATCCTCCTGCCACTCCCAAGAAACGTGTGGACCCTGAGTGGTCCACGGTCTGAGACAATTGTTTATTTTGTGGGACTTTGCTGTTTTTTGCTCCTGGTCTTAATGACACCTGGACTCGTTACTCCTTTGTCCTTTTCTGCCTTTTAGGAGATAACGAACTGGTTGCTTTAATTAGAACTTTTACCTCAGGGGTTATTTTTGATCCCTGAATTAAAGCCCCAAGAGCGTATTTTTGTCGCTCACTGTTTCTTTTGGAGAATATCGGTGTTCTCCCCTATGATTGTTCCTGTTCTATTTCACTATGTTTTCGCCTTTTGTTTATTCCAGAGTGCATATGGCGCTGAAATGTTAAGATCGTTATTATTCCCGTACCCTGTCTACCTCGTTTTCCCCTCCCCACCCTCCTATACACTTCCCCCTCCCCCCCCCCTCAACCCTATTGGCTATGGTCTTACAGGAAATTCCAGTCATTAACTATGTCTATAACGCTGTCCTCTAATATCTTATCATGAGTATATCGATAATGTCGATTAATGTAAATGGATTGAATTCACCAACCAAAAGATCAATTGTCTTGAAACATTTGCATAAATCTAAGAGTGATGTGATCTTCGTCCAGGAGACGCACTTGTTGGCTAAAGATACTGATAGAATGCGCTCTTATACCTACCCGCACCAATTCTATGCCAATAGTTCTAAAAAAACGGGCGGGCGTGGGTATCTTGGTGAGAAATACGGTCTCCTTCCAACTAGAACATACTGTTTCAGATTCAGAGGGCCGATTTCTTATCTTAATTTGCAAATTAAACAATGTCACCTACACATTGGTGGCGGTGTACGCACCTAATATAGGTCAAATGAAGTTCTTTAGGTCTCTCCTGGATGAGATCTCTTTACACACTCGAGGACACAGACTTGTAGGTGGCGATTTCAATATGCCTATGTTGAAGCATCTAGATTGCTCGGGTCCGCCTCAGTCCCGTGGGGACATGAACGCATTAGTTCTGGAACATGGTCTACATGATGTGTGGCGGTATCATCATGGTGAGGAACGTGACTACACGTTCTTTTCAGCGAGATACCAAACATATAGTCGTATTGATTTAATATTGGTAGACGGTTCTCTTTTACATCAATGTAAACAAGCAGGGATTGGTAACATCACATGGTCAGACCATGCCCCCACCACTTTGTAAATAGACGATCCCTCCGCTGTACGGCCACCTTACACATGGAAACTTAACACATATTTGCTGACTAACGCTGAGATAGTTGAGGAGATCTCTGAGCATTTGAGAGAATTTTTCAATCACAACGACAATGGGGAAGTACAGGATGAGGTTTTATGGTTATCACATAAAGCAGTTCTCAGAGGAATTTTCATTAAATTGGCGGCCTTACATAAAAGACGGTATATGGCGGACCTGACGGACACCCTAAAATCACTCCAGTCTCTGGAAACACAACATAAATCCACCCCCACCCCTACTCTATTACAGTCCCTAACTGATGCTAGACACCACCTTAGGACTTTATTGCTTCAGAAAGCTGAGAATAATTTGAAAAAACTTAAGGCTAAATATTATGGCATGGGAGATAGGGCAGGCTCTCTTTTGGCTCGTAGAACCAGGAAAAGAATGGCACAGTTCAGGATTCCTTATGTTGTCTCTGCTGCGGGTAAACAGATCTGAAATCCTTTGCAAATTTCGGAGGAGTTCCGTCTGTACTACCGTATGACTCCTTATATAATTTACAACGTTCCTCTGACATCCCTCAACCTACAGCGGAGACAATATCTGATTTTCTGGATAAGGTAACCCTACCCAAATTAACTTCCTCTCAGCTGAGTAACCTGAATGCACCAATCACAGAATTAGAGATAAATCGTGCGCTTCAATCCTCAGAAACACATACAGCCCCTGGTCCTGATGGTTTCCCTGTCCTATATTATAAGACTTTCATCCCTGTCCTTTCTCCTTATTTCTACGACTATTTGAATTCTGGCGCACCAGGGGGGTCGTCCGACGGGAGGGTCTGGAGGCGATCATATCCACACTACCCAAGCCTGGAAAACCTCCTACCTCACCTGGTAACTTCCGCCCGATAGCGCTGCTCAATTGCGATATCAAATTATATGCAAAGGTGTGGGCAACGAGATTGATGGAAATCCTTCCGTCTATTGTTGACCCAGACCAGGTTGGATTTGTGCCAGGCCGACAGGCTTGTGACGGAACCAGACGCCTTATCAACATTTTGGATATCATGGAACGGGCCGGTGCCCCCGGTGTACTCCTGTCTCTTGATGCGGAAAAGGCGTTTGACAGGGTGCACTGGGGGTACGTTGAAGCAGTTCTACAGAAATTTGGCATTGTTGGTTCTGCCATGTCAGCCATTATGGCATTGTATACACATCCTAATGCTTCCGTCCGAGCCTCTGGCTTTCTTTCGGACTCCTTTGATATTTCAAACGGCACCCGCCAGGGATGTCCTCTCTCCCCCCTGATATTTGCATTGGTGATGGAGCCCTTGGCAGCGCGTATCAGGATGGAACCACAGGTGCGGGGTGTTGTAGTGGGGGGAGTGGAGCACAAACTCGGCTTATACGCTGACGATGTTATCCTCACATGCGTCGATGTTATCCCCTCACTACAAAAAATCATGGAAATTCTTACAGATTTTTCTGCAGCTACCTATTATCGCCTCAATTCACATAAGTCTACACTCTATCCGGTAAATATTACACAGTCGACACAACAGACTATACGACAACTTTTCACCTTTGCTTGGGCACCGGAAGGTTTTACGTACCTGGGAATTCATATTACCCAACTCCATAACATAGTCAAACGAAACTATGATTTGGTTGCCAATGATATTAGAATTGAACTCAATACACTCTCTCCTCTGTGCCTCTCCTGGGTCGCCAGAATAAATTTAATCAAAATGCTTATCTCCCCCAAATTAGTATACCTATTTAGATGTCTCCCTATGGCATTCCCTCGTAGGTGTATCTCCAAATTACAGGCCATGCTTAACTCTTTTATTTGGAGTGGTAAACCACACAGAGTATCTCATAACATTATGGTTCTCCCCTATAAACAGGGAGGGTTGGGTGTCCCTGACGTCTTATCCTATCACAGGGCTGCTCTTTTAGAACCAGCCAATCTCTGGTGGTCGGGAGAGATCATTTCTCCGCGTTGGCTGCAAATAGAATCTCATTATGCTTCGACTGGGTCCCTGAGGCTTCAATTGGAGGCCGGCCTCCTGCAAAGATTGGATAACAGTATTCCCTTACGCACTATGGGTGCACTCTTAAGATTGTGGTACTCCGTGGGTAGATCCCATCTCTCCTTCTTGTTTCACCATATCTCCCTCGAAGCAGTAGAATCCCTGATCCCTGACATCTCTCTAACCCGATGGAAATCTAGGGGTATCCGTTTCCTAAGAGACATTCTGGATGATGATGGGTTTCAGTCATTCGCTGATCTTGTGCGAATGTTTGCACTTCCTAATCAGGTATTTTATCAATATCTTCAGGTCCGCCATTTACTACATACAGTCGGTTTGCCCCCCCCCCGGGCTATTCCACCTGGAGAGGATTCTCTTCAACGGTATTTTAAAGCTTCCTCCACTCAACGGGGTGTCTCTATTATATATCGGGCCTTAACAGTCCCTTTGGATGGAGGAAAGCTTCCGTATATGGAGGCTTGGGAACGTCGGCTCTCCTTTACTGCTACTGCCGAGTCTTGGCACACTGCGTTCTCCCACGCTTCCAGATACTCCTCTTGCCTTAACCACCTGGAACAGGCTAAAAAACTCCAGTTGAACTGGTATTTAACACCACTTCGTTTACACAAATTTAATCCAGCTCTCTCTGGTATGTGCTGGAAAGGTTGCCAACATATCGGTACTATGGAACACACGTGGTGGTTTTGTCCCCTGATACAGGTATTCTGGAAACAAGTTGAATCTTTAATAATAAAAACTACCGGCATTCCCCTATTGTTGGATGCCCCAATGGCCCTCTTGGGAATAGGCTTAGATGAAACTCCCTCCTTAATCAGACCCATCTTGACTAATATTTTAATAGCGGCCAGAACATGTGTTGCTAGACATTGGAAGAAGTCATCTTCCCCTACGACGGAAGAGGTGATCTCGCAACTTAATCTCCACATGCAACATGAGATTATTTTAGTACACGACTTCAATGCTAAGAATAGAATTTTGAATGGCTGGGATCTGTGGTCTTCCTCCTCCTACGCTAAGCAGCTGTGATATGAGGCTGTGGGGCCTTTGCCTCCCCCCCTTTTCATTTTTATCACTCTCAACTATTTTCAATATGATAAGACAAAGAGAAGATAGGGGGCGCAATGGTGCAGTATCCACATATAAATTACAGGGGTATATGCCGGATTTACTAACCTATGCAAGTTGCGCAAGCCATGCACAACTATGGTAACAGCCTAGTGGTTAAACGGTCCTCTTCCTAGCCCGGGTATTTGTATGCGGCGGCAGGAAGTTGCGGCTCCGGGCACTCGCAGCGTCCTCGCTCACCTCCTATAGTTATCCGGACTCCGCCCCCTCGCGTCCATGTGATTGAACGTAGTGACGCGGAAGGTCCTCAAATCCTCTGTGCACAGGCTTTGCCTCGGATACCACAGGTCCTTTAGCCAAAGCGAGCAGCGCCTGCCGTGTCCTCCAAGAAAGATGTAAGATATAGTAACAATTACCACGGTCTGGTGGGCGCTCTGATATAGATCCAGGATCCTGTTCAATATAAAGTCCTTTATTCTGAAAACCTCCTTCACCACAACATGTTTCGACGGTATAGTGCCGTCTTTCTCAAGTGGAATTCCACTTGAGAAAGACGGCACTATACCGTCGAAACATGTTGTGGTGAAGGAGGTTTTCAGAATAAAGGACTTTATATTGAACAGGATCCTGGATCTATATCAGAGCGCCCACCAGACCGTGGTAATTGTTACTATATTTTCAATATGATGTTATGCTGGAATCCCTACTCACTCATATGTATGTTTTTATATTTTCAATGGACTCCCCCCACCTCTCTCCCATCTGACCCCTTCTTTCCAGTCTTCTCTCCTTACCCTAACCCCTCTTTTGTTCTATGTTGCGAATTGTTGTGCTCAACTTGAACACCTATACTTCCTTTTTCCTGTGTATCTATGTTAAAATCAATAAAAATTATTGTTTAAAAAAAAAAAGAAGGCTCTTTACATTTTGGATTGAGTTTGTCTGATTAGGATTAGGGAAATTTGGGCCTTAAGTCACTTTTCTGTTATTTCATTTAGCTAATTTTTCATAGGTGGTAACCTATGGGCAGCGCTCATATAACAATATCCTTCTTTTTATTTTTTTGCATGTCTCGTTGTACTAGGAAAGACTCCCAACAGCCAGGTTCCTGTCTTGGCTATCCTGGTCCAGTAGAATCTCTCTTATAGCTCAGGGATCAGGACTGCCTGTTCGGGCAGGGTAGACTTGAGGCCACCACATTATTCCCTGGGATCTGGGGATCACTATGGGTCCTGCTGCCCTTCAGCGCTCCCACCTTTTGTGCTGATCAGAGAGATCTCTCCAGTTCCTCTATTTAGTAATTTTTCCCCTGTTTTTCTCCAGGACAATATGTTCTGATGTTCGGCTCTCTCCTTTCACCATAGTGGAGTTCTCCCACTTTACACTTTAACTACTAAGTACTTTGCATCTCTTCTCCCTGAGAGTCCCTCTCATACTCTGATTTAGTCAGTGCTATGCAGCTCTGCTGGTCTCTATAGTCTCCAGTTGGATGTTTTGTGGGTCATCCTGATGTGCTCTTGCATGACCGTTGATTAGTTTAGCCATTAGCGAGCCTGATAAGGGCAGGTGCCAATGCTCCTTTATTACGGAACACTCTGCTTGGGCTGTAAGAGCTTCCTGGGCTGTTCTTCACCAAGCCTTAGTTTTGCAACTATGTAGAGCAACCACTTGTTTATAGGGTGCGTACCTTTCTGAGTTTCACAGGGTCCACACCTTCGCTTCTGCAGATACAAGTCTTGGCACGAAGATACAGTTGCCCAGGTGGAGGCTTCAGCAGAAATGGAAAACTTGGGTGGTAACAGTATATTTGTTTTTCATTCCCACCCCAGGGAGAACTTTAAGATGTCCCAGTGTTCTTTGTCCCCCAATGAAGTGACCAAAAAAATTAGATTTTTGGTACTCACTGTAAAATTTGTTTCTCATTTGTCAATATTGGGGGACGTCGCCCCCTCCCCATGGCCTAGTTTGGGCATATATTTGTGTTCTTTTCCTTATGCCTTACTTATGTATCCATTTGCTTCTCCTACTGAATTCTCACTAAACCGAAGAGGTATAGTCTGCTGGGGAGGAGCTAATTTCTTTTGCTATGTAATAACAATGTCCGCCTCCACGTGGAAGCAGACTTTCCCAGGGTTCTGTTTTTCCCAATGATGACTAACAAGAAATAGATTTTGTGATAAGTACCGAAAATCTAGTTTTCTGTACTGCAAATTTAGCAGAGCTCGGAATGCTGAGCTCAGTATAACCCTGCCAACACCACTGATTGGCAGCTTTTTTTGTATATTGACAGGAAACTGACAATCTGTGGGGGTGAGGTTGGACCAGGAGGCATGAGTCTGTTAGTACAAGTAGTGCTAGTCTCCTGTTGCTAAAACACTGATTTTTATTGAAACATCAAATCGTAGCCTAATAATACACATTCATGGAATCAAGGTCTCTGCCCCCTCATCCTGCTGCTCGCAGATTACGTAGAAAAAAAAACTTTTGGCAGATTCCCTTTAAGGAGAACACGAATTCCTAAATTGACTCAGAGTGGAATATATTGCAGAATTACATTGAGTTATTTATAGAAAGCCTTATCTGATATTGTGATCAGCACACTTGTATGAATTTGTTAATTCTAGTTCTTTTACGGTCTTCAGATATATGTTGGTTGATGATGATGATGACAAAAAAACTCACAAGCCTTTGATGCCTAAAGAGGTAAGAGCAACAACATGTGAAAGCCCAAACTCAAGTGTTACTACAAAGCGTTACACTGTCATTTCTTGCTTTTTTTCATCCTATGATCAATTGCACATTATTCATGGTGTTGTCAAATATTTTGAGCTAGTGTAAAAGAGAATGGCTAGAAAACTATAGAAATACAGTACCAGACCTACCGTGTTCCTCGAAAATAGGACATCCCCTGAAAACAAGACAGAATCGAGGTTTTGCTACATTGTATAATATAAGGCCTCCCCCAAAAATAAGACCTAGCAATTTTTTTTGCAGCATGCCTACCCAGCAGAAGACCAGGGCATGCTGCTGTGATTCATACCGGTTATTGCAGTACTGTAGTCCGCCACTGGTGACCGCCGCTGTATTTTTTCCGGCACCAATCTCAGCTCCCTGCCTCAGCTGTTGTAAATGTATGGTAAGCGGCTGGCCAATCAGAGGTCAGCAGCTAACGTCATCGCATGACATTACATGCGGGCCTCTGATTGGCCAGCGGCTTACCATACATTTACAGCAGCTGAGGCAGGCAGCTGAGAGCGGTGCCGGAATAAATACGGCACAGCATGGTCCGTGGAGGACCAATAAGAAAAGGGGTGTGTGGGGGTTAGGGGTATGTGTGCCTACTGTATATATGTGTGTGTGTGTGTTTTTTTTTTTTCTGTAGGTACTGTACCTAATGGAGGGATGATAGGGGATGGTGGGGGCTGCAAAGTGATGATGGGGATCATGGAAAAATAAGACATCCCCTGAAAATAAGACCTAGCACATCTTTGGGAGAAAATATTAACAAGTGAATGTCAAAATACAAACAGCACTTTTAATAGATGTACTGTATGTTTCAAAATATTTTAGACCCTCGTTCAGACTTCAGTGTTTCACATACGTGTTGGATCTATGTTTTACACAGAACACATACCCATTGGAGTGAATGGGACTGTTCACATGTCAGTGGTTTTTGCAGACCGCGGGTCCACAAAAAAGACATATCCATTTCTGATCCAAGTGATAAATCAGACTTTCCCATTGAAATCAGTAGATCCTTAAGAAAAAATGAACAGTACATGGATGCCATCCATGTGTTGTCCTAGCTCAGTGCTGTCCGTACAACTGTTTGATGGGCAGGAGAAGCTGAGAAAAATAGATGCCTTACTGATCGTAAAAAATGGCCACACTGATGAAAAACAAATATATATATACAGTCATATGAAAAAGTTTGGGCACCCCTCTTAATCTTACTCTTTTTTTTTTTTGTTTAAAATTGTTTTTTTGCAACAGCTATTTCAGTGTGATATATGTAATAACTGATGAACACAGTAATATTTCAGGTTTGAAATGAGGTTTATTGTACTAACCAAAAATGTGAAATATGCATTATTTCAAAATTTGACATGTGCCAAAGTATGGGCACCCTTCTGATTTTCATGATTTCAATATTCCTAACTACTTTTTACTGACTTACTGAAGCACTAAATTGGTTTGGTAACCTCATTGAGCTTTGTACTTCATAGCCCAGTGTATCTAACCATGAGAAAAGCTATTTCAGGTGTCCACTTGCAAGTTGTTCTCCTAGTTGCATCTTCTCTGAGGAGTGGCATCATGGGCTCCTCAAAACAGCTCTCAAATGATCTGAAAAAAAAGATTGTTCAACATAGTTGTTCAGGGGAAGGATACAAAAAGTTGTCTCAGAGATCTAACCTGTCAATTTCCACTGTGAGGAACATAGTAAGGAAATGGAAGACCACAGGGACAGTTCTTGTAAAAGCCAGAAGTGTCAGGCCAACAAAAATATCAGAAAGGCAGAGAAGAAGAATGGTGAGAACAGTCAAGAACAATCCACAGCCCACCTCCAAAGACCTGCAGCATCATCTTGCTGCAGATGGTGTCACTGTGCATCGGTCAACAATACAGCGCACACTGCACAAGGAGAAGCTGTATGGGAGAGTGATGCAAAAGAAGCCGTTTCTGCATGCACGCCACAAACAGAGTCGCCTGAGTTATGCAAAAGCACATTTGGACAAGCCAGTTTCATTTTGGAAGAAGGTCCTGTGGACTGATGAAACAAAGATTGAGTTGTTTGGTCATACAACAAGGCGTTCTGCATGGCGCCACAAAAACACTGCATTCCAAGAAAAACACTTGCTACCCACTGTCAAATTTGAGGGAGGGTCCATCATGCTTTGGAGCTGTGTGGCCAATGACATCACTGGGAATCTTGTTAAAGTTGAGGGTCGCATAGATTTCAATCAGTATCAGCAGATTCTTGAGAATAATGTTCAAGAATCAGTGTCAAAGTTGAAGTTACGCCGGGGATGGATCTTTCAGCAAGACAATGATCCAAAACACCGCTCCAAATTTACTCAGGCATTCATGCAGAGGAACAATTACAATGTTCTGGAATGGCCACCCCAGTCCCCAGACCTGAATATCATTGAACATCTGTGGGATGTTTTGAAGCGGGCTGTCCATGCTCGGCGACCATCAAACTTAACTGAACTGGAATTGTTTTGTAAAGAGGAATGGTGAAAAATACCTTCATCCAGGATCCAGGAACTCATTAACAGCTACAGGAAGCGACTACAGGCTGTTTTTTTGCAAAAGGTGGATCTACTAAATATTAATGTCACTTTTCTGTTGAGGTGCCCATACTTTTGCACCTGTCAATTTTTGAAATAATGCATATTTCACATTTTTGGTAAGTGCAATAAACCTCATTTCAATCCTGAAATATTACTGTGTCCATCAGTTATTACATATATCACACAGAAATAGATGTTGCAAAAAAACAATTAAAAAAAAAAAAAAAAAAAGAGTAAGATTAAGAGGGGTGCCCAAACTTTTTCATATGACTGTATATATATATATATGTCACATCCAACACTAAGGAAAACTAGTTTGTTTTTTCCACGTTCAAGGAAAAAAAATGTGACATCTGAATGAGCCCTAAATATGTTCTAATGCCATGTACACCCAATTGGAAAAGGCTCTAGTTAGGGAAAATGGATAATACACAAAATTATAATATAATGAAATATTTGCATTTGTGACTGTCCCAAAATGAAGGTAATTGGCTATAAGACCCACTGACCTAGCTCATGATTATTTTCAGGCCCCTAAGAAAATGATTCGCTACATTGACAATCAAGTGGTCAGCACAAAAGGGGAGAGATACAAGGATGTGAAGAAACCTGAGAGCGAGGAGATGAAGAAAACCTACATCAATCTGAAACCTGCAAGAAAGTACAAGTTTCATTGAGGCTAATATGTGTCTGGACCTTGCCAGCATTTATTTAGTGAATAGCATGTGACCCTGATGGATAGATACAATACAACTCTGTAACAGAGAAGAGAACTATTATCAGTATTCGCTCACAGGCGTGCAGCTATTTCCATCACAATAAAGAAGCAATATACAGTATGATGGCAGGTGGAAGAGTCCTAGCCTCTACATGTAAATGTCTCATCATGACATCCTAGGCCGTGCTACTTACTACAGCCTAAGGATCTGACATGACTGGCACATTACATTTTCTAGCTCCTTGTTTGCTCTGTAAAGCCCTCCGCTGTACACAAAGTAAGTATATAACTGGAAATGATGTGGGGCTGTGCTGGAAATACAGATGGAGCCAAAGTGTAATTTATAAGGAAACTATGGGCCTCACGCCGAAAAGCTGAGCTACCAGAAAGGTAGCATTATTATCAGATTCTGGTTCTCAATTTTGCAAGATGTATTAAGCAGACCAGAAACTGATCCTGGTCCCAACATGGTGGGTGCCAGTTATGTTACACAGCTGACACCCTCCTGTAACTCAGTGGGATTTTCTCACAAACAAACCTAATTTTAAAGTTCATTTTAATTGATATTTCTTGGAATAATAATAATTTCCACAATTGGATGTTTTTTTAGAAAAAAAATGTTCCTGTTCTGAGATAATCTTATATATGTGTCCCTGCTATGTACTGTGTAATGGCTGTGTCTGACCATACAGGGACATGGTCTGATTATACCACATCTCCTGTGCTGAGATAATCTTATATATGTGTCCCTGCTATGTACTGTGTAATGGCTGTGTCTGACCATACAGGGACATGGTCTGAGCATACCACATCTCCTATGCTGAGATAATCTTTTATATGTGTCCCTGCTATGTACTGTGTAATGGCTGTGTCTGACCATACAGGGACATGGTCTGATCATACCACATCTCCTGTGCTGAGATAATCTTATCTAGGTGTCCCTGCTATGTACTGTGTAATGGCCATGTCTGACCATACAAGGTCATGGTCTGATCATACCACATCTCCTGTACTGAGATAATCTTATATATGTGTCCCTGCTATGTACTGTGTAATGGATGCGTCTGAGCATACAGGGTCATGGTCTGATCATACCACATCTCCTGTGCTGACCTAATCTTATAAATGTATCCCTGCTATGTACTGTGTAATGACGTGTCTGACCGTACAGGGACATAGACTGATCATACCACATCTCCTGTGCTGAGATAATCTTATATATGTGCCCCGCTATGTACTGTGTACATGATGTGGTATGATCAGACTATGTCCCTGTACGGTCAGACACATCCATTACACAGTACAGAGCAGGGAAACGTTTATAAGATTATCTTAGCCCATGAATTAGTATAATTCAAAGATCTAGAGATTAAAATGAACTTGGTCTGAAAATCACTTTAAGTTATCAGCTGTATCTTCCTTTTCTGTGGTCTAACTCCCTAGATGTCATGGTCAATGGCAGCATCTTGGTAACTAGTCAGAGGAGATGAGGCCCATCTATCAACCCATCACCTGCCCACTGCATAAGATGCAATATACTTCAATACAGAAATATTCTTTAAAAAAAAAAAATAGAAATAAAATCTTTTGCATTATCATGTCCGTAATAGTCATAACTCTACAAATAATAAGCAAATTCTGCTACATGATGAATGTGCTAAAATGTTACAAATAAAAAAACGACAGCTCACCCTGCAAAAACTTGCCTTATGCAGCACCATTGAGAGAAAAATATAACTGCTGTGGGAATATGGCGATACCCAATTGTATTTGTTATACCAGTTGGTTTGCAGGACGATGGTGAGGCCACCCCCATCCCCCAGCCTTATCTAATAGTATACCTAGCAGGTTTTTTGATTTGTAAGCCTGATATTATGCGTGCATCATGCTGCAACATTGATGATGCACCTACAAATCAGAAGAGGTGCCGAGGATTCCTCGCAGCGCTCCACCATCTGCCACAGAATATGGAGGGAGCTGTCAGTCCTATGTTTGCTCATTTGTTCGGCATCGCTGTGATTGCACATACCTGCAAAATAAAACCTCCAGGTAACTTTTGCTGCATAGTGAACAATGTAAAATTTAAACCAGCACAACAACCCATTTTTCCTATATTACAAACCTACAGAGATTTTTCTTCCATTTTTCTGTAAATTATATGTTAAATCAAATGGTGGATTGCAAAGTTATGGACAAAAAAGACAAATGCAAAAAATAAATAGTGTGTGATTAAAATTAAGTGACCTTATTGGCTGCTCCGACACTTTCATCGGCTCCCCAACATACGATCAGCTAGAACTGATGGTTTCCCGTGGCCCCTGTCACTGCCTTCTTGCTACTCCTGTAAGGCTGAGCTTCATAGGAGATCATGAGTTGCACAATATATTGCAATTCTGTGGTATTGTAGAATTTAGTAAATGCTATTACAGGTTGTAGACTCCTAAGGGTAGCAAAAAAAAAAATTAACATTTCCCCGTTTAAAAATAAAGAAGTGGCAGTCTAATGAGCTTGATTTATTACCCATTTGCTTTCTAACGTCTGCGTGTGTCTTGCGTTTATTTTACAGATTGGATCCTTTAGTGAATTATTGTAACACTTATTATAATTCTCTTATATTGCTCGCAGGGACCTTTCACATCAGCATTTTTGCTGATTCGCAGCAGATCTGGCAGTTTTGCCGTGTAATGGCTGACTTGCGGCAAGCCCCATTCATTCCCTATGGGACTTGCAGTCAAGTGTGGCAAGTGCGGTTTTCCTGGATCCGGCACTTGCGACAAGTCAAGAAAATGCAGCCAGCAGTTTTTTGTGCTACCGCAAGTGCCTGATCCGGCAAAACCGCACTTGCCACACTTGACTGCAAGTCCCATAGGGAATGAATGGGGCTTGCTGCAAGTCCACCGTCACGCGGCAAAACTGCCAGATCTGCCGCGATCGGCAGAAAACGCCCATCTGAAAGCAGTCTCTTACTGTATATTTTTTGTGACATTTTGAGAAAACTATAAAAAAAAATGTAAAAAAAATGTGTATCATAGGGATTCATCAATGTTTCATCTTGGACTGTAAAGATTGAATACTTTCATCTATACGGCAAAAGATAATGTAAAAAATGAATAGCTCCATATTCCCCTGTTAAATCCCACATAATTATCTCCATAGTGGTCCATTTCTGACTGCCATATACTGTATATGGTTGTTGCAGGTGATGATTGACCAGCCCAGCCATTCCCAACTTATCATTTATTTCCAGGGACCCTGAAGATCATGAGCATCAGGGTCTAGAGTCCCATATGTGAGTGGCAGCGGTTGAGCGCATTGAGTGTATAGGTCTGAAGGAGATGGTGAACACGGCTTCCCTCTCCCTGTTAGTAGTCCCTTTGGCCTGTCCTGAGGATAGCTGATAGTGGCAACCCCTTTTCATTTCATATAGATAGGTATAGTTCAGTATAACTTCACAAAAGGAATGATGTGACTATCATTACTGCACATTGTATGTTTTGCATTAGTCTGCTGTGGCTTATATAGAACTTGTAATTGGTTGTGATTAGTTTTCCCCCTCTGAAACAATTAGACTGGAAACACCCTGTCCGAGTGACAGGCAAGTTACTCTCACGAGTTGGATCATTCACCCGGGATGGCCTTCCTCTCTCTGGATGGGAGCAGTGCATCATGGGTAGTGATGTCGCTGCGTGTAACCCGGCCTTACCTCACATGTCACTCGGACAATGTGCTTCCAGCCTTAGGGTGTGAGCTCACAAGGCCATATAGATGCCGGCTTAACAACTGAGTTTTTGCTATAGGAAGACACTTCAGGTATACACCAACAGTGGTTCATAAAGTATCTTCTTCTGAAGAATTTTTTTTAACTATAAAGGAAGAAGTGGTTTCCAAATCGAATATATCCAAAGAATGGATCAGTGATTTTTTTTTTTTTCATTTGTGTTTTTTTACCCATTTTATGGCTTTAGAAGGCTGAAGTCATAGAGACTGAACACATGCATAGGAAGCATTCTTCACATTGTAGTGCATGTTTTTTTTGTTTTGTTTGTTTTTCTATTGAGCGCTTTTCAGGTGAGTTTTAGGCTACGTTCACACGTTTGTGTATTTTGTTGCGCTTTTTTGCGCACGCTATGTGGGTGCTTTCACACACCGCGCTTTCTTCACCCCATAAAGCGCAGGTGATGTCACAGAGAGGAGGAAGAATCCTGGTTCCTCCCCCCTCTGTGACATGCGTTACCGCCTCCATTAGATTTCACACTGTATTTCATACTGTATTTCGCACTGCGAAATCAAAATAAAATAAAGGCAAATGTATGTACAATAAAAAAGAATGAAATACTTACCCTCCGGCGCCTGTTTGTGCGATCCGGCATGGAGAGACAGGCAGGTACCAGATCAACAGGGCCTGTCGTGATGTCAGAGTGACTACCAGGCGCTGATTGGCCGCTCGCTCATAAAAAGGCACATTGCGTATTTTTGCGCGCGCTTTTCAAAATACGCAATGTGTGAACGCAGCTTTAGGTGAAAACTGCCTGAAAAGTCTGTTATGTGCACACACCCTTAGATGACAAACTGTAATAGGTCTTACGCCGGCTTCACACCGTGATGTGATCAGGTCCGGGGCTGTCCGGATTTGCAAACATAACCGGAGGGCAAATATGGTGTGCAGCCGGCTTCCGAGGATCGCAGCTGCTGATTTTCCAAGATCGTGGCTAGCGGGGAGCTAGCCACGGTCCTGAAAGATCAGCCGGGGACAACTGGTGGTGCTGTAGTTTAGCAACGCTCGCTGCTAAACTTCAGCCGCTGGTTCCCAGATCCTCCCGGATCTGGGGCAATCCGGCGCCATAGACTCCCATGTTAGGGAGCGCCGGATTGCAAGCAACGTTTTTGTGTCCGGGAGGAAAATCCGAATACACCCGGATCCTCCCGGACAGATGGAACCTGGATGGCACATAGCTGCCATCCGGTTCCATCTGACCTCCATAGGCTGCATTACAGCAAAATCGGGTCCAGGGCTGTCCTGTTTACACCAGACAGCCCAAGACCTGATTCTACCGTGGTGTGAAGCCGGCCTTATAGTATGTAATTCCCAATTGTAAACATGTAGGAGAAATTGCAATCACATCTATGTAACCTGAAATAATTCTGCATATTTTCCTGAATTTGATGCCCGTGTACTAAAAACACAACTTTCTCATATAATTAGTTTTAATCCTTAGGTCATGTGCTGAGTGTTTAAGGCTGAACAGCAGGATAAGGCTGGGTTCACATTAATGCAGTGCTCTCTGGGGTGCTTTCCATCAGGGTTTACATCACAACCCCAGAAAAACAAGAACCCTGATGGAGACACTGGGTTCAACAAAGTATCTGGCCTCTGACCCAGCAGTATTTGTCTTTTTCAGACGTTCTCAAAAACATGTCTAAACACAACCTGAACGTAGTGCTCTCCATAGAGTATTTTTTATTAATGTGAACCTAGACTAATACATCAGAGCTGATGCTAATATATTGCATTCACAGTATTGCCCAAATTAGATACATTGTATCCAGAGACCGGATATGTTTATTTTCGGCATCAGGCCGTGTTCACATGTTCAGTATTTTCCCGCAGTTTTTGTAAGCCAAAACCAGAAGGGGAACAATCGGAAAAGTATAATAGAAACGGGTTACCATTTCTGTATTTTTCACCCACTCCTGATTTTGGTTTACAAATACAGATATAAAACCCTGACCAAATACAGAATGTGTGAACGTTGCCTTAAAATGTAACGCACGTGTAAAATAGAGTTCTTCCCATAAAATTATGTATTTTCCCTTGTGTTCTATTTTTCCAATGGCAGCTTGTTATTATTTTTATTATTGTTTTGATTGTATTATTATACTGGAAACTGAACTTCTTATAAGTGTGCTTTAATGGTTTACTAATTTATATGCTAATGTATGAGTGCCAAACTGCACCTTGTATTTTGTAGTAGTTTAACATGAAGGAATGTTGACTTATGTTTGCTAATCCTGGAGTGAAGTTGCATGCTTTGTTACATTAGTTGCATACTTGTGATTCTAGTGCCCAAGACTTATAAAGTATATATATGATGCACTTACCATGTTCATCCCTCAGTCTTTATCCCAAGTTCCATCAGTATTTCAAGCAACACAGAAGACTTTGGTCTTGCTATTAAAGAAAATGGGGTAGATATAATAATCATGTGTAAAAGTTAGCATAAACTTAAAGAGAACCTGTCAGGTCCTCAATGCCCTCCAACCCAGCAGCAGTCACATGTGTACAACAAAAGTCCATGCCTGGCCAACCCTGTGTTTATTTACTAAAATCAATGTTTAAAAAAAGCATATATAAAGTACGCTGTTCCTATGCTAATGGGGGCTTTGACTGGTCGATGGGGCCTTGTTTCTTCAGTCTAGTCTCTCTCTCTTCATGTTATCGCGCCCTTGTAAGTGTGATAACATGATTTCTATGAGTCTGTGTCAATGCCAGCTCCTGGAAATCTTACACATGCTCACAACTCATTTCAGCAACATTACTGTGCCTCTGAAGCCAGGTGTACACGTCCTGGCTTCAAAAGAGGCTCAATGTGCATGATCGGAAGTGCAGAAGCTGTTTTTCCCAATCACGCCTGTTTTTGAGTTGGGACGTGTACACTCTGCTTCAGAGGTGCACTTACCGTATATACTCGTGTATAAACCGAGTTTTTCAGCCCAAAAATTGGGCTGAAAAGTCTCCCCCTCGGCTTATACACGGGTCAATACGGTGGTGGGGGCAGTGGAGGCGGGGGGAGGCTGCTTGATGAGCGCCCCATCACGTGGAGCCGCTCATTATATATGCACTGCTTCCCCCTGTCAATCAGTGGCAGGGGAAGCAGTGCATATCTGGCCCCCAAAATGCTGGCACTCGCCCCCCTCTGTGTAAGGGCCCCCCCCGCTGCTTATCTTACCATCCCCGGTCTTCTGCACAGCGTCGGTGCTCCGTCCTCCATGCTCCCGTCCGGCTGCATCCGGGATCCCCGGCCGTCGCATCAACGATGACGTCATCGTGCGACAGCCGGGGATCCCGGATGCAGCGAGGACGGGAGCATGGAGGACGGAGCACCGAAGACCGGCGCTGTGCAGAAGACCAGGGATGGTGAGTTAAGCAGCAGGGGGGGGGCTTACAAGGAGGGGGGGCGAGTGCCAGCATTTTGGGGCCTGTATACCCCTGGGGCTGCTATATACCCCCGGGGCTGCTATATACCCCTGGGGCTTCTGTGTACCACACCACTGGGGCTGCTATCTACCCGTGGGGCTGCTATCTACCCCTGGGGCTGCTATCTACCCCTGGGGCTGCTGTATACCACACCACTGGGGCTGCTATCTACCCCTGCAGCTGCTATATACCCCTGGGGCTGCTGTATACCACACCACTGGGGCTGCTATATACCCCTGGGGCTGCTATATACCCCTGGGGCTTCTATATACCCCTGGGGCTGCTATATACCCCTGGGGCTGCTGTATACCACACCACTGGGGCTGCTATATACCACTGGGGCTGTTGTATATACTGCTGGGGCCTGTATATACCACTGGTGAGGCTGCTGTAATACTGCTGGGGTCTGTATATACCAATGGGGAGGCTGCTGTATATCACTGGGGCTGCTGTATATACTGCTGGGGCCTGTATACCACTGGGGCTGCTGTATATACTGGTGGGGTCTGTATATACCACTGGGGAGGCTGCTGTATACCACTGGGGCTGCTGTATATACTGCTGGGGCCTGTATACCACTGGGGCTGCTGTATATACTGCTGGGGCCTGTATACCACTGGGGCTGCTGTAGATACTGGTGGGGTCTGTATATACCACTGGGGAGGCTGCTGTATACCACTGGGGCTGCTGTATATACTGCTGGGGCCTGTATACCACTGGGGCTGCTGTATATACTGCTGGGGCCTGTATACCACTGGGGCTGCTGTAGATACTGGTGGGGTCTGTATATACCACTGGGGAGGCTGCTGTATACCACTGGGGCTGCTGTATATACTGCTGGGGCCTGTATACCACTGGGGCTGCTGTATATACTGCTGGGGCCTGTATACCACTGGGGCTGCTGTATATACTGGTGGGGTCTGTATATACCACTGGGGAGGCTGCTGTATACCACTTGGGCTGCTGTATATACTGCTGGGGCCTGTATACCACTGGGGCTGCTGTATATACTGCTGGGGCCTGTATACCACTGGGGCTGCTGTATATACTGGTGGAGTCTGTATATACCACTGGGGAGGCTGCTGTATATACTGCTGGGGCCTGTATACCACTGGGGCTGCTGTATATACTGCTGGGGCCTATATACCACTGGGGCTGCTGTATATACTGCTGGGGCCTGTATACCACTGGGGCTGCTGTATATACTGCTGGGGTCTGTATATACCACTGGGGAGGCTGCTGTATACCACTGGGGCTGCTGTATATACTGCTGGGGCCTGTATACCACTGGGGCTGCTGTATATACTGCTGGGGCCTGTATACCACTGGGGCTGCTGTATATACTGCTGGGGCCTGTATACCACTGGGGCTGCTGTATATACTGGTGGGGTCTGTATATACCACTGGGGAGGCTGCTGTATGCCACTGGGGCTGTTGTATATACTGCTGGGGCCTGTATAAATCACTGGGGAGGCTGCTGTATACTACCACTGGGGAGGCTGCTGTATACTACCACTGGGGGGCCTGTATACCACACTGCTGGGGGCTGTATACTTGTGCTGGGGTCCACCCTCGGCTTATACACGAGTCAATAGGTTTTCCCAGGTTTTGGGGGCAAAAGTAGGGGGGTCGGCTTATACACGGGTTGGCTTATACACAAGTATATACGGTATATTGCCGAAATGAGCAGCATATAATATGCAAGATTTCCAGGAGCTGGCGGTGACATCGGCCCCTGGAAATCATGTGCACAGAGGTGTGATAACATGGAAAGAGGCTGACTAGTCAGGGAAACGGCACCCCATTGAAAAAACAAATGCCTAATTAACAGTGCACTTTCCAGTTTTTTTTAAACATTGACTTTAGTAAATAACATTATACAGGGCTGAAAAAAGAAGAACTTAGCACTCCAAATTGAATACAAGGATTTGGTTCTTCATCAGACACAATAGATTCTTGTACAGGATATGCCTTTAAAGAGGGCCTGTTACCCCCCTATCAGGATTGCAATTTAAATGCAGCACTGAATGCAGCATGTCTGCTGCATTCAGGCAAAGGGGTCCTCCATGTGTCTGGCTGCTCTGTACCCCGAGATATAGCGTTAGGAAAACTCACTGCTTTGGAGTCAGGAGGGCATTCCCTTGTGCTTGAGTCAGCTCTATTCACGGGGGCCATTCCCGCCCCCTGCCTCTCTGTGCCGCATCTTTGCTTCTCCTCGCCGCCTCCCTCCGATCTGTGGAGCCATCCTCGCCTGTTCCTCCTTGTGCTCATTGACGCAGGCGCAGAGCGAGGTGATGTGTCTTTTCAGGCCGCGTGCCTGTACCGCCTCCTGCCCCTGACATCAGTGCCTTTGCCCGCCCAGCTCCGTGTTATACTGTATACATAGAGCAGGGAGGAAATCTGGTGCTTGCGCTCTAGCTCTCCGCAAGCAGGGCGCCCTCCCTGAAGGAGGCGGCGAGGAGAAGACAGGAGGCGGCGCAAAGAGGCAGGGGGCGTGAATGGCCCCTGTGAATAGAGCTGATTCAAGACCCAGGGAATGCCCTCTTGACTCCAAAGCAGTGAGTTTTCCTAACGCTATATCTCGGGGTACAGAGCAGCCAGATACATGGAGGACCCCTTGTCTGAATGCAGCATGCATGCTGCATTCAGTGCTGCATTTAGATGCAATCCGGGAGGGGGGGTAACAGGCCCTCTTTAAGATGGCGATACTGTCAAGTCAAGCACTTTGTGTTATATATCTATAAATTAGACTACTGTGATGGTGCAATGTAGTGTCTTACACGCTGGTGGAGGGTGCACTTATTAGGCTAAAAAAAACCTAGCGTACGCTTTTAGTAAATGTGGCGGATTTTAAGAACACTAACTTTTTTACACACTTTCTATGTATTTAGTGCAGGGGTCTCAAACTCGCGGCCCGAGGGCCGCATGCGGCCCCTGGGGCTTCACTATGCGGCCCGCAGCACCTTGGACAACTTAATGATGCATCGCCCCACTGCAGGGGGCTGCTGCAGTCCCTGCTGTGTGATGTCTTCTGTCCGCAGCACTAACAAGCTCTGCCACTCAGCAAGATCAATGCAAGCTGCCAGCCAATGAGAGGCTGGCATATTGCATTGATCTTGATGAGCAACAGCGCTTGTCTGAGCGGTGGCTGGAGGAAGTCATAGCACAGTGGAGGCCGGAAGTCAGTACAGCAGGGACCGCGGCGGCCCCCTGCACTGGAGCAATGCATCATTAAAGTAAGAAAAGTGTGTGTGAGGGTGAGTGTGTGAGTGAGGATGTGTGCATAAGAAAGTTGTGTGAGTTTCAGTGTGTGTATGAGTGTGAGAGCGTGTATGAGGATGTGTGAGTGTGTGTGAGAGTATGTGTGTGTGTGTGGGGGGGGGGGGGGTTGTGTGTGGGTTTGTGTGTGATAGTGTGTATTTGAGTGTGTAATAAGAAGGTAAAACAGGATAGGGATCATCACTAGAAAAAGGGATCAGGATGGGGGACATCAGTAGAAAAGGACATTACTACAGGATGGGGACATTACTACAAGAAAGGGATCAGGATTTGTACTTTACTACATTGAGCAAAAAATTCTGGTATTACTAAAAATATCACTTAGTCCAACAAGGGATGTGGCCCCCCGCTATAAATGTTTTTCTATGTGCGGCCCACCAACCCAGCCGAGTTTGAGACCCCTGATTTAGTGAAACAAATGTATCATGTGACACATGTGCCCGAATTCTGCCTTGATTTTAGACAAGTTCTGTTGTATTTTTGCAAGTAAATCTCCCATAACACATTTGTACCACCTCCTCCATTGTGTATATACATTGTATCTCTGCATATTTGTTATTCCTGAGATGTCAGAGTTGAGTATTTCATTTTTTAACTTAAAGTGCATACATTCCTTTACGCTTCCAACATGTATTAGGATTATGTGTCCGACAGCTTCTGAATCCACACAGTTAGCATGTCTTTGGCAAATAGTGATTTGCAGCACATTGTCTGTGTATACGAGCCCTTTACATAATAGAATATTACTGCGATATTTAACAGCAGGAATCCAGAATGTTTTTGCTGCAGAACTTGGTTCAAGTTGATAGTAGAGTTTATATTAGAATAAGCAATAGTCATGTGTAAACCATCTGTCTTACCATGTTAACTTCAATGTAGCAAATTGTTTTCTGGACACTGTACATAATTTTGACCTTCTCCGGATGTTGTGCTTGTTCCTAGGGCTTCCAACACTTCTGCATTCGAGACCTGCTGATTTCATAACTTCAGATTTAGGCCGGTTACATGCCTCTATGAAACATGGACAATACTCTGTTCACAAGAACCAGCCCAGCCTGAACTAACAGCTTCACAGGCTTATATTAGGCCTTTACCCCTAGCTCAGGTCTGGAGACTTGTTGGCTGGGCCAATTTTTACAAACTGAGGAATGGATAGGACAGCATTCACATATCCATGTTTCATGATTGTGGGTCTAGGTACCAGATATTAATCCGCACACAACAGCCTCATATTAGATTATGAAGCTTCAACTCTGAGACTATGTATTAAAGGTGCTGGAACAAACTGTCCGTACCAGATATTGGTAATGTGCATAGTATTTTATTACTTGTTAAAATATGCGCTGAGGCCCATTCAGATTGGCTAATAATCTGGCACAAAATGTTAATTTGTTGGTTGCTATGACTTTTGAGCAAGCTTGTGCTGTTGATAATGTGCACAAAACAATCATCTTAACGATCGTTCTGTGTGTATAGAATTCTACGGCCAATCCAAATATCAATATAATCATTCAGCAATGATTTAATGGCTGTGGTTGGTCTGTGTAAATGGGATATTTTTTCTATTATATTGTAGAAATGGAATGAGAAATGAGTAGAATCTGTGACTTTCACATACTAGTTATCATCCTCCGTGAGAAGGGCAATATGGTGCTGATGATAGGTGCAATCTTCATTGCCAGGATTGATTTGGCACTGGATCCCTGGTCAGATATTTAACATTTTATTTTGCTACAGACCCAATGTTTGCATTACTGTTTTCTGATATTCTGAGTGTTTTATTTATACAACTGTGGTCTTCAATAAATTATAGATTAGATCCATTAATTTGTGCTGTGGTTTATATCTTATTTGTGATCCCATGTTGTAATATCTGTATACTACATTTTATACTCCCCCTGTCCAGGGAAGTAGATTTCACTTTTCTTCACATACTTTATTTAAGTCAAATCAATATTTGGAGTGACCACCTTTTGCCATCAAGGCAGAATCAAACCATCAATTCTTGTAGGTACGCTTGCACACTGTTTTTTTAAAGAAAAAAAAAAAGTAGTTACAAATATCTTGGAAAATTAACCACATATCTTCTGTAGATTTGTGCTTGTGCAGATCCTTCTTCTGTCTCTTCATGTAAGGGTATGTGCAGACAATCTGGAGACACTGCGTCCTGGACACAGTGTCTAAGGCTGGAATCACACTGTCCATGTGGTATACAACTAAAGGTACCGTTACACGCCTCAATATTGAAACGATCTCATTAACAATCTCGGGGGCGCGTGATCATTAGGACATCGATTTGATACTGTTGGTGAGATGTCACACGTCTAGATATCGTGAACGACGCACCAACGATCCAGCGAGCAGCTATCATTCGCACAATCCAGTAAACGACACTTGTTCACTGATGTGAATGGCCGAAGTCATAAACGACATCGTTATCACATTGTCACACTGACCAATGCAGCAGGTTGGCTGATCATGGATCGTCTGATTTTAGAACATCTTCTCAAATCTGCGATCACCGATCCAACGATTTATCATAGTCTTATCTCGGTGTTACACGCAACGACGTCCTAACGATGTCGTTTCAACGCCTCCAAACCCGTGACGTTTGAGCGATATCGTTCACGATATCGTACCGTGTAACGTGGCCTTAAGTCAGTCTGGTCACGGATGAGTAGCTTGGAATGTCTCTTCCCTGTCAGGACGGGAGTGTGGAGCTGCTTAGAAAAACAAGCAGCTGACACTCCCGTCCAGAGAGGAGGAGTCCATTCCAAGTTACTCATCTGTGACAAGTCCGACTTAAGGTACCGTTACATGGCACGACGTTAAAACGGTCGGCATTGATCTCTTGGGCCCGCGGTCGTTTCCGACATACTGACATCGTTGGTGAGATGTCACACGTCTAGATATCATGGACGACTCACCAACGATGCAGTGATCAGGTATCGTTCGCACAACCCAGTGAACGATACCTGCTCATTGATGTGAAAGGGCGAAGTCGTCAACGACATAGTTATCGCGGTGGCACTCACAACGATATAGCAGGTTGGCTGATTGTTGATCGTGTGGTTTGAGAACATGTTCTCAAACCTGTGATCACCGATCCAACGACATCGTAGTTGAATCTCAATGTTACACACAAAGACGTCCTAATTATGTCGCTTAAACGACTCCAAACCCGTGACGTTTAAGCGATATTGTTCAGGATATTGTGCCGTGTAATGGGGCCTTTAGTCATATATCACACGGACAGTGTGATTCCAGCCTAAGGACCATGAAGGAAGTTGCCGGTGAAGTCAACCGCCCTGTGCTCACAATCTGCATTCAGGACACGGCAACGTTACCCAGCATTCACCCGCCAAGATCGCTTCATACAAATAACATGCTGCAGAGATGTGGAAGCACGTCAACCTGCACCGCAGCTCAAATAACTCTGTGTTCAAAAGAAGCACAGTGGGCATGGGTTCTCTAGAATCTCATCCACTGTGCTTGTTTTGTTGAACACAGCCTTTTGGATGCAGTGGTAATACGCTGCATCCAAAACTCTGCTAATATTAATCGTCTGCACATACCCTAATACCAGACAGTCCACCTCCAGGAATCCTAATTCTCCTTAAGGCCAGAGTCACACTAGCTTATGACTCGTGCAAGGATCGCATCTTACTGCTAGATCAACCGTGACTCATAACCTGAGCATGACAATTTCACGTGTTTCTACACAGTTGACTGGATGGATCAGTGCAACACAGTAGATATTCAGTTGAAACCAGAAGTTTTCATACACTATATAAAAAGACACATATGCATGTTGTTCTCACTATCTGACATGAAATTAGAATAAAAATTTCCTGTTTTAAGTCAATTAGGATTTCCATAATTTTTTATATTTTCCAAATGCCAGAATTTAGATTAGATTAGATAAACTTTATTGATCCCGGAGGAAATTACAGTATTACAGCAGCAGAACAAAGATCAAGAACATTACACACTTTACAAAATAAGTCTATATGGACAGCAGATGCGGGTAGACTGGTACATGTACCTCACCTATTCCCCCCATACACTTTGAACTTCACTTAGTCCTGGGATGCTTTACACTTATACATTTGTTAAACATCCCCACAGCTGTCGGAACAAACGATTTTCTGTATCTTTCCTTTTTACACATTAGTTGGATTAGACGCTTGCTGAATGTGCTCTTTTGCTTCGCAAACAGTTCATAGAGCGGGTGTGTATTGTTGCTCATTATGCCTTGCATTACCTATTAATTCTATCCTCTAATACCTCCTCGAAAGTCCTAAGTTGTAGACCCACCGCCGCACTAGCCTTCAGCTTATTAGCGTCAGCTGTGCGCACACTACTACCCCAGCATATTATCGCAGCAAAGATTGCACTCGCCACAATAGATTGGTAGAACATTTCAAGCATTTTGCTACACACATTAAACGACCTTAACTTCCTTAGGAAGTAAAGTCTACTCATCCCTTTCTTGCAATCCTTCTCCATATGGCACCTCCAATCAAGCTTGCTGTCCAGGTGAACCCCCAAATATTTGAAATTCTCCACCATCTCCACATCCTGACCATCAATAGTGATAGGTAAGCAATCCTTCCTGCACCTTCCAAAACCCTAACATCAACTCCCTGGTTTTCTTTACGATGAGTTCTAAATGGTTAGCCTGGCACCAGTCAACAAAGTCCAAAACCACCCTTCTGTATTCCTCCTCCACCGGCCTCTCTCAATACCTCCGACTATCACTGAGTCATCAGAGTACTTCTAAAGGCGACAAAGGTCTGATTTATACTGAAAATCAGCTGTGTATAACGTAAAAAGGAATGGCGACAGCACCGTTCCCTGAGGGGCTCCAACACTACTCCGCACACTATCCGATACGGCCGCCCCCAACCTTACGAACTGTGGCCTGTCCGACAGGTAATCAATGATCCAATTCACTAGTCCCTCATCAACCGCCATTTCAACCAGCTTTTTACGTAATAATAGTGGCTGTAAGGTGTTAAATGCACTGGAGAAATCGAAGAACATGGCACGCACAGTGGTTCCATCATTGTCCAAAAAGGAATGTACTGTTTGTAGCAGATACGCTACAGCATCGTCCACCCCCAGACTCTGCCGATACGCAAACTGAAGGGGGTCCGTAAAAGCAGACACCCTCGGACACAAGTAGGCAAGTACAATTCTCTCCAAGGACTTCATCGCATGCGATGTTAAGGCCACCGGTCTATAGTCGTCATGGGAGCTCGGGAAGGTAGTCTTGGGAACCGGCACCAGGCAAGATGTCTTCCATAGAACTGGTACTCTCTGTGATTGTAAGCTCCAGTTAAACAGGTGCTGGAAGACAGTGCACAACTGATTTGCACACACTCTGAGGACACGTGGACAGATACCATCAGGCCCTGCAGCTTTACCAATGACCAGCTTACTAAACTGTTCCCTCACATCATTTTCGGAGATCAAAAAAGTCTCTAACTTCCTCCCCCCAGTTGATATTGCTTGTCGCTCCCCGGCCCTCTCCCCTGTTGACATCGCACATTTATTGTTGAATCTGTTGAAAAACTCAGAATAATGGGAGAGAATGTTTTAAGACATTTTTATTTCTTTCTTCAAAATCACAAGTTTACATACATTTCATTAGTATTTGGTACCATTGCCCTAAAGCTGTATGACTTGGCTCAAACATTTTGGATGTGGGTGGGAAACACATTACCTAGGGGCCAGAGTCGGAACTTAGACTGTTGTGGGCAGTTGAACCAGTTAGGTTAAGCTTAATTCTGCTCACTATTATGACAGGAAAACATAATTTAATATACAAATTTGCACTTCAGTGAGGAAGTGTATAAACTCCAGCGCCACCTTTAGGTAGCTCCTCAGTCATAGTTGACTATGACTAGGGATTTGTGCCAGATCAGAACCCCAAACTACAGACGCTGGGTTTCAGGGTAACTGCCCCTCATCAGTGTAGTGTGTGGGATATTACCTACTTAACTGTCTTCTTATGGTTGCAGGCAAACTCCTCTCCATAAGGTAGATAGCAAGTTCCCCAGGCCTAATTTAATATAAAAAGTCTTCCTGTCAACTGCATCTGCACATTCGCCTGAGGCCTGTCTCCACATGGCAATGATCAGCATCCACTGTTGCCAACAGGTAACAATGATCAGAGAGGCCAGTGCATGAGTTAAGTATACTTATTTATTTAGCAGTCTAGAGGCATTTTCAGGGGCTAGTCCAGTACAGTACAACCAGGGCTGGTTTTAGGCAAAGTGGGGCCCTGGGCAAAAGGTTAAAGTGGGCTCTAAATGCTCACATATTGCACCATCACACTCAGACATTTGGGTTACATGTACAAGCGCCGAATTCAGACTGGTGAATGAGGGCGATTTATAATATTCAAGTCATTCAGCGCTTGTTTCCAGCCTTTTTACACAGATGATGAAGAATGATGGGTGCAGAGCAATCACCGGTAGAGCAATCTGCCCCTACAGATGTTATCGGCAGCACTTCTGCAGTTTGCAGCAGGCGATGTGCTGTCGAGAGCATGGCTTTTTGTTCCTCCATAAACATCCAATCACCCGATAATGAGCCGCATTTTGCTTGTTTGTTGGGCGACTGCCGACCTGTTTACACCTAGGAACTCTCGTCTGTGCTACTGGGATTTATACATGTGGATGTTACATACACACAACACACGGTATGTGACACAAACACTATATATTACACGTATACACTGAGCACACACACACACAGACACACAGATCCATTCCCATCATTGTCTGTGTCACACAGGACGGCTCCTCCAGGGAGAGTCGCTCTTTCTAACCTCTTATGGTGGGTTTACATTTAAATTGAATTTATCTGTTCAATATCTGAACAGATCTCTGGTTGCAGTGAAATCATGGACACATAGTTCAATTTTGTACACAGCCACAAAATGGAGCAATGTATCCATGATTTCCCTGCAACCAGAGATCTGTTCAGATATTGAACAGATAAATTGGTGTGTGTAAACCCACCATTATCCTCTGACCAAGAGATGGGGATTGTGAACACAGGACTCCTTATATTGATTAAAAATTACCTACAAGTGTTTAACAAAATAGGATTTACAAATTGGAGAGTCAGTAAGAGGAATGTTTCCATAGGATCATCTACTTAAATATCATGTTTAACAAAGATCTGCTATATTCTTCATATTATAAAACAAATGCATTTGAATTGAGCCCCATCCTGGAGGTCTTGTGTTGTTCTGGGGACACTAGCGGAAATATTGATCTTAAAGGAGTTGTCCAGAATTCTATACACATGACTGATTTCCTTCAAAAACAGCGCCACCCCTGTCTACAAGTTGTGTGTGATATTGCAGCTCAGCTTAATTGAAGGGAATGGGCCTATGCTGTAATTCCACATGCCACCTCACCTGTACACAGGGGTGGAGCTGTTTTTCAAAGAATATAGTAAAGTTTTATTAATCCTGGACATCCGCTTTAATGCCTTGTAAGTTCTGCCTGATAACTGTCTACAAATGTAGGAATTAAGGAGGTCCCCTAACTCTGATTACACCCATCATGAACATGTGAAGATTGAAGCCTGCAGGGGGCGCTCCTGCTGCTATTATATGGCAATTACATGGCTTGTATACCTTTCGCCACTGAGCGATTTTTCGTTTTTGTTTTTTCCTCACCTCTTCCAAGAGCCATAACTTTTTTATTTCTTCTTCCACATAGCCGTACGAGGGCTTATTTTTTTGCGGGATGAGTTGTACTATTGAATGACATCATTCATTCTACCACAAAATGTACTGGAGAATGAGAAAAAACATTCCAAGTGCTTTGAAATTGCAAAAAAAAAAGTGCAATTCCACAATTTTTTTTAGTTTTTTATTTATCTTGTTAACTATATGGTAAAAGTGACTTCATAAGTTCATTATCTTGGTCAGAATAAGAAGATACTGGACATTTTTCTTTTTTCAATCATAAAAACTCCCCAGAAATTTGTAAAAAAAAAATAAATAAAAATTTGCTTTATTCGCCATTTTTCGAGACCCATGATGTTTTAAATTTTGAAGATACAGGGCTATGTGAGGGCTTACTTTATGTGCCCTGAGCTGACATTTTTACTGATATCATTTTGAGTTAGATACAACATTTTGATCGCCTTGTATTGCATTTTATTGTAACAACGTGGTGGCCCAAAAAACATAATTCTGGCGTTTTTATTTTTTTCTGGTCATCATAATGGGAGACCCAGACAATGGGGTTTAGGGCACTGCCCTCCGGAGGTCACACTAGGTACTACAAGTTTGTAGACACCGCCTCCTCCGCTTATAAACCCCTACCGCAGGGAACATCCTCAGTTTTAAACTTAGTGTGCTCGGAGGATCACGCTTTGCTTGCACTTCACTGCATTCTCACTACTTACGTGATGGCGTCTGAAGACAAGGTAATATGGTCCTGATCGGGACCTGCGACAGCCTCCCTGCTCACCCTTGTGGCACACGCAGGTGGAGGTACCGGAGGGCCTAGAGCCTGGACACGTTGTGTTCTCCCGGTACGCTGTCGCGCTCCTTTCCATCCCTCTCTGGGGGGCTCTGGAGAGTGGGAGATAGGAGCCTTGCACAGCTCCGCTCCCACCGAGGCCTCCCTAAATGGTGCTTACAGACCGGACTGGAGCCAGCCCAGTCCGAGGCCTCCCTAAATGGTGCTTACACTCCGGACTGGGCTGAACCCCCGTCCGAGGCCTCCCTAAATGGTGCTTACAGACCGGACCGGCACTGAGGCACCTTGTGTGTCTCCTGTGTGCCTGGGGGTAGTGTCTGCCACTTTATGTGTCCTGACACTCAGACCGCGCGCTACCCTCGGGTCCGCGGATCTGGAGGTGTACCCTGTGCTGGGGTCACCCTGGCTGACCGCCCTGTGTGTCACAGGGGCTGAGGCCGTAGACTGCTGATCTTAGGATGTAATTGCAGTCTGAGTGTGTGTACTGTGTTTTACACTGTTTCCCGCGCTGCGGGCTCCAGCACCTCCATGATGAGGCTGCCTGGAGGAGAGGAGGCAGCCCTTGCGGTGATGTCACCGGGGGGCGTGTGTATGTGCTTCCCGCGTGTTCCCGGCGCCGCCCACGACTTTACTGGCGGCGGCCATCTTCTCCCTCACTTCCCGGCTGGGATCTACGGCAGCACGTGTCTGCACTTCAGAGGGAGACCGGAACTCGCGGAGGTCACACACACACACCGCTTCCTCCCACCGCCTTACAGCGGTCGGTAAGCCACCGGGACTCCCGGTCTGTTTGTCTGTACGACTTGGCTTATACATCCCCTACTGTGACTATGTCCTCAGTTAGGAAGCATGCTGCTAAGGCGGCGGATGCCACCATTACCTGTGCTACATGCAATGGTACACTGGTGGAGGGGTCCTGCAATAACTGCGGACGCCCAGAAGCCCGGACTGGCACTGCTGAGACAGCAGCTCCGGTGCTGTACCCTGAGGTTCGGGTGATCCCAGGGCCCTGGGAGACTCAGAATAAGATCAATGAATCTCTGTTGTCCCAGTTGTCCTCCATGTCGCAATCCCTGGAGGCACTTAATAGGAGGCTGGAAGGCCCAGCTACTCCTTCCAGTTACCCCCGGGTGTCTCCCTCTTCTGCTGTGAGACCCCTTAAGCGGGCTCGTCGTGAGGAGTCACCCGAGCTCCAGGCTCTCTCTGAGGAGGAGCGTTCCTCTGATGGTGAGGACGATGATGGGGGTTCAACTTTCGGGTCTGTGTCTGTGTCTGAACCTCCAGACGGGGTGGAGGATCTGGTGTCCTCTATCAACGAGACCTTACGTCTCGTGACACCCCCTGAGGAGGTGACGGTGCACCCGAAGGAGGTCTATCAATGGCTGCGGCCAGAGGCTAGACCAAGTGGCTCCTTCATGGACCATACTAATTTTGGAAGTGTGATTAGAGCACCCAGGTTACATCCTGGGCGGCGTTATGTCCGCAAAACTAAGGACAATCGTTTCCCCTTCCCCCAGGAGGTGCTTCAGGAGTGGTCGCAGTCCCCGAAGGTGGATGCTTCCATGACCAGGATTGCTGCACGCTCCCTTTTCTCTGCCTCTGATAGCTCCTCACTGAAGGATGCTACTGATAGACAGGTCGAGCAACTCGCCAAGTCTTCCTATGAGGCTGTGGGGTCGTCATTTGCCCCTAACTTTGCCACGGTCTGGACCTTACAAGCGATCACTACCTGCTTGGATGGTATCACTGACCTGGCAAGGTCCAGTCCAGAGGTCCTGGCACTTACCGAGAGGGCGAGGGCCTATGCGGACTACGCCAGAACGGCGACTCTGGAAACTGCCACTCGCTCAGCTGTGGCTTCGGCCAATGCTATAGCGATCCGCAGGTTGTTGTGGCTGCGTCTTTGGGACTCAGATGCCACATCTAAGAAGATTCTGCAGAATCTTCCGTTTTCTGGTGACAGGCTTTTTGGCACAGAGCTGGACAAGCTGATTAAGGATTCTGCTGAGTCTAAGATACCGCAGAATAAACCTAAGCCACGGTATACCGTTAAGAGGAACCCAAAACAGTGGTCCTTTCGGTCCAGCTCACAGTCATCAGCACCGTCCGCTCGCACGGACCGAGGGGGCAAGCCCGCTTCTCAGTGGCGCTCTAAGAGTCGTCCAAAGAAGCCGGCGGGGGCAGCAGCTGCCACCCCCAAACCCGCCTCTACATGACTCGCTCTCTCTTCCTGCCTCCCCACAGGTGGGGGGCCGCTTGTCTCGCTTTCAGGACGAGTGGCTACTTCACGTTCCAGATCAGTGGGTTCGAGACGTGGTCTCGCGAGGTTACAGGATAGAGCTGACGTCAAAACCGATATCCCGATTCCATCGGTCGGTCCCCTCCCCAGAAAAAGCTCAGGCCTTTTCTTTGGTGTGGGAGGGACTCCGCAGAGACGGAGTGGTGGTCCCGGTGCCTTCCGGGGAGAGGTTCAGGGGTTTTTACTCCAACCTCTTTATCGTCCCAAAGAAGGACGGATCCTTCCGCCCGGTTCTGGACCTGAAGTTGTTCAACCATCACATGTTGGTTCGGAAGTTCCGTATGGAATCACTGCGCTCCGTGATCGCAGCTGTGTCACAGGGGGACTTCCTAGCGTCCATAGATATCAGAGACGCTTACCTTCACGTGCCCATTGCACCGGCTCATCAGCGCTGGTTGAGATTCGCAGTGGGGGAAGAGCACTTCCAATTTGTAGCGCTGCCGTTCGGGTTGGCCTCGGCACCGAGGGTGTTCACAAAAGTGATGGCCTCCATGATGGCTCTCCTGCACGGACAGGGACATGCCGTCATTCCCTATTTAGACGACCTGCTGGTCAGGGCGCCATCGGAACACCTTTGTCAAGTGAGCCTGGATGTGACCATGCGGTCTCTGGAACAGTTCGGTTGGCTCCTCAATATTCAGAAGTCAACGCTAGTTCCGACCCAGTCTTTGACATATTTGGGCATGGACTTCAACACAGCCTCAGCCCTGGTGTCTCTGCCACGAGTCAAACAGATGGCGATCCAATCAGGAGTGCAAGCAGTCCTCCTGTCACCACAATCATCCCTACGGGGGTTGATGAAGCTGGTGGGGCGCATGGTGGCGGCAATCGAGGCGGTGCCTTTCGCACAATTTCGCCTCCGTCCTCTCCAGCTGGAGATTCTCCGCAGGTGGGACAAAAGGACGATCTCCCTGAATCGGCTGGTGACCCTTTCCCAACCGACCAGAGATTCCCTGCAGTGGTGGCTACAGCCGCACCACTTGTCTCGGGGCCGGTCCTTCATCAAACCGTCATGGTTAGTGGTGACCACCGACGCCAGTCTGAAGGGCTGGGGGGCGGTGTTCTTACACCACAGGGCCCAAGGCCTCTGGACTCAGTCGGAGTCGGCGTTGCAGATCAACGTGCTGGAGATCAAGGCAGTCTATCTGGCGCTCCTGGCGTTTCAGAGATTCCTCTCAGGACAACCCATTCGGGTTCAGTCCGACAATGCGACGGCCGTCGCTTATATAAATCATCAAGGAGGAACCAGGAGCGCAGAGGCTCTGGCCGAAGTTCACCGCATCCTATCCTGGGCGGAGAACAACAACTGCCTGATCTCCGCAGTTCACATCCCAGGGGTCGAAAACTGGGAGGCCGACTATCTAAGCCGGCAGGGGATGGACGCCGGAGAGTGGTCTCTTCATCCGGACGTCTTCAGAGAAATCTGCAGCAGATGGGGCACGCCGGACGTGGATCTGATGGCTTCACGGCTGAATCATCAGGTGCCGCAATACATGGCGAGGTCATGGGATCCCCAGTCTCTGGGAGCGGACGCTCTGATCTTGACTTGGTCCAGATTCCATCTGCCGTATGTGTTCCCTCCTCTGGCTCTGATTCCCAGGGTGCTGTGGAAGATCAGGTCGGAGTGCAGGGTAGCCATTCTAGTGGCTCCAGATTGGCCCAGGAGGTCCTGGTACCCGGACCTGTGGCAAATGTCAGGCGGACACAGGTGGGCTCTTCCAGAACGCGCAGATCTACTCGCGCAAGGCCCATTCTTCCACCTCAATTCCAGGGCCCTCAGATTGACTGCATGGCTCTTGAGGCCTGGCTGCTGACATCCAGGGGTTTCTCCCCTACAGTGGTTGCCACTATGAATCGGGCTAGGAAGCCCGTTTCCAGGAAGATGTACCACAGGACGTGGAAAATCTTTTTTACCTGGTGTGCCTCTGGTGGACGGTCTCCGTGGCCCTTGTCCATCCCGACGTTGTTGGCTTTTCTACAGTCGGGTTTGGAGTTGGGATTATCCCTTGGCTCTTTGAAAGGTCAAGTATCAGCATTGTCAGTGCTGTTTGACAGGCGATTGGCGCTCCTCCCGAAGGTCCGTCAATTTCTGCAGGGGTGTCGCGGATGGTTCCGCCCTACAAGAGACCTCTGGACCCTTGGGACCTTAACATGGTCCTGGCGGCATTACAGAAACCGCCGTTTGAGCCACTGAGAGATGTTTCTCTATCTCGTCTGTCCCAGAAAGTGGCCTTTCTGGTGGCGATTACGTCTCTGAGGAGGGTCTCAGAATTGGCTGCACTATCGTGCAAGTCACCCTTTCTGGTGGTTCACCAAGACAAGGTGGTGTTGCGCCCACGGCCAGAATTCTTGCCGAAGGTGGTATCAACTTTTCACCTGAACCAGGAGATTGTTCTCCCATCATTTTGCCCCGCTCCCGTTCATCAGGTGGAGCGCGACCTCCATACTCTGGATCTCGTGAGAGCTGTACGCATTTATGTGTCCAGGACCGCCTCCTTCAGGAGTTCGGATTCCTTGTTTGTTCTTACGACAGGTCGCTGTAAGGGGTCCGCGGCATCAAAGTCAACCTTGGCCAGATGGATTAAGGCTTCCATTCAAGAGGCTTACCGGTCTTCTGGTTTGCCTCTCCCGGTGGGATTGAAGGCTCACTCTACCAGAGCTGTAGGTGCCTCCTGGGCCTTGCGACATCGAGCGTCTGCTCTACAGGTGTGTCAGGCGGCCACTTGGTCCAGCCTGCACACTTTCTCTAAGCACTATATGGTGCATGCCCATGCCTCTGCGGATGCAAGCTTGGGCAGGCGGGTTCTCCAGGCGGCGGTTGCCCACCTTTAAAGGGAACCATGTGTTACCCGTCTTGTTGAGGAACTCTTCCCGCCCTGGGGTATTGCTTTAGGACATCCCCATTGTCTGGGTCTCCCATTATGATGACCAGAAAAAAGAGAATTTTGTTTACGTACCGTAAATTCTTTTTTCTTTAATCATCAATGGGAGACCCAGCACCCACCCAGTTGTTCCGTTGCATGTTTTGCAGTTGATCTGTTCCCTGTTGGGACAGTTTTTGCCGGGTTGTTGAACCGTCTGTGCACGGCATTCTTCCCGATGTTTCGGGTGTGGTTTATTTCCTCCTCGCAGCTTATGGACCAAACTGAGGATGTTCCCTGCGGTAGGGGTTTATAAGCGGAGGAGGCGGTGTCTACAAACTTGTAGTACCTAGTGTGACCTCCGGAGGGCAGTGCCCTAAACCCCATTGTCTGGGTCTCCCATTGATGATTAAAGAAAAAAGAATTTACGGTACGTAAACAAAATTCTCTTTTTTTCCCGTTACGCCATTTACTAATTGGATTAATTTACTTCATATATTGATTGCCTAGATGTTAACGAACACAGCGATACCAAATGTGTGTATTTTTTTATTCTATTTCAGTTCAGCTCCTTTGGGGGGGCCCCTAAGAGAGTGGGGGCCCTGGGCAACTGCCCAGTCTGCCCCCCCAACGCCCGTCCTGAGTACAACCCCTTTAAGAGTGGGTTTACACATTTTGATTATGTAATTCATATGAATGTCCATTATTCAATTTCTTGTAAAAAAAATATTTGGGCCTCAGCCTTGTGACACGGGAATCCATGCACGTGGAAAGAATGTGTGATATTCACTCAACTTGCATGGATCCTTCACATTTGTATCAGGCCCAAATATCTTTTCTACAGACTTAATGTGTGCATCTGGAACAGTCTCATTCTCTTCTAGAATCACACTTTGAATTGCACAATTATGTTTTCAACAAGCCCAATGTGTTTAAAATGTAAACTATGAATGAATGCTTACTCTGGATAAAGGGGTTCTTTACTAGATTTCTGTGGCAGCACAGCAGCACCTTCAGTATGTGCTTCTCAGGCAGCGCGGCAGTGAATTCTTTTGAGGGTATTGAAAAGGTAACCAGGTCTGCACACATTGAGGATTGCCTTAGCGGGCAGGCGTGCATAACATGCGACATACTGTGCATCTGGCCGGTGTCTCTACACAAGTCAGGTGAACACTATGTAAGACTCCCCCACCACCCTCCTCCGGCACGCTAACCTTGCCACAGCATTTGATTGCCAACTCTTTGGAGAAAAGCCAGACTGGGACAGACAAGGGGCCAGATGTGACCTTCAGGCCCCACATTGCACAGGCCAGCTCTAACCCCATACTTCCTGAATTTATTAATTTAACCTGTCATAGTAAAAAGTGCTATAAAGATACATGTCAGCAGGATTTAGCAATATAGGGTAACAGCATGATGGTACTGGAATACCAATTAAATTCATACTTTAGGTGAAGGAATCCATTTTGTGGTGGTATTCTCACATCTGCTCCCTTGTCTGTCCCAGTTGAGATCTTGTTGAGCCAAGATCTTGATTTGCACATATGCCAATTCTGGCATCATTTTATTGAACAATGATCGCGGTACAACATTTCATAAGGGAGGCAGGTGAATCAGTGACCCGTCATTGTACTGGGGCCTGCTAGAGACTTTCCTGGAAAGACACACACTGACAGCTAGATTAAAATGGTCCGAAGACCAGGGGCCTATATCAGACACACAATGGGAAGACATTCTGCAATATACAGTGCTGTGCAAATTAATTGGGACAAAGCATTTTTGTAAGTAAAATCGTAAGTTGGGGTTATCAGTCAGTGATTCAAACCAGTTTTAACTGCTTTGAACAGGTGTGTGTGCGTGTACAACCTTGAGTAACAAAATGTGGTTTGACTGGTTTTAGTCAGAAAATAACAGCTATCTGCCCTCTCAGCTTCAGTTGAGAGCTTGTTTCTGTGAGGAGTGGTTTAGTGTACTTTTTCTCTGTGATTCGTGCCTGTAAAAATGGATGTTACTCCACGGAAGACGTCTAGAATTAGAATTATTACTCTTAATGAACATACAAGTCTGACTGTAAGAGAAATCGCTTCCACCATTGGTATCGGAAAATCTACCGTTTCAAGAATAATTTGCACACACAATGAAACTGGATCGTTTTCTCCAAAACAAAAAGAGAAATGTGGAAGAAAAAGGAAAACGACACCAAGAATTGATAAAACCCTTATCAGCAATAGTAAAACTAAGAAAAACAAGTAAAGATTTGCTTTGTCCAATTAATTTGCACAGCACTGTATCCCTAAGATCTCTATGAGTGAATCCGGACAAATGTCACAACTGTTCACCGTACACAGAGTGTACAGAACGCGTGTATGGATGTGTAGAGTGGGATTGAGGGAGGACTCAAATTTTCATCGGTGTGGGATGGAGGAAGCGATGTTGTCCATATGCTCTGGTCCTGCCCTCGACTGCAAGCCTTCTGGATAGTTGTGTTAAATCTTATACAAGGTGTGATGGGTGTAAATGTGTCGCGAGACCCACTGACGTGCATTTTGGGGCATGTAGTAGATCTGATGACAAATGAATGGGGAAAGCTGGCAGTTTCAAGAATGCTATATATTGCGCATAAGATAATACATTGGCTTGATAAGAATTCCCCAACGAGGAAAGAACTGTGCAAGCTGAGTCAATATGAAAACAATTGGGGGTTGGGTAGATCAGTGGTTCCCAACCTTTTTTGACCCAGGGATCGGCTTCATGCAAGACCATTTTTCCGTGGCCTGGCTGGGGACAGGGCTTTGGTCATATTGGGCAGGGCTATGGAGAAGGGGTGGAGTTTAGCACCCTGTTTCCCCAAAAGATGTGTTACATACTATTTTCAGGGATGTCTTATTTTTCCATCCCCTTGCAGCCCCCAATATGGTATCCCCGTCATCCCCTTGCAGCACACAATATCCCTATCATCTTCTTCTTGCAGCCCATTCGATCACTGCTCCCCCGCACCTGCAGAATTACGTCGCCTCTTTCTTCTTTTTCTCTGCTGTGTGCACAGATCTATGTGAGAAGCCATCGGCCAAACACAGTGCAGCAGCCAAGCCAATCACAGTACAGCAACCACTAGCCAATCAGGACCCAGCTGCTGCACAATAATTGGCCCGCCTTCTGGAATGTGATTGGCCGAGAACTTCTCGCGTAGATCTATGTACACAGCTGAGGAAAACACTAGAGAGGCGGCGTAGTGCTGCAGGTGCGGGGGAGCGGTGACTCACACAGGGAGGCGGGCAGCATCCACCGCTCTGAGCCGCTGCAGAGCACATTGTGCATAGTGCTAGTCTACGGTGGCGCAGACCGGCATGCAGCCCCCGCGGCCCGGTCCTGGTCCACGGCCTGGTGGTTGGGGACCCTTGGGCTAGATTACCCAGGGATGGCATCCTTCGATTTATTAAGAGATAGACTATTGTGACTGTAATCCAAAAAAAAGTAAGGGGAGGAATGTACTTATACATTTTTATGTACATAATGGGAAGTGATTAGTGATGACCAAGCATGCTGGGCACTTACTCGTTACTCGCACAAGTATCCAGGTACTCGGGATGCTCGGCGAGCACCGAGTACCGCCGAGATGCTCGGACTCTTCACTAATAATTAATGATCTGACACAAATACACAACTCCCTTCAGTGCACACAGTGAGCTGGCACCTCACAGAGAGATTGATTGTTAGGGTTCCTCTGGGTGGCACAGCAAGGTGTTGTATGCTGCGACGATTTGAAAAAGCTTCCCCCTCTCGCCCTTTCCCAGAAACACTGGTTTTATAGCTGGAAGTCTGTGGGCGGAGCCTGTCACTAATTGACTTACATTAGGCTCGGTCGAGTACCCGAGCATCTCGAGATGCTCGACCCGAGCATCAAGCACCCGAGCATTTTAGTGCTCGATCATCACTAGAAGTGATTTGATTAATCTGGATCCTTATACCTTAGTGTTGACACATTGGGTTTTGGGAGGGTGGGTGGGGGGGGTTAGCTCTATCTCTGTTGGGGGTTGTTTTTGAAAATTGTGAATCTCCGGTATTATATAATGCTATGTCTATGTGGATATTTGCATATAAAAAATACTTGATTTAAAAAAAAATCAGTAGCCTGTCATAGAAACAGAGGAGGCAGGTGAAGGAGGAGAAGAAAACCCTACCCCAACGGACAGAAATATTGTTAGAAGAAAATTTCAGACTCTGGTTAAACAAGAACAACCAAACGGATTCCTTCACCAAAGTTATCAATTTAACCGGTATTCCAGCGCCATTGTGGGCACACATTTACTTTATATTGCTAAATCCTGCTGACAGGTTCTTTAAGCCACTCCATCTTGGATGAAACTACCATCAATTCAATAAATGCTGCTTCATTGTTTTATTTTATGATCTGTATACTGTTTCCAATTAAGCTTTTTAATTTTTGCAAAAAATTTTTTTATATACAAGCAAGTTTATCTGACATTTTGTAAGCACGAATCACTCATTGCTTGAATTAACCACTGTTACTTGTGTTGCATCTGTAGTTTTGGAATTTACTACCGTAACTAAACTAAACTGTTTTTATCATTGAGATGACTGGGCTCCAGCTGTTTTGACATCTCATTATATTCTGTTTACCTGGATACTGAACTTCTCCAAGAATGAATTGTGCATTTCTATTTAACCCCTTCACCACACAGCCATTTTTCGTTTTTCATTTTTGTTTTTTGCTCCCCTGCTTCCAAGAGCTATAACTTTTTTATTTTTCCATCAATATAGACATATGATGGCTTGTTTTTTGCGGGACGAGTTGTACTTTCAGATGCAATCATTTATTTTACCATGTAGTGTACAGGAAAATGGGGAAAAAAATTCCAAGTGCAGTGAAATTGCAAAAAAACAGTGCAATTAAACGTTTGTATTTTGGGTTTCTTTAGTCGCCATGTTCACTATATGGTAAAACTGCCATGACAGTGTGATGCCTCAGGTCGGTACGAGTTCATATATACCAAACATGTATACTTGTACTGGTGTCTAAGTGGTAAAAAAAAATTCAGAAGTTTGAAAAAAAAAAATTAACATTTAATAAGTTTTGCAAGTCCCTCCCACATGCATCTTCCCCCAGCATAAAGGGGGGGGAGCCTCCCTAAGATCACCAGTTTAATAACATGTTGCCACCGTAATAACAGAACACATAACAGGGTAGGACCCTTGAGCTGCTGTTGGACTAGGGGAAAACAGATTAACATAATCCAGTCTTCCACTTCACCCACAGCAGCACAATAAGGGATCTAGCATGTATTTATCTGGAAGGGTTTGAGAAATCCAGAAAGATCTCACAAATGTAGTAGAAGAAGCAGAGAATGCTTCAACTGTAATAAGAAAGTTATCAGCGTGGACCATGTAACTGATTGGCATCTGTGCTCCATAGACACAATCACCTTCTGCCCAGGCTGTTGACTACTGCCCTAGCAGAAAGAGCAGAAGTGAACTGGAGCGTTAGGATGTTGGCAGTCTCATAGGTTAGTACAATCATAAATCCATCCTGACAAGGAAGGTTTTGAGGCTTTCTTCGCTTGGAACTGTCCTGCATGAAATACTAGTAGGTTTCATCCCTTCTGAAGTTACAAGTCCTCGAGAACTCCTAGACATTTAAAATGTCAATGGCGGAGAGATCCTCTTCCTGAGACAATGTTACTTTAGGGACATAAGCCTGAAGAGAGATCACCTAATCCTGATTTCCTAATAATGGGTATTTCAGTCTGGAGGGGGAAGAAGAAGCCTTAAGGTACCATTACACTGCACGATGTTGGAACGATGTCCGCAACGATCTCGTGGGTGGGCACATGGTCGTTTTTGACATAGTTTCAACATCGCTGGTGAGATGTCACACGTCTAGATCTCGTGGACAACTAACTAACGATGTTGTGAGCAGGCATCATACACCAACCCCGCGAACGATCCCTGTTCATTGCTGTGAATGGGCGAAGTCGTCCACGACATCATTATCGCGGTGTCACACAGAACGATACAGCATGTTGATGGAGCTGAGATCATCAAGTTTACCAACATGTTGGTAAACCAGTCAACTCCGACCCAACAAATTTTTGTTGCAACTTGCCAGACTCACACGCAACAAGGTTGCAACGACATCGCCGGTACGCCTCCAAACCCATGACATATCAGCAATGTTGTTCACGATGTCGTGCAGTGTAACGGGGGCATTTAGCTTGACCCTATCCTTCGTAAATATGGTGACGGGTTCTTTGGAAGGCAAACCCTGTAGCTTGCTCATCCTTCTTGATTAGGTAAGCTAGCAAGAGTATCGTCTTAAAGGTTAGGAACCTCACTTCAGAGTTCAGGGGTTCAAAGGGCCTCCAGCCATCTGAGTACTAAGCTAAGACCCACCGGCTAACAGGTCTTAAGGCCCAGTTACGCACACAGATAATGTGGCACCCTGTCACCCTGTTGGGCACCACAGAACCCTTGGTACACAAATGGAGCAGTAACAGCAAGCATCACTCACCAAAACACCTTAGTACACCTTTAACACCTGTTTCACCCCAAGCCTCTAGGGGGAGCTCCACTGGTGACTTTGAGCCAGTTACCCCTATAAATAGGGTCTTGGAGGGAGAAGCACCAGAGTGTGCAGACGCTAGAAGAGCTGCAGGACGTGTGCAACCACCGGTTGTGGAGCTTTACCCTGCCCAAACCAGCACACCTGTTCAGTGAGAGACCATTGCAATTAAGGTCATAGGGAAGGAGAAAGCACCTCTCAGGGACAATAGAGTTACCATAACTCTCCCTCATCATCCGGTTACTGGAACCGAGCTGTGAGAGCTATCTAGCCACCACAGAGAACCAGCACTTCTAACAGGGAGTTTAGCCCCCTGTTCACCTGCCGCACCCACCAACGAGAGCCCAGGGAAGAGGATAGACGTTGAATCATCCCTTTAACAGTGCCCTCAGTGCAGCTAAACCAGGTGAAGCACGTTCCGCTGAACGTATACCCCGGTCCGGGCAGGATTCCACATCCACCCGACCTCACTAGAGAAGACAGACAAAGGAAGCCTACACTACTGCTTGCTGTGAACCTCCAGGAGTGTTAACCTCATCCTCACCCGGTCCGAGTGTACCTGCTATCCACCAGTAAAGGTACCTAAAAGACTTTGGTGTATCTGCGCTTTAATTCCTGAATTTAACAGCAGTACTACTGAGCTGCCTCACAACATCTTGTGCAGCTCCTGTCTCTGGGGACTCCCGCTCGTCCTGTGGGGAGCATCCCATCTTGCTGCATTCCATCCCCCGGAGGCCCAAGCAGCCCCCAGAGGGTCCATCATGCTTTGGGTCTGTGTGGCCAATGACGGCACCGGAAATCTTGTTAAAGTTGAGGGTCGCATGGATTTCACTCAGTATCAGCAGATTCTTGAGAATAATGTTCAAGAATCAGTGTCAAAGTTGAAGTTACGCCGGGGATGGATCTTTCAGCAAGACAATGATCCAAAACACCGCTCCAAATCTACTCAGGCATTCACGAAGAGGAACAATTATAATGTTCTGGAATGGACATCGCAGTCCCCAGACCTGAATATCATTGAACATCTGTGGGATGTTATGAAGCAGGCTGTCCATGCTTGGCGACCATCAAACTTAACTGAACTTGAATTGTTTTGTAAAGGGGAATGGTCAAAAATACCTTCATCCAGGATCCAGGAACTCATTAACAGGAAGCGACTAGAGGCTGTTATTTTTGCAAAAGGTGGATCTACTAAATATTAATGTCACTTTTCTGTTGAGGTGCCCATACTTTTGCACCTGTCAATTTTTGAAATAATGCATATTTCACATTTCCGGTTAGCACAATAAACCTCATTTAAATCCTGAAATATTACTGTGTCAATCAGTTATTACATCTATCACACTGTTGCAAAAAAACAATTAAAAAAAAAAAAAAAAAAAAAAAAAAAAGAGAGTAAAATTAAGAGGGCCCCAACTTTTCATATGACTGTATATGTATTTGTAGGCCCTGTTGGTTGCTTCACTCCTAGAGTGACTTAGTATATCCGTCACCCTATTCGAAAGACCCCTGGTTTTCAGTAAGGATAATCCCTACTTGTATGTTCATAGGACCTGTTGCTTCACTGCTAGAGTGAGCTTGAGTACCAACACCTTGTTTGGAAATACCTTGGTTTTCAGCCTATGGGGGCGAGAAAATTTCGCCCCCATACAGCACACTGTGCGATATTGACACGAGTGTGCTGTCAAAGCCGGCGAGTTTGAATTTACCGCTTTCCTGATGCAGTAATCAATAATGTTCCAGCGCTGTCACAGCAGCGCTGAAACATTATTGTTTAAAAAAAACCTCAGAAAACTAAATATTAAAGTGCTGTGTGTTAATAAACATTTTAACCCCCTCTGCAAGCTCTGCACTACATGTCAGCATAGAGCCTGCAGATGCACCAGTTGCGTACGCAAAAAGCGTACCATGGCAGCCGCTGTCCCTGGGGTTGAAGCTCCAGCGTGATATTACAGTAATATCACGCTGAAGCTTCAGGACCATGGACAGCTCAGTTCAGGAGCTGAGCGGCTTCACAGTAATGTAAAATGACAATTGCCGGGATCAGTAAAATAAAGGTATTAACCCCTGCACTGCCAGGGTGTCTTGTCACTAAGTCTACACAGAGTGTACACACTCAGTGTACACATAATGGTAGCACACTAACTGCATTTTAACCCTTCTGACACTGGCTTTTATTAGCCGCATCTGCAGGTTCTATGCCGACATGTAGCACAGAGCCTGCAGAGAGGGTTAAAATGATTATTAACACACAGCACTTTATTATTTAGTTTTCTGTGATTTTTAAACAATAATGTTTCAACACTGCTGTGACAGCACTGGAACATTATTGATAACTGTACTGGGAAAGCGGTAAATTCAAACTCGCCGGCTTTGACAGCCAGGAGTTTAAAATCACTGCAAACGCTGTCCGCAGTCCTTCAGGACCACGGACAGCGTCACAATCACACGCACAACACACGCACTCATACCTGACACTCGCAGCACACTCACATGAATACAGCCAGGCACATGCACCACACACACCCAAAATCACGCATATCACTCACATCACTGTCGTGCATCAAACACGCTCCGTGTTTGATGCACGACAGTGTGCCTTCAGCCCGTGACTCATTCATGGGAGAGTTTATTTACCTCATCTGTAAGGGCATTGACACCAAACCCATCCTAGGACTGGGTTTTTAAGAAGGGGAATTTTCCAGAACTAACCCAGGCTCATACACTCCTAGAGCCGGTGCCCTCTTGCTGCGAGGCAGATCTGCTGAGCTATGGTCCTCTTTGCCACATCTAGCTCAGGAGGTGTCGCCCCGTCCTAGACAGTCTCAATTGGGGGATAGCACATTCATCACTCTTGGGTCAGAATAGAAGGATGTCTATGATGAACACATGATACTGCCTAGTCTTCATTTATACTCTTGGTGTCAACAGATAAATATATGCGATCTTGAAGCTGCACGTAGTGGACATAGTGACACTCGGCCTAGGGTTGTCCATCTATAGGGAGAAACAGTTAATTGTTCTGCCGTTCTCTCTGGTTGCCATCAGGTTGATCTTTGGAGAGTCTCATGTCAGTATAATCTGTCTGAACACTTCTGGATTCAGTGACCAAAATCCCAGTCGATAATTTGGTTATATTTGACCCTGCCCACTGAAAAACTTTGAGCCACCTCTGACATGAGAGGGGAAAGATTTCATGCCACTTCGTTTATGTATCGAACATAGGGAGTGTTATAAGTGTGAACACTGTTTGACCTCTCAGGGATCAATGAAGGGTAGAAGAGTTACATAGCTCGTAATCTCTTATATCAAAGGGTAGGAAAAACTCCTTACTGGACTAAGACCTTATAATGGTAATATTTTTTGAGTGGGCTTCCCAACCTGTTTCTAAGGCAACCGCCACCAGTATTTTTCAACTGGGTCCTCTATCCCTCCAGAACATTTCCACCAAGAGAACGTTTGTCTTGTTACCGTGGAAGGGACCGCTGGTATCCAGGTGAAAAAAAAACCTTGTCCCTCCACTAAGACCCCATGGACAGCCACGCTGTGGGGGTTACTAACCCTAGAAAGCTCATGAGCATTCTTTTTGGGATTCTACAATTCCATGTCAGAAAAGCAATTTCCTCTGCATTTTCTCTGGGGGAGAGATATATAGTCTCATCTCATAGAGTTGATCATACAACCAGCCAGTCTCCCATGCTGCTAATTACCCAGCCTCAAACTGCGTAGCGGCTGAGATCTGACAAGTGTAGGCACTTTCAGGTTAGAATGGCCGATGACATCTTCCTGGAACCTATACTTAAAAGCCATCCAAGGTCTGTAAGGGTAACTTTACATGCCGCAACCACGGCGAGGAACCTTGCGGCGATATGTCGCCCTGGCACCATCACCGTCAAATTGCCTCCCAGTTGCGGCGTGTAATTTGGGAATTTGGCGGCAATAAAAAACCTGTCACCTGGTTCTGATTTCACAGCACTGCTCCAAAATCAGAGGCAATAATGAAGGCGAGATTCCCTGTTTCTGGTGTGTGAACGGGCGATAGTGATGGAATCTGTGTCGCCTATTGATTTCCCGTAGGCGTGCCACAGCATGCTGGAGTCCGCGCCCCGTCAGCAATGATTGGTGTTGGCTACTGTGTTTCCATTGGCTGTCACTTCACAGGGCGCCATATTTGAAGAGCTATCACTTCAGCACCACACACATCTTCACCTACACAACCATCCACTACATCAGTCCAATTACGCGCACAGTGATTACTTATGGGTGCACCACCGTTATGCGATGTTTAGGATAAATAAAAGGATGGGGTGCTGCTTGTCAACAGAACATAATTATCATTAGAAGAAAAAGAATTGACAGAAAACCTGCACTCCACATCCGAATAATGTAAGATGAAAAAATATATCTTTATTTGAGGCAAAATGACACACAAATTAAAACCATTTAAAACCAATAACAAACATTACAAAAAGCCACAAAAATAATGGGTATAATACCACATAGGGGAAGGGGGCCCCTTCAAACCCTGTATTCATGCCTGATTCATTAACACCAATGGTACAACAGTAATCATACACTGAAGTCAAACAATACAAGTCTGCACCAAATAGTTAATCTTATTGCACCTTGCCCCTGGAAACAGTGAGCTATATAAAATGACAAATTGTACAAAGAATAAATGGTGCACAGAAATGATGACAAACAAAACCTAATATTTGGTGAAGCTAAAATGACAATTGACATTCAGCCTTTTGCAGCTCCTGTGAGCTGTGCTGCCTGTCAGCAAAGAGTCAAAGCTGGAGATTTCTCCCCTCACCTGTCCATAGACAGCATGGAGCTTGCAGCACAGCAAAGGAGATCCCTATATCCCTCAGTGATCCCAGGGAATAGGAATAGGTATTTGCTAGTAAGGAGCACGGTGTGTGCAGGCATGAGCAGTGGGGGCCCCTAGATCCCACGCGTATCGCCGCACAGGGCGGCTTCGTCAGGGAGGTGTGGCTATCAATTGTGCCATGCTGCCTCTTATATCCTAGATAATGAGCAAATGAAGACAGCTGCGGCCGGCACCATGGCAACAACTGGGACACTAGAAATGATGTCAGTGTGGGCGTGTATTGAGAACTGCTCAATAAACACTGCCCACTATGAGGAAGTGGTGGAACACACATAACATAGATTAAATAGCTCGCTTTAGAAAAATTCAAAGTAAAACCTGGCGGTATAGTTGGAGATGGGTCAGAAGAGGGTGGTGAACTCTGGGGTCACAATTTGTGACACCCAGCTATCAGACCACTCCCCCAGTCTGGGTTTTTTTTTTTTTTTTTTTATTATATAAGGGGATCAACATTACAGTTGATGAATAAATAGAGGAGAATGGCAGGTTCTGGGGTCGAACAGCGACACCCTCAGAGCCCTGTCACTTCCTCTGGATATATATGTGTTGGAATATTAGAGGGGGACACAGTGAGCCCACACAAGAGGCGGCGCCTCACGTGCTGGTCCACATGTGCAAGTCAAATCACTTATAACATCGATTTGACCTGAAAATCCTCTAGATGAAAGAGACATGTCAAACCAAACCATTGAATAGCGCACGCTATGTTGGCCGCGTGTATTGTAAGTTGCACTGTGTCCACTATAGTGCCACACATGACAGCTCAGATGTTGGGCTACACATAGCACATGGCTGCCATGGGCTACGCACTGCAATCACCTGGGAATTTGGTGACGCTGATGGGTACATTACGCTGCTCCCGCTCCGTGGGCGGCTACCTTGTTAGCATCCTCAACTTTGTTTGGCGGCGCCAGTGTGCGTGGTGACGGCATCACGTTTACTTTCGAAACTCCCTGCTTGCCAGGTGCCCGCCCCTCCCCTGCACATAGGAGTACAGTCATGGCCGCCGAACAGCGCGCTGCCACATGGGGTCTTGCAGAGCTAATGGTGCTCATAGTCCTCTGTGACCGCCATGACTATTGGTGTCACCAGCGTCACCGGCACCCACGGCTGCAGGAGCGCAGCATACTCAGGCGCATCCAGCGGGCCCAGCTCCAGAAACTGGGGGTGGAGAGGACCCGCAAGCAGATCCAGAAGAAGATCGCAGACCTGAAGCACAAGTCCCCAGGGCGCATTGTGGACATTTGTGCCCGGATTGCCAGGCTGCATGGTGAGTATGTGGCAATGCCAAACACACACATGGCAAGCTTCCTACTACAAACACTATACAAACATCATGTGTTATTGGGCCATGGCACATCCTGTGACATTTAGCAGCAGGTGGACCTGTCACCAATGTGCATATGCATGGTGTTCACACTGCTACATTAAGGTGCTGAATACAACCATATCTGTTAGGACTGGCCAAGCCTAGAGTGTGTATTGACCTGTGTGTTGCCCAACATAGCTGTGTAATGGCACCAAAGTAGTGTTGAACATATTCATGCACTTCACACCTGGCCGCACATATGTGCGCATTCAGACACATAGCATTGCACAACACATTCATCACAATTGGGCAAAGGGACTACAAGGTGAGTGCTATGTTTCTGACTCCATGGTGGCACCAACAGATGCTTACTGTCTGCTGTTGTTTTTGGATCCATAATCCATCCCCTTGTTAAGGCAAGGGTGTTTTTTTTTTTTTTTAAATATGTGGTTATTGGTGTTGTTTTTGTTCTCACAAACAGAGTGGCCCCTAACCATAGTGTTGGTGTAGACAAAATTATTCCTGCCTAGCCTTGATGCTGTCATTACATTCATACACAAACAGTATGTGTTTGCTGTATGTTGTGTAGTTCTAATCCGTGTCTTGGCAATATTTCAATTACAGATTCCGAGGACTCCCCCGCAGAGGAGGCGCAAAAGGCCCCAACACCACCTGGGACCCCACCATCACCACCAATTGCAGGGCTAGGAAGCCCAGCACCTCCTGCCAGCCCACCATCACCGGCCAGCGCGGACCCATCACCTCCCGCACCCCCCATGACACCAACAACCCCCGAGCTTGTGGGCCCATCATCTGCCGCACCCCCGGGGACAACACCATCCACAGAACTTGTGGAGCAGGAAAGTCCCCCCACCACAGGGACACCACCATCCCCATTTCTGGAGGGACCAGGGACTCCACACCCCCCTGGGACCATACCATCACCCTCCAGGGAAGCATCACAAACCACATGGCCTTGGGTCAGAAACCCAACCCCCGGCAACACCCCCACCCACTGCATCTCCACCTCCCGTGGGCCACAACATCGGCTGCAGGCTGCAGTGGGTGTTATTGGTGGTAAGAGTTGTCAATGGCCTATAAATGATCACAAAAACATGTTTTAATTTTGCCCTGACATTACTATGTAACTCAAGTTTTTTGTTTTGTCCCTTCATAAAGAAGGTGCAAGACCTGGTGGTGTTGGTGATGTCAGGCCATCCCCAGCTCCACAACCTGGAACCATAGCTGGGTCTCTGCCACGGAAGTGAACAACACACCAATTACGTCAAACAAGCACCCACACATACACATGTTCCTGAGTAATGTTTTTTTTTTCCATTACAGGGCTACCAACCATCGCTGACATGCTGCAGGCACACAATGATGCCCAGCAGCACCTGGTCTGCTTGCGGAAAATGATTATGGCTATCCAGGCAGCCCAGCCCACATTTGGCCCTAATCCCCAATTTCCACCCCAATAATGTTGGCATTGCCCTTTCTTTGTTCTAGGTCCATGTTGAACACGTTTTTAAAGACTGTTGCCATGTTGGCACCCTTATTTGTTAGGTCACGTTGGCCTCTTTTCTTATAGTGTCCCACATTGGGAAAGTGGATAGTGTGTATTGGCTACTCTTAAGTTGACAAAGGCTCTTTGTTCGTTTTGGCAAGGTTGGAAAAAAACTATAGCCTTTAATAAACATGTCGTCAGCTAAATCCTGTGTCATCCCTTGTTGCAACACACACAGGGTAACTTCTGGAAGTTTACATTTTACTAACAACACTGGGCAACAGATTTTCAAGAGGTATGCGGTGTCACATGGAAAACATGTGACCATACTGGACCATTTCAACCACCATGCACCCCTATATGACATAAATGTGTACCATATGACACCCACAGTACCAAACACACACACACAAACATACTGGTGAACGTAACACAGATGTGGACGTATTTGTGATTAAACTAAATTTTTGTCACCATTTTTTAGGATTTTGTTCAAAAAAGAAAATTGGCCCAAGCTGGGCGTAAACAAAGTCAGTATGCCAATATTGTGCACATTGGCTAGTAGCAGTCGTCTAGTTCCTCCTCCTCTGCTGGCTCAGACAATGGCTCCTCCCCCTCATCCGCATAAACCCACCGACTGGTGGAGGATCCTGCTCTGCAGGGCTGTCTTCGGGGGGAGGTGGAGTATCACTATTTTGCCTACTCCTCACCATGCGTCTTGGGGGTGCAGTGGGCCGGGGGTGGTCTTTCGGGGGAAGGTCCAAGAGGCCGCCCATCGCAGGGAACCTTCTACGCCCGCCTCCAGGACATGAAAGATGGCCCTCTCGGCGATGTCCCGTTGCTCTGGCTCCATGCGGGCCAGCATCTCGCTGGCGATGTGACCGATTCCAGAGTCGGGGGTCCTCTCCCGATCTAAGAGGACCCATTTTGCCCAGGTACCCAGTTCCGTGTTTGGTGGAGCAGGTGTTCTACGTCGTTGGATGCCAGAGCTGGGCCCTGGTCCCAGCCCCCCACCACAGGTCTCAGGCACCGGCTCTCCCGTAGATGTTAAGGGGAGAGCCTCGCCAGCTTCTGGCTCATCATCACTGGAGCCAGGTTCCCAAGGGGCCTGAAAATGAAACACAAAAATAAAAACATCAGCCACAAGTTGCTATGTAATTGAAGCTATTACCACAACCAAACACCCAACACAAAATAGAGCCAATCTGACCAAGGCTAACACCAAAAGCCACAGGAGCAGAGTTTGGAAACAAAGAGAGCAAAGAAGTAGACCAGTGCAGTATACTCACCTGAGGCTCCACATTGATATGGCAAGTGACCACACATAACACAACACCATCTGTGCTAACAGCCACGACAAAACAGATAGAAAAGAACACTGAAGATTTGTGAACGAAAACCACAATGGTGCCTTCTACATGTGCTGCAAACCCCACATTAGTGGTAACAACAAGCTGTGTACATAGCTCACACAAACACAATTACCCACCTCCTGTGACGGGGCAGGGTCTTGGGCTGCACCCACAGCTGGCTGGGGGCGGTGTCTGCTGCACCCTTTTCCCCTAGCCCCCGCCTGGCCCAGGGTGAAGGTGAGGAGGTCATAGTACCAAAGTGGCCAAGGGATCTCCTCAGCTCCAGCCCCGGACCGGCCTCTCACCCACTTATTGTTCGTTTTCTTGAACACAGTGCGCAGGTGTTTCATCTTCTCCGCAACCAGTGCCGCTGTCCAGTTGGCACTGGGTTGGAGCTGGTTGGCCAGCTCCACCAGCGGCATGTAGGCCGCAGCCCTCGCTGCCTTGTCCTGATATTCGGGCAGCGACACCCGCCACAGGCATTCGTGTTCCTGGTCAGGAGTTGTGTCACAAGATCATGATACCCAGCCATCTGCAAATCAAACATATAATTGTGTCATGCAAACAAATACATGGACATCACAGGTGACACCCTACTCTGTGTGGCCACCCCATGTCCAGCAATACAAATTACATGTGTTCTGGTAGTCAGCTTGGGTATGCAAAATCAGTCTTGCCCTTAACATGTATCCATACATGGGGCATGCAGGACATACCTGGTGCTATATGTATTTTGGCCCACTGCAGGGAAATATGCAAGGTCTGTAGTTGACAAATGGCACACATGGCCGTACAACCTACATTACAACACACACTCATGAGATACACACATTTTTAGGTTTAACCACAGTGCTGTAGTACACATTGTCCGGGCAAGGATCTCCCTGAACATTATGTGTGCTACAGGACGCTGAGTGTAGTTACGATGCGTACACGTCACTAAATACACTTCTACAGAACGCAACATGAAGCTATACATAAGGCGCCCAAACATCTTCCAACATATGGGTCTGCAGCACACAGAAACTAACGTACATGAGTGCACAATAGAATGTCCCCCAACTTACTGTCTGTCCAACAGAGTTCCTGTGATGAGACGCTACTAGCACAATGCACATTGAAGTAGGAGCATGGGTGGTGCCCTAGCACGACCATATTTAAACACAATATGAAAAATGAAAAAAGCACACTGGCGCACAATCGTTGGTCACACCTGCGTAAGCCCAGACGGCTACGTCGATTACAAGACGCCGCTGCTGTCTCATTGGTTGGTTACCATATAAAAAGCGCTCACGACCGAGGTAGGCCACTCTTGCTGCCCAGAGTCATTAAGTAAGTATGGATGAGAAAACATGAACTGTGATATGGCTGTGCTGCTTTTAAAGCACCTTATCATTACGGATCGTTATTGTGTAGTGTAGCTGAAGCCCAATTGGTGGGGTATGTGGTTAGTCTTGATCTTGTTTTTGTTAGGTCAATTGTGTACTGGCAAATGGATGCATGAGTGTTTTGTCAACCAAAACCCAATCCTCATTGACAAGCCATTTTGCCTTTGCCATACAGGATCATGTTTGAAGGATGCATGTGTCTTTACTTGCGTGGATCATCTGAATTGTAGTCACATAGTACTGTCGTTTACCACACACAATGGGACTTTTGTGGCCAAACTGAGATGTGGAGTGGGGCATGTGGCTTCTGCGAATGTCTGCCTCTGAAGATCTGGCATTCTCAACACATCAGGAATGTCTCTTAGACATGATGAGTATTCAATAGTCTGCTGTGTGGCCTGATATTTTGTGAATAACACAAAGGCTGGGTTATGTGTATAATGTAATTGACTCGAGTTGGTAACAACCATGATTTTATTAATGTGACCTATCTCTTTGGCCACGCCTTGTGGTCAGACGTCAACATTATGGCCAGGTATATGGGGATATGCTCATGATGTGTTGCATTTGACAAGGGAGATGTATTTGTACAGGAAGGCCAGGGGTGTAGAGTGAGCAGGTTTGGTTGTCAGGCAGTGCAATGTTGGGTTTAGGCCTTGAATGTTGCTATATATGTATGTGGGTGGGCTTATGAGCAAACTTGGGTGGGATGTTGTAAAGTGGAGATGTCTAGGGAAGAAGGTGGTGGGTGTTGATTATGTGTGATGAAGCGTTTTTGTAGAGATGTTTCTTTTCCTTACTTTTGCAGGGGTTTGTACGTGAGATGATCATGGACCCTGATGGAGATGCTATCGTGGCTCTTGCCTTGGCTGGAGGATAGATATGAGAGGTTGCGGGCTCGCAGACCACAGCGTGTGTGGGCTCAGGATTGACTTCTGCACCAGGAGACCCGGAGCCACATGTGGCTGGTCCGTGAGCTGGAGGATCGGAGTCCGCATGATTTCAGGAACTATCTCCATATGTCCGAGGACTCTTTCACATTCCTGTTGGAACGCATAAGGCTATTGATAGCCCGATAGGACACTTTGATGCGTTGAGCTGTGCCACCTGAGGAGCATTTGGCTGTAACTTTGCGGTTCCTGGCAACAGGTCATTCAAGGACCGACCTGCAATACACTTCACGTGTATCACTGTCCCTGCTGAGCCGCCTGATCCCCGAGACGTGTGAGGCCATCTGGAGTAGTCTGCTGCCATCCTTTATGCAGTTTCCAACAACCCCCGCTCAATGGATGGATGTTGCCAGAGGGTTTGAGGACCGCTGGCAATTTCCAAACTGCGGAGGCGCATTGGATGGTAAGCACGTGAGGATCACTAAACCCCCAAACTCGGGGTCCTTGTATTACAATTGCAAAGGATATTTTAGTGTGGTCCTCATGGCCCTGGTGAACGCTAACTATGAGTTCCTCTACATAGACGTTGGAATGAACGGGCGTATCTCAGATGGGGGTGTGTTCGCACACCGTTCCTTGGCCCAAGACCTAAGGACAGGTGGGCTGAACTTGCCCTAAAATGATGAGACAACAAATCATCTCAACTTTGCGTTTGTGGGGGATGAAGCCTTCCCACTTCAGGCTCACCTGCTACGGCCATATCCTCAGAGGACGCTTACTTCTGAGCAGCGCATTTTCAATTACCGGCTTACCCGGGCTCACCGTGTGGTTGAAAATGTGTTCGGGTCATGGCCAATACATTCCGGGTTTTTCATTCACGTCTGCATATGAAACTGGAATCTATTGATGTAGTAGTGCTGTCTGCTGTATGCTGCATAACTTCCTGCGTCGTAGGGATAGCTCATTACACACACCGGCAAGTTATGTGGATTCAGTGGACCCCACAACAGGGGAGGTCCGTCACGGGGATTGGCGTGCTACAGACCATGGTGTGGCGCCATGAATCAACCAGAGCTAAGGAATGGGGTACTCGGTCACCAGGTCTACTGAATAGGGAGTCACGGATGGGCGGAATCCCGGTACCGTGCACTGGTGATCAATTATGGTAGATGTTGATGATGGGGGATAAAAGGGAGTTATTTACAGGGGATCGTGACGCCACCTGTAGTGTCCGGTAAGAAGGTACCGGCGCTGCCAGCCGGCCGCTGAGGTGATGGTTGGGTCAGCAAAGTGTAGTACAGCTCCCCACAGGTGGAGCTTTACCTCAGGGCAGCGATGAAGGATGATCGTGAGGGAGGGCAGTGATAAAGGATGATGGTGAGGGAGGGTAGTGATGAGGTCCTTTCTGGCAGAAAGGTGAATTGCCGCCGTTAAACAGGCACACAGACACATAGGGATCGTTGTTTTGGTACCTTTTACTGATGGTCACATAACAGGTACAGTCCAGAGTACTAACCAGGTCCCTGGTGCAATTTGGGACTATCACCTTGGAAAGTTATGAGGCCTCCTCTGTCTCTGTGCTCTGCATTGTAGGATGAGTCCTGCCTGAGCCTGAACCCACCACTTTACTGTTATCTTAAACTGACAATGAGGTCCTCCTGCGGGGTCCCTGTTCCTCCTGCGGCCCCTGGTCCTGTGCTTGGTCAGTTTAATGTCCTTTTCACTACCTCCTCAGGGCTGAACTACTCCTGAGTTTACTGGGCTTTCTGCTGCGGCTCTGCAGCCTGGCAGCATTGGACTCCAGTGTCCGATTGTGTTAAATGGGTATATCTTCGGTCCCCTTTTCTTGTTCCCTGTCTCCTCTACTTGCCTCCGGCCCCTTCCCTGCGGTGTGCGCAGTAGACCGTCGTCCCTGGTCCTGGCTTGTATCCCTCATCAGAGACCAGCAGCTCTCCTCCTTCCTTCTCCTCTCCTCACACGAACTAACTGCCAACTGTTTCCTGGGACTAATGGTCTCCTCCTCTCAGCCTGGATCTTCATAAAGGGGAACTGACTTAATGCAGCCAGTAGAGCTCCCCCTTCAAGTCTGGAGTGTTAGGTGGTGTGTGCTGAGCAAACCAAGGTGTCAGTCCTTCCTTGCACCAGTGTAACCTGTGTCAATCCCCTGCAGGGTGCCACAGCCACTCCAGCCGCTGAGCCAGGGTCTGAGTCAGCAGGATGCCAGGAGAAGCAGAGACGCATACTACTCCTACTTTAATGGCCCTGGGGCAGTGGCCAGGTAGCACCAGCAGGTGTAGGGTGGCTGGTGTTGTGAGGCAGCAACATGATGAGGATGGTGGAGTCACCAGGGTGGCTGCACCTTGAAGATTCTTCTTGTGTTTTGGTGTGTGAACATTAGTTAGTTAGTGTTTTTGGGTTTTGTACTGTGAAATGTTTTTTTTTTGCCCATTATTTCGCATCATGTTGCATTTCTTTGTGTGATCTGAACACTTGTGGTTTATTTTATTTTGTGTGTGTTCTACTTTTTTTTTTTTTTGTGTGCACAAAAATACAAATTAAAACAAAATGTACAAAAAAATAACCTGTGTGTGTCGTTACTTTTGAATCCAGGATTGTTGCACATAGCTTTATGCTGTGCACAGAGGTATGTGATCCGTAAAATGGTATTGACGGGTCCGTGCAGCATTGTGTGGTAATATCCAGTACACAGGTCCAGCCCTTTGGGCCACACTGTATGGCGCGACTGTGTGTACAGATCCATTATGATGTGTTTGGGCCACATGGGAACGTGTCCACACACATGGAGCAAGCAACGGTGTTTGTGGGGGATGTAGGTACAGTCCAGTATACACTCACAAACGTGTACACACACATAGTTCAGTTCTGCCATGGCATGGACCAATGTAGGCACAAATGGGGTATAGTGTTGTGTGTATGTTCCTGCCATCAGTTACAGATGCACACATAGCAAGCCATTGGGTAGTGTAAGCCACTGTCCTGCACAATACCGCTCCTGTGTGACGCTTGAGCGCCTCGAAAGTGTGTCGCAGCAGCCACTTTCGACGACACGAGCGTGTATTCATCACAAACTGTGAGACAATGGCGTCAGGTATTAGCCAGCCTTCCAGCGCAGGCTAGCCAATCATAACGCTATTGCGTTGTCCAATGAGTGTGTTTGGGGCGCGGTGTAAAACAATTTGGCACACCTATGTTCTCGCCGCGCTGAACATGTACACCCACATTCCTTTGGGGATTGCGGCATGTGAAGCGGCGAGGGGAGTCGACCGGATGTTGGCTGCTGTTGGTGTGGTGATTTCCAGGACAACACATCGCCTTTGGTTGAGGACGAAATTGCGGCGTGTAAAAGCGACCTGAGGCGAGTGGCGACCATGAAAAACGTGCATGCGCACGTTAGATTGCCTCCTATCTCCACCAAAAACTGCGGCGTGTACACACCGCAACCACAGGAGACAATTTTAGCGACGATATTTCTCGCTGGAATTATCGCCGCCAAATCGCCTCCTTATTGCAGCGTGTAAATAGGTCGCCTCGCCATGGTCACCTGGTTATCGAGCACTGCTCGGTAAGCAGGCGACCGTGGCGAGGCGACATATCGCCGCCAAATTCCCTATTTACACGCCGCAATAAGGAGGCGATTAGGTATAAATGTGGCAGCGATATTTCTGCGACGCAATATCGCTGTCAACCATTCTCGCCGCGGTTGCGGCGTGTAAAGGTACCCTAAGAGTAATCTCTAAGTGTTCTAGATGGAACATGTAGCTATGGAAGTCATCCAGACATGGAACGTGTATTCCCTGAAGGCAAAGTCTGGACTCTATTGCCAATACCATCCTGGCTGATTACACTGGGGAACAATTTGAAAAAAATTTCTGTTGAGTTAGGTTTTTTTATACTAAAATTGGCATGCTGATTCCAAAAATGTAGTCAGTTTTTTTTCTAGCACGTCAAGTTTTTCCTCCACAACTTACCTGCCAGAGATGCACAATTGCACTAATATCTGTAATAAGACTTGTTATCTGATTACAATATATATATATATCCTTTGTAAAAAACATGATAGTGTTAAAAAACATATTTGTCATGCCTATTTCTTATATATTTCATTTTTTGTTCATATTTGTACTATTTAAAAAAAAAAAAACAACACTTTTTAGGTATAGTAGTTTACATATTTTTGAGAAAACAAAAATCCTATAGTTGAAAAACTTGACATGATAGAGAAAAACGGAGATCATTTCTGGATTCAGCATCCACAAATTAATTAAGAGCAGTTGTCTGACCTAACTCCTAAAAAATTGTGTTCCCCAGTGTTATCAATCGTACCTGCCTAATGGTTCAACCCCTATTCCAGAGAGTATCTTCTCAACTGGGATATTACGACAGATTCCAGATCGGGCAGAAAAATTAGCTTCTGTACAGCCCGTTCTAGAATTTTTTGCCTGGAAGAATAGAAGTCCTTGACTCCTACGCCTTACTTGGGGACAGGAGATGAAGGGCAACAACAAATCACTGATTGTACACCATCATGTCCAAACCCTGCAGGCAGCAACCGACAACCTAATAGCACAGCACAACTGTCTCAACCTTTTCCATCCAAATATATGCTAGGCACAGATTAAATCCTGAAACCAAGGTTATAATCCGTTTTGCTGTTTCATAAGGTTGATGACCTTGTCCTCCACAGTAAAGGCCCTGGGCGCTTTAGAAGTGGAGGTAGCTCAGCATTTGAGAACTTACAGACTTCATCACTCCATTTTGACAACAATGCAGCAATGGATTGAGTTATGCAAACGTGCACTTGCACTATGAAGGTACCGTCACACAGGGACATATCGCCGGCGATGTTGCCGGCGATCGCGGGAGCGCGCATCCCTGACAACATCGCCGGGGAGATGTCACACGGAGCAACTTGAAGGCGATTTCGTCAGGTAGTTGCTGCGGCTATCGCTCGCTGGGTTGCCCAGCAATCCAGCGAGCGATAACTCGCAATGTTGTAGATAGGTGGAATCGCCCGCAACATTGCAGGTTGCCGCGTTACACAGGGCGATCAGGCATGATCGCCTCAGCAACATCGCCACGTTTCCCAACATTGTTGGGAAACCTGGCGATGTTACTCAGCCGATTTTTCCCCTGATTATCGCCCTGTCACACGAGGCAACTCTCCGGCGATGTCGCCGCAACCTGGCCACGCCCCTCAGTTGCCGGCAACATCGCCGGAGATATGTCCCTGTGTGACGGTACCTTGAGAGAGATGTAGAAAATGTAAACAAGAACTCCTGGGACACTACTGCTACATTGTAAAGCAGCAGTACTAACCACTTGAGCCACCTAGGTGCTCATCATGGGATTTGATTTAAAGCGAACCTGTCACCCCCCCAGACATTAGAAGCTGAGCTCCCCACCTTCTGCAGCACTAAGGCTGCACTCAGACAAGGTTTATATTTCAATTTGTGTGACTATATTCATGAAAATATGCACTTAGGAAAGATTAGGCAGTTACCTAGCCCGAAGGCCGGGAGGCGGGGTTTGCAGAGTCTCTGGTCCGCCCCCGTCATGTCCATCATCCCTCTGTATTAGTGAGGCTCTGAGCCCTCCACCCCCTCCGCGCTTTTGCCGGCGTCTGCGCTCTCATTTACTTTGCCGGGCATGCGCACTGCGCGCTGCCCGACAACTTCCTGCTTACTTAGCAGCTGCGCAGTACGCCGACCCCACAGAGGATTATTCATTATCCTCACTGCGGGGTGGCAAATACTGCGCCTGCGCATTTGCAGCGCTGCTGGGGGCCAGCTGACTGTCTCTCTCCTCCCACCTCATAGTGCCGTGTCCAAGAATACAAGACGAAACTGAGGACCGGCACCGAGGAGGAGAGAGGCAGGACACACCGGAGGAGCCACAAAGTATGTAACCGGTGTAAAACTAGAGAATGAAATAAACCAGACTTTATCCCTGCCCAAACAAAATCCCTCTATCTATATCTATCTATATCTCAATTCTTTCTATCTATGTATCCCTTTATCCCTCTAACTATCTATCTATTTCTCTATCTATCCCTCTTTCTATCTATCTAGCTATCTAACCCTGTCTATCAGTCTATCCATCTATCTATTCTATCTATCCTTCTATCCATCTATGTATACATCTATCCCTCTATCTTTCTTTCAATCCCTCTTTCTATCTATCTCTCTCTCTATCCTTCTATCCCTCTATGTATCCATCTATCTATCCCTCTATCTTTCTTTCTATACCTCTTTCGATCTGTCTATCCCTGTCTATCTATCTCTCTGTCTCTATCTATCTATTCTCTCTATCCTTCTATCCCTCTATGTATCCATCTATCTATCTATCTATCCCTCTATCTTTCTTTCAATCCCTCTTTCTATCTATCTATCCCTCTATCCCTGTATGTATCCATCTATCTATCCCTCTATCTTTCTTTCAATCCCTCTTTCTATCCCTCTCTATCGCTTTATATCCCTCTCTATCTGTCTCTCTCTATCTATTCTCTCTATCCTTCTTTCCCTCTATGTATCCATCTATCTATCCCTCTATCTTTCTTTCAATCCCTCTATCTATCTATCCCTGTCTATCTATCTCTCTATCTCTATCTATCTATCTCTCTATCCTTCTATCCCTCTATGTATACATCTATCTATCCCTCTATCTTTCTTTCAATCCCTCTTTCTATCTATCTATCTATCTATCCCTGTCTATCTATTCTCTCTATCCTTCTATCCCTCTATGTATCCATCTATCCATCCCTCTATCTATCTCTATCTCTTAATCTATCTATCTCTTATCTATCTATCTATCTCTTATCTATCTATCTATCTCTTATCTATCTATCTCTTATCTATCTATCTCTTATCTATCTATATCTTATCTATCCATTTATCCCTCTATCAGACTATCCCTCTATCAGTCTATCCCTCTATCAGTCTATCCCTCTATCAGTCTATCCCTCTAGCAGAGCGAGTCTGGCTGACAGCAGGGTTCAGCTCAGGTCATAATGACCTGAGCTGAACCCTGACTGTTTAGTCAGTTCTCAGCTCTGCTACATCCCTGTGTGTCTATGCACAGGGATGTAGCAGAGCTGAGATTGCGTTTTGGACTACGTCGGACGGAAGACGATTTTTTGAATAAAGATGGAGTCCCTAATTGTCTTCTGTTTTATTTCTAATAAAATTATTTTTCTCTGTGTTGTGTTTTTTTTTTATATTGATTACTGGAAATTCATGGTGGTCATGTCTAATATTGGCGTGACCGCCATAAATTTTGGGCTTAGGGCCAGCTGATAATACAAAGCTGGCCCTAACCCCTTTATTACCCAGTGAGCCACCCGCCACCAGGGCCACTGGAAGAGCGGGGTTCAGCGCCAGAAGATGGCGCTTCAATGAACGCGCCATCTTCTGGGGCGGCTGCGGGCTGTAATTTGCAGCGGGGGGTGCCCAGAAAGCTTGGGCCTCCCTGCGCTGCAGATTCCAGCCCCCAGCTGCTTAGCTGTACCTGGCTGGACATAGAAATTGCGCGGAGCCCCATGCATTTTTTTTTTTTTATTTCATGAAATTCATGAAATAATAAAAAAAGGGGGCTCGCCTATATTCTTGTGTCCGGCCAGGTACAAATAGGCACCTGGGGGTTGGGGGCAGCCCGTCGCTGCCTGCTGCATCTGGCTGGTTACAGAAATACGGCGAAGCACACGTCATTTTTTTTTCCTGAAAAATCAATAAAACAATCCTAAAAAAGGGACTGCATCTTTATTAACCCCTCAACCATGGTCCAGGGGTTAATAAAGATGCAGTCCCTTTTATTTATATTGTTTTATTGAGTTTTCAGAAAAAAATGACGTGGGCTTCGCCGTATTTCTGTAACCAGCCAGATCCAGCAGGCAGCGACGGGCTGCCCCCAACCCCCAGGTGCCTATTTGTACCTGGCCGGACACAAGAATATAGGCGAGCCCCCTTTTTTTATTATTTCATGAATTTCATGAAATAATAAAAAAAAAAATGCATGGGGCTCCGCGCAATTTCTATGTCCAGCCAGGTACAGCTAAGCAGCTGGGGGCTGGAATCTGCAGCGCAGGGAGGCCCAAGCTTTCTGGGCACCACCCGCTGCAAATTGCAGCCCGCAGCCGCCCCAGAAGATGGCGCGTTCATTGAATCGCCATCTTCTGGCGCTGAACCCCGCTCTTCCAGTGGCCCTGGTGGCGGGTGGCTCACTGGTAATAAAGGGGTTAGGGCCAGCTTTGTATTATCAGCTGGCCCTAAGCCCGAAATTTATGGCAGTCACGCCAATATTAGACATGACCGCCATGAATTTCCAGTAATCAATATAAAAAAAAACACAACACAGAGAAAAATAATTTTATTAGAAATAAAACAGAAGACAATTAGGGACTCCATCTTTATTCAAAAAATCGTCTTCCGTCCGACGTAGTCCAAAACGCAATCTCAGCTCTGCTACATCCCTGTGCATAGACACACAGGGATGTAGCAGAGCTGAGAACTGACTAAACAGTCAGGGTTCAGCTCAGGTCATTATGACCTGAGCTGAACCCTGCTGTCAGCCAGACTCGCTCTGCTAGAGGGATAGATAGAGAGGGATAGATAGAGAGGGATAGACAGAGAGGGATAGACAGAGGGATAGACAGAGAGGGATAGATTGAGAGGGATAGATTGATAGAGGGATAAATGGATAGATAATAGATAGATAGATAGAGATAGAGGGATTGAAAGAAAGATAGAGGGATAGATAGATGGATACATAGAGGGATTGAAAGAAAGATAGAGGGATAGATAGATGGATACATAGAGGGATAGAAGGATAGAGAGAATAGATAGATAGAGACAGAGAGATAGATGGATAGACAGGGATAGATAGATGGATACATAGAGGGATAGAAGGATAGAGAGAATAGATAGATAGAGACAGAGAGATAGATAGATAGACAGGGATAGACAGATAGAAAGAGGTATAGAGGGATAGAGAGATAGATAGAAAGCGTGATTGAAAGAAAGATAGAGGGATAGATAGATGGATAAATAGAGGGATAGAGAGATCGAGAGATAGATAGAAAGAGGGATTGAAAGAAAGATAGAGGGATAGATAGATGGATACATAGAGGGATAGAAGGATAGAGAGAATAGAAAGAATATATAGATAGAGACAGAGATAGATAGACAGGGATAGACAGATAGATAGAAAGAGGTATAGAAAGAAAGATAGAGGGATAGATAGATGGATACATAGAGGGATAGAAAGAAAGATAGAGGGATAGATAGATGGATACATAGAGGGATAGAAGGATAGATAGAATAGATAGATAGAGACAGAGAGATAGATAGACATGGATAGATAGATATATAGATACATAGATAGAAAGAAAGAGGGATATAAAGAAAGATAGACGGATAGATAGATGGATACATAGAGGGATAGAAGGATAGATAGAATAGATAGATAGAGGGATAGAAAGAAAGATAGAGGGATAGATAGATGGATACATAGAGGGATAGAAGGATAGATAGATAGATAGATAGAAAGAGGGATTGAAATAAAGATAGAGGGATAGATAGATGGATACATAGAGGGATAGAAGGATAGAGAGAATAGATAGATAGAGACATAGAGATAGATAGACAGGGATAGACAGAAAGAGGTATAGAAAGAAAGATAGAGGGATAGATAGATGGATACATAGAGGGATAGAAAGATAGAGGGATAGATAGATGGATACATAGAGGGATAGAAGGATAGATAGAATAGATAGAATAGATAGAGAGATAGAAAGAGGGATAGAAAGAAAGATAGAGGGATAGATAGATGGATACATAGAGGGATAGAAGGATAGAGAGAATAGATATATAGAGACAGAGAGATAGATAGACAGGGATAGACAGATAGAAAGAGGTATATAAAGAAAGATAGAGGGATAGATAGATGGATACATAGAGGGATATAAAGAAAGATAGAGGGATAGATGTATACATAGATGGATAGAAGGATAGATAGGATAGATGGATACATAGAGGGATAGAAGGGTAGAGAGAATAGATAGATAGAGACAGATAGAGAGAAAAAGGGATTGAAAGAAAGATAGAGGGATAGATGGATACATAGAGGAATAGAAGGATAGATAGATGGATAGAGTGATAGACAGGGATAGATAGCTAGATAGATAGAAAGAGGGATAGATAGAGAAATAGATAGATAGTTAGAGGGATAGAGAGATGCATAGATAGATAGAAAGAATTGAGAGATAGATAGATATAGATAGAGGAATTGTGTTTGGGCAGGGATAAAGTCTGGTTTATTTCATTCTCTAGTTTTACACCGGTTACATACTTTGTGGCTCCTCCGGTGTGTCCTGCCTCTCTCCTCCTCGGTGCCGATCCTCAGTTTCGTTTTGTATTCTTGGACACGGCACTATGAGGTGGGAGGAGAGAGACAGTCAGCTGGCCCCCAGCAGCGCTGCAAGTGCGCAGGCGCAGTATTTGCAACCCCGCAGTGAGGATAATGAATAATCAGCTGCTAATTAAGCAGGAAGTTGTCGGGCAGCGCGCAGTGCGCATGCCCGGCAAAGTAAATGAGAGCGCAGGCGCCGGCAAAAGCGGGGAGGGGGTGGAGGGATCAGAGCCTGACTAATACAGAGGGATGATGGACATGACGGGGGCGGACCAGAGACTCTGCAAACCCCGCCTCCTGGTCTTCGGTCTAGGTAACTGCCTAATCTTTCCTAAGTGCATATTTTCATGAATATAGTCACACAAAATGAAATATAAACCTTGTCTGAGTGCAGCCTTAGTGCTGCAGAAGGTGGGGAGCTCAGCTTCTAATGTCTGGGGGGGGTGACAGGTTCGCTTTAACTACAGCATTATAATGCAACACTGCAAGACACAGAACCCATGTGCAGGTCAGTCATAATCCACCCTGTACAGTTTCAATATGCTTAAGGGATATCTCTGTCTAGTAAGGAACTCTAAATACATGCACTTGACCATTGAAGTATGAAGATATTTCAGAAAATTTTCAAAGTCCCAAGGACACTTTGGCCACAGTCATTGGAACCAATTTCAATACAGGGAAAATGAGGTACTCCCAGTGTGTGTCTCAGAATCTCCTGCTCATCAGACAAACAGATGTAGTGCAGCATTGCGGGGACTAGATAGGAGCATAAAACCCTGGTCGTGACGGCAATTTGCCAAGGGCAGCCGAGATCAGATTTTATACCATGTGGAGAGAGATCTAATAGAGATGGCAGAGACAAAAATGCTTCCAGACTCAAATATCTGAGTAGATATCAATAAGTTACCTCTCTATACAGACTGCTTGACTGCTGCTGCTGGTTGGGTCCAAGGAAGCTCCAATATTTGAAGGGGCTCTCTGTCCCTTACTTCACATAGAATAAGTTTGCAAGCTGAAGTCTTGCAAACTGACACTTTTTTTTCTCTCTCAAGCAATGCTTTGTGAAAACAGCACATTGCTCAGAACTTCAGAACTTCCAGGCAGCACATCTCAGCTGATTAAACAGCCAGATTCCTTAGCCTCTCAGGGGTTCTGTGGCAAAGGTTTCGTGCATAATGAGTATTATAGGTATGCAGAAGTGGATTTGTAATCCAGAGTCCTTTGGGAATCAGATTCTCCTTCTTGCATTTGGATAGGAAAAATATGTCACTGTCCAGTTGTGCATGTTTCTTCAGAAGTGTCTTGGAATACATAAAAATTCGGTACATTCCGGTATCTTCCATTTTGATATGGTAAAAAATGTTTGTGGCGAGAAATATTGGCAGCGATATTGCAACCTGGAAATATCACTGCCACATTTCCACCCGATTGCCTCCTTATTGCGGCGTGTAAATAGGGAATTTGGCGGTGATATGTCGCCTCGCCTCGGTCGCCTGGTTTTAGAGCACTGCTCCAAAATCGAAACCAGGCGACATTGGTGTTATCGCCGCAAATTCACGATTTATTTGCCGCAATAAGGAGGCAATTTGGCACGATACTTCCAGCAAGAAATATTGCCGCTAAAATTATCTCCTATGGTTGCAGCGTGTAAAGGTACCCTAAGGGAATATATCGGTGACAAAGAGAATTCTGAAACCAACTGGGCCGAAGGAAGAAAGATCCTGACAACCAAGAAAAGGTCAGACTGGACACCTAAATCTAATCCTAACCCCCATTTGGAGAAATATATAGACACTTTCAGACATTTGCTAAAATCCACTATTTTAGATACACACAAGAGTCAACCATCCAACATCAATGCCCAGCAAAGAAGGACCACATAGTCTTTGAAAACTAACAAAAAAATCATAATTAAACCTGCAGACAATGGTGCAATAGTCATGATGAACAAATCTGACTACCTGAAGGAAGCAAATAGACAATTCACAGACACACGCTACTACAAGATATTGCAGTCTGACCCCACAGAGGACTATCAGAAGGAATTAAACAGGCTGGTTTCTTGTCTAACTGACATATCCTTAAGAGTTGATGACCTAATACCAGAAAGTCCAAGAACAGGCACATTCTACATGCTTCCCAAAACTCACAAATCAGGAAATCCAGGAAGACCAATCATTTCATGTGTGGGCACCCTCACCGAACAAATTTCTGGGTGGGTAGAGGGTGTTCTCAAACCCCTGGTAAAAGAGACACCCAGTTACATTCAAGACACAACTGACCTATTGAATAAACTGTCAGCAATAGGTCCTCTACCATTAGGAACCATCCTTGCCACCATGGATGTGGAATCTCTGTACAGTAACATCCCACACGAGGATGGATTAAATGCCTGCAAATGATTTCTGGAGAACACAGGGATTGATGCTGACTCTGTGGTGAAGCTTATAAATTTTATCCTCACACACAACTACTTCACATACATTTGACGACAACATATATTTACAAGAGACTGGCACTGCAATGGGAAGCAAAATGGCACCACAGTATGCAAATCTTTCCATGGCCAAGCTTGAAGGTGACTTTTTATCCTCTTGTCCTACCAGGCCTTTGGCCGATTAACGTTATATCGATGACATTTTAATCATCTGGACCGAGTCGGAGCAACAGCTGAAGACGTTCAATGAACACTAATCAGTTTCATCCCACCATCAACTTAACACTCAACTACTCCTACACTGAAATCAGCTTTCTGGACACCATCATTAAGCTACAGAACAATGAAATAGAGACATCCCTGTACCAGAAACCAATTGACCGTCCAACATATCTCCGATGGGCTATATTTCATCCGAAACACATAAAAAAAACTCGTGTATAGCCAGGCCATCCGATACAAATCAGATATGTTTCAACCCTACCGATAGAGACAATCACCTTGAGGACCTCAGAAAGACCTTTTTGAACCAGGGCTACTATCCAAGAACAATCAAGAACCAGATTACAAGAGCCACCAGAATATCAAGGAATCCTCTCCTACATTGCAAAACTAGAGAAGAAAACAACAGAGTTCCTCTCGTAGTCACCTACAATCCAAGTCTGGAGGTGCTAAGAGGAGCTGCACGGAACCTGCAATCACTTCTACAAAAAGATGCCAGACTAAAATTTCCGGATCCCCCACTCTTGTGTTTTAGACAACCTCCGAATCTAAAAAACATAATTGTCAGAAGCACCCTGTCCTCTCCAGCAGCAACAGGAACCTTTCCCTGCAACCAGAACAGGTGCAAAACCTGTCCATCTATAATGACAACGGACAAGATAAGGATTCCTGGGACAGATCAGGACTACAAGATCCCAGGTAGCTTCAGTTGCACCACAAGCAATGTGGTGTATTTAATCATATGTACCAAATGTCCAACAGGTGGCATGTACGTAGGAGAGACCGGGCAAAAATTCAGGACAAGAATGAATTCTCATCGCCACTCAATAAAAGAAAAGCGTATGGACCTACCTGTAGCAAAGCATTTTTCCAGCCCTGACCACAGTGAAACAGATATGGGGCTACTCATCTTAAAAACCAACTTCAAATCTCAGAGAGAGAGAAGAATTTGAGAATACAAACTGATAACTTTTGACACATTCAAAACAGGATTAAATGAATCACAAGGATTCATGGCTTTTTATAGAACATGAATGGACATTTGAGGACATTACAGATTCATGCATTTTTATATAAATTGAAAAGACATTTGGGGATATCACATCTTCCAAAAGACTCCTTTTTGAGGACAATGAACTTTTTTTTTTTATAATTCTTTATTTTAGAAAAGTTTTGAATTTTCATAACATGGAAGAAAACACACATTACTTCTCAGTCAGTATATCCAAACAAATATCACGTAGATATGGTGGCCAAACCAGTTAGGCCCAAACTCAGCAAATACTATATATTTTTATGCGTCTATGGAGTAGACACTGCCTTAAAGTGTTAGGATCTACAACATAATGTTCCATTTAAAACCTTACATCAATATTCAATCTTCACAGTAGAAGTCATTGCTGCAACATCATATATTGACAGTTGACCAAGTAAAAGGGAGAGAGGAAAACCAAAGAGAGAGGAAAAAGAACAGTAAGAGAGTAGTCATGAGAGGGGGTGGGGGGAGGAGGGGGAGGATGGGAAGGGAAGGGGAAAGGGATGGTGTCAGATTATGTGGAAACGCGAAGCCTCTACGCAGGTGAAAAGGTGCGACCCCACTAGACCAGCCAAATTAATTGGCGAGTCCGCCAAGGAAGGGTTTTCTAACAGTCTCTATAAGTCTTATATAAATCAGATTGTTGAAACATCATCCAGGAAAACCACGTATTACGGAAAGCTACATACGTGTCATGGATTGAGGAGGTCAAGTCCTCTAGGTGCATAAGATCATTCACTTTCTCCAACCACATTGACACGGAGGGGCATCTCTCCGTCTTCCAGAGCATTGGAACACACGATCTAGCCGCCATAACTAAAAATCTCAACAATGAACGCTTATATTTACGAAGGGGCATCTGACAGTGATGTAACAAGAAAAGGGCCGGGCCCAGGTCAGCTGTACACTCTGTGACAATCCTGACGATCTTTGTCACTTCAGACCAAAACGGCCTAAGCTTCTTACACTCCCACAATATGTGGAGTAGGGTACCGTCTGCCTCCGCACACCTCCAACAACCCGGATCAGTAGAAGGAAAAACCCTGTGTAATTGAGCAGGAACTCTATACCATCTTGTCAATATTTTATAATTCGCTTCCTGCAGTCTCGAGCATATTGATGTGGAGTGAGCTAAAGTAAATATATCAGATCTCTGGTCCATTGACAGCTCCAGACCTAGATCAGCTTCCCACTTAAGCATAAATTGGGGAACTGGCAGGTCCGGGGGGGATATCAAACACGCGTAGATCCTCGACACCGCATGTCTACAGTCATCCGCATCTAGACACATATGTTCAAATAACGTCTTCGGCCCTATAAAGGACGACTTTGGAGGAAACCTCCAGAGGTAATGCGTGAGCTGTAAGCATCTCCAGAATCCCAAAGCCCTCGGGTCCGTAATTGAGTTAAGTTGTTCAAGCGTGGGCCAAGTGTCACCAACGCCCCAACTCTCAACTCTGTCTAGTCCCGCCGCAATCCAGCATTGGAAAACAGGGTCATCTATGCTGGGTTTAAAATCAGGGTGACTCAGGATCGGACATAAAGTCGAGGTGTGTGGAATCATCAAGGATCTGACCAGGGTATAGTCGCATACCTTGAGGGTAGCCCCAATCGTCGGGTGGTCGCAAACCGTCTCATCTCGTCTGATTACAGACCTTGCCTTGGACATCAGTCTTAGGCAAGTAGAGTCCTGTTCAATCTGTACCCAGATTTTGTTCTTTCCGTGTCTACACCAGTCTACCACCCGTGCGAGATGACTGGCTATGTGATACAATTTGATATCTGGCAAATTCACGCCACCCTCCTCTTACGTCTGTGTAAAATAGATTTTGCCAATCTCGGTTTTGTATTATTCCAAATGAATCGTGTCTGAATTTGTGAGATTATCTTAAAAAAGGATGACGGTATGCTGACGGGGAGTGTCTGTAGGTAATATAAGATCTTCGGAAGAATAGTCATTTTAAAGAGTTGGCATCTACCCGTCCACGTAAAGGTGGACGACAACCACCTCTCGCAGTCGGCTCTAATTGATTTTACCAAAGAAGGGAAATTGGCATTATATAAATTTCGGACGTCCGGTGTGATTAGCAATCCCAGGTAGCGGAGGGCCTTAGGTGACCAGTGAAATGTAAAGGCGTCTTTTAATCTGTCTACCAAGCTGTCGGGAAGGGAAACATTTAATGCCTCCGATTTAGCTCTGTTAGTTTTACAATTAGAGAGATAATGAAAAGTCTCCAATTCTTTCAGCAAGTTTGGCAGAGAGATCTCAGGGCGCGTCACAAAAAATAAAAGGTTGTCAGCATATGCGGCAATTTTGTGTTCCGTCGACTTAATTCGTAGGCCAGAAATATCTCCATTCATCCTTATATGACGTAACAAAGGTTCCAGGGTCAGAATAAAAATCAGTGGGGACAGTGGGCATCCCTGGCAAGTGCCGTTGGCAATATCAAAAGATTCTGAGAGGACTCCGTTGACCCTCACTCTTGCCGATGGGACGGAGTACAGGGACAAGACCCATTCAAGCATCTTTGGTCCCAAACCGATATGAGACAGTGTCTCTTCGATGAAGGACCAATGTACACGGTCGAACGCTTTTTCGGCGTCCGTGGATAACAACATCAGTGGGGTGTTAGAGAGTTTTGCGTTATAGATTAAATTTATGGCCTTGGTTGTGTCATCCCTGGCCTCTCGTCCCAGGACAAACCCAGTCTGATCTGGATGAACTATGCTTGGTATGAATGGGGAAAGCCTTGCCGCCAAGATTTTAGCAAATAGCTTAAGATCCACATTTAATAAAGATATGGGGCGGTAGCTAGAGCATACCAAGGGGTCCTTCCCTGATTTGTGAATTACTGTGATGGTGGCGCGTAGTGCATCTCTCGGGGGTGGGACTTTTAACGACATTGCATTTAAGAATGTTCTCAAGTGTGGCAGTAGGGACTTTTTTAATTTTTTATAGTAGCCAATTGTAAACCCATCGGGGCCAGGTGCTTTACCTGATTTGGTCGAGGACAGCGCATCTAATTTCTTGGTCCGAAATCGGAACATCTAGGGATTGCAGCGCCACATCCGGAAGTTTTGGCAGCCCCGAAGATCGTATATACTCTTTAATACGTGTCTTAAGTGTATTGCCAGACAGGGATGACTTAGTGGTGTCTAAATTATACAGGGCAGAGTAGTATTGCTTGAAGGCCTCATCTATGTCCATGGGGAGTTTTGATCGTAGTGGGATGCGTCATTTCAGGCACATACGTAGCCGCCCTGTGAATTCGTGAGGCCTTAGCTAAAGACCTGCCCGCCTTATTCCCATACTCGTAGAAGTGACGACGGCAACGGGAAAGCACGCCCTTCGCCTTATAGAGCAATACAGAGCGTAGCTTTTCTCTAATGTCGAGCAGCTCTTTCCTCAAAGCCGGGAGGTTCTGCCGTTTGTGTCTCGTCTCGAGCTCTCTCAGTTTGGACATAAGGTCTCGGATCTCAGCGTCTCTACTTTTCTTCAGTCTAGCCCCGTGTTTTATTAAGATGCCTCTTACTACGCACTTATGAGCTTGCCATGTTGTCACGGGTGACATGTCAGGAGCGGTGTTTAGGTCAAAATAATCTGCAATCGCTTTTGTGACATCCGCCAATATTACCGAATCTTCTAATAGAGAGGCGTTCAACCTCCACTGCCACTGCCTAGGAATTGGGGAGGCAAGAGCAAGAGAAATCGTGACCATAGCATGATCCGAAAAGGAGATCGGTTCTATTGTGGCATCAGTTAAGTGCGTCAGGTCAGCGTGTTTCAAAAGGAAAAAGTCGATTCTAGAATACGTATCGTGTATTTGAGAGTAAAATGAAAAGTCTTTACATGTCGGGAACAGTAGACGCCAGGCATCTATTAATTGGTGATCATGTAGCGCAAGATGTAGTCTCCTACTTGCTGCCTTAGATAGACTAGTTTTACCCCTGGAGGTGTCAATGTCTGATTCCAGCGTGACATTAAAATCTCCCCCCAGGACCAGTATCCCCTCTGCAAATGCGTCAATCCTGTCCAGGAAACGCAGTAGCACAGATATCTGACCCGAGTTGGGGAGGTATAGCGAGGCAAAAGTATATGTCTGTGAAGCAATCTTACCTTTGACCATGAGCATCCTCCCATCTCCGTCAGAGTCTATGAATTCCCAGGGCAGTGATCCTGCTACTGCAATGCTGGTACCGGAAGAGTGAGAATTAGTTGAAAAGCTGTGATACACCGAAGGGTACCAGTGGCTGGAGAATTTGTATGGCTTAGCCGCACAAAGATGAGTTTCCTGGAGAAAGGCAACGTGTATTTTGTTATTTTTCAAGTAATTAAACAGGATTGATCTCTTTCCCACATCGTGTAAACCCTGTACGTTCAGCGTACCTATTTTTACCTTTGTTAGGTCATTATGCGACATTCTTGCGAGACTGGTAAAACCGAGGCTCAAAGGTAAAAATAAAGCTAAAATAGAAAGGAGAAGGGGAGGGGGGATGGGAAAAGACGACAAGGGAAGAGAAGGAGGGAGGGAGAGACAGGAGGTGTATGCAGAAAGAAAAAAAAAAAAGGGGGGGGGGGGAAGTAGAGCAAGAAAGAAAAGGTTAGACACTACTCGTCCCAAGGGGACTAATAGGGGAGACTATAGAGACTTCACAAGTCTATGCCGTGAAGGTCGGCTTTCACGATCCTCTCAGAAAAGAAAAAGATGAGAGGATCGTAGAGAATGTGATCGACCACGGATAACGACCCGCAGTCCCAGGACAAATTCGCAATACGTTGGTCAGTTAGATATCCCGCTAATCTCAACAACCAGTTAATATTGAGGGTGAAAAAATCTATCCTATCGGACGCCAGCGACTCTCTGGCACTAAACAGAGATAAGTAAACGTCCAAATAACAACAAAAATAACAGCTGGTGCTTACTACTCCATACGTTCAACCTCCCTAACATATCTCGATCTTATCAGGGGGGAAAAATCACATCAAATGCATGCATTAATAGTCAAGAGTCAGGTTGGGAGATCTGCAAACGCCTCGTCTCTTCCGCCCCTCGGGCTGCCAGGCTGTGACGAGGGCGTACGTGGAGCATTGCCACTCCGTGTCTTCCTCTTGCGGACAGCATCTGAAAGGTAACTGCATTGGCGGCCCATTGTTGCGAACCTCTGAAATCCTTCCAAAGAGAGCCATTCCGGGATCGGGATGGATGGGATATCCAAGAACGAAAATAGTCCAGGAAGGTCATCCCTCTGCCAAAGATAATATGTCTTGTTGTTTCTTCTCACAATAAGATGGAAGGGATGACCCCAGCGGTACGTGGCTCCCCGCTCTTTAATCTTCACAAGTAAGGGGCGCAGCTGCCGTCGCATATACAAGGTGCGACTAGAAACATCTGGGAAGAGGCGAACATTTACGTCGTCAATCAGAATGTCGCCAAAGGACCAAGCCGCTTGTATCAGAGCATCCTTGTCTGTAAAATTATGAAGTCTACACAGAACATCTCTGGGGTTGTCTGGGTCAATTGGGCCAGGGCGAGATACTCTATGTATCCTATCAATTTTATATGATGAGCCTGGTGATCTTTGTGTTACCGTATTAAAGATGTCTAGAGTCCTGTCAAGGAGCATATTAGCTGTAATGGTCTCAGGCAATCCTTTCAGGCGTATGTTGTTGCGCCTTTCCCTATTCTCCTGGTCATCTGCTTGTAGAATCAGGGCAACAATATGTGCATTAGAGCGTGTAGCATGTCTCTCCAAGGCAGTGACTCTCTCTTCAATGGCAGCTATGGTCTCAGACACAGTTAGAGTCTCTATATCCTCCTTAATGGGGCTCAGGGCTTTGGCTTGGGATGCCTCCATGCGGGCCATTAAACAGTCTAGGTCTTGTCTGGTGGGCAGAGCAGCAATCATGCTCCTAATAGCCCTCAGTTCAGAGTAGGAGCTGCTGGACTGGTCTGAAGCAGGCACCATTACTGCAGCCTGTGTAGGGGAGGGGGGAGTATCCCTCCATGTCTCCTCGGTCTCCTCTCCAGTGTCTGCAATCTCCTCTAATGTTTCCACAACTGCAGACTCCCTTGATCTCTCCTTCCCCTTATCTGAGGAGCTGATAACAGCTGTTACCTGGCTTCCAGTGTTTTGTTTGCGGGGTTTCTCTGTGGCAGCTGTGAAGGTGACTGTGCCTGCTGCTTCTGAGCATGAGGTCCTCCCTGTGCCATTACAGAGGAGCGTGCTGCCTTTCCTCCAGCTGTCCCAAACAGTTTTGCCATGGCTGCCTCTCTCCCTTGCTTCTCAGGAGGTGTCAGGGCTGTCACAGCATCTTCAGGCTTCTTTCTCCGTGACATTGGAGCAGAGATTGTGAAGTTGAATAGCTCTATAAAGTCCCGGGTCTGCAGAGCTTATGGAGGTGCTTCCTCACACTTCCATGGCCAGGTCACGCCCCCGAGGACAATGAACTTTTGACACTTAAGTGAACACTCCCGCTTCCTTTTATTGCTTTCCCCAACTCATTTAAGTACCGTATATACTCGTGTATAAGCCGAGTTTTTCAGCCCAAAAATTGGGCTGAAAAGTCCCCCCCTCGGCTTATACACGGGTCAATACGGTATGTGGTGTGTGGCGGCTGTGTCCGGGTGCTAGGGAGGCTGGAGGAGGCTGCTGATTGAGCGGCCCGTCACGTGGTGCCGCTCATTAGATATGCACGGCTCCCCCGCCCATCACAGCGGCAGGGGGAGCCGTGCATACAGCCCCCAGTGGTAGTATACAGGCAGCCCCTCTCCTGCTGGCACTCGCCCCCCATACTGTGCAGAGCCCCCCCGCTGCATCATCTTACCCTCCAACGTCTTCATCACCGCGGATCCTCCAGTCCTTGCTCGCTCGCTGTGTTCGGGTCTCACGTGACCTGGCGCGATGACGTCATCCCACTGCGACCGCCGGGTCACATGAGACTGGGAACACAGCGCGAGAGGATGGACGCGAGGGCCCGCGGTGATGAAGATGCTGGATGGTAAGTTAATGCAGCGGGGGGGCTCTGCACAGTGTGGGGGGGCTCTGCACAGTGTGGGGGGCGAGTGCCAGCAGGAGAAGGGCTGCATCATAGTGCACTGCATCCCGCGGCTGGGGGAGCAGTGCACTATCTGATACAGCCCCCTCCTGCCGGCACTCACCTGCTGTGTACTACTGGGGGTCTGCTGTATACCACTGGGGGCCTGCTGTATACCATACTGCTTGGGCCTGTGTACCTCACTGCTGGGGGCTGTATACCATACTACTGGGGCCTGTATACCACTGGGAGGGCCTGTATACCACACTGCTGGGGGCTGTATACCTCACTGCTGGGGGTTGTATACCTGTGCTGAGGTCCTCGGCTTATACGCGAGTCAATAAGTTTTCCCAGTTTTTGGGGCAAAAGTAGGGGGGGGAATCGGCTTATACACGAGTATATACGGTATGTTCAGTTCTCCACAGACTACTACTATATAACAATAATACAATTTGTTCTGCTCATCTTAGAATTTTAGTTTCAATTCCCCAGCCATTCACTTCCTCCCTAGTCTGACTCTGCTTTAGGTCACATGTCGCATTTACTACAGCATCTAAGACTGTTTTTTTGTTGTTTTTTTCTTTCATTTGCTTATGTATATATGTATGTGTTCAGAATCTGTGTCATTATCTGCCTGATGAAGGGGCCACAGTGTCCCGAAAGCTTGCTATGCTTACCATCTTTTCAGTTAGCCATTAAAAGGTATCAGCCACTGAGGAATCTCAGATTTTAATATTTTTCTAAAACTAACTGTCCATCGTCTTGCTACTTGGTTCCTTTATAAGAATATCTGCCAGTTACCACCCACTATTGTCTACGTAGGTACATTCATTCTATAATTTATTAAAATGCAAACAATTCAAACACAGCCTTCACATAATCCATTCCTTTTATTAACTCATATTTAACATCATCATTAAAACACAAAACATTTCCACCAAACAGTTTATCCATATTAATCCCCTATCCTGACAGTCTAGTCAGCAGCTGATCCACGCTTCATTCGCTGCATAAAGTTAGCTGGAGTGAATGATACTGTGTAAATATGTCTTATCCTGCTCTGCAGTAATAAATAAAACCATCCGTGGTGTCACCGGCGGGGCAGTCTGCTGTTCCATTCTCTTTAAAGGGTCAACAAATCAAAGATCGTGATGTGCTAATAATCACTATCAACCTCCTGTTGAATTATGGCAGTAAATCTCCACTGCCTCCAGCCATAAAGTAATGTTCTCCGTCCTCATAGCACCTTTTAAATGTTTACTGCTGCTGTAAAGTCTGGCAGCAGACTGTGCCGCTGTGGTAGTGTTATGGGTCTTGGTCTGCTGGGTTTGGGGTAAATGAGATAATGGGTGGTCTAGCATTGCAAATACTGCTATATTTGAAGATTAATAAATGGTGCAAATCCAACAACGTCCTGCAAGAGAACTAATGCTCGTTGTAAGGGGGGTTCCACATCCAAGATAACATCTCTTTTCCGCAACATTCCTAGGCTAGATTCGGTCACATTATGGCAATGCTTTACTTTGAGCGATTTCAGCTTGGCACAATATTCAGCAAGAGTCCTGTACAGGAAGAATAAGAAAAAAAGAATTTGCTTTAAACAGTAAAGTGTAAATGTCATTTCATTGAAAAAAAAACAATAAAAAAAACAATACTGCACTGGTTGTTAATGATGGGTCACATAGCAGCCAAAATAATGCTTTTTTGTGCCATATAACTTATTTTCTCACATTTTTCTGTGCTCTTTTAAAAATGGCATTTTATGGCTGCGTGGGCATGGCCAGAGTCCCTCAGTGTCTGCCAGCACTGTGTGTGTATTTCCACAGCTTCCCTCACCTCCCATAATGCATTGAGAGAGCTCACAGATACTGAGGACCAGCTGTAGAACCATGGGTTTTGACATCGTTCAGGGTCAGAACATTTTATGCTGTCCATAGCTGGAGTGGGGCAAAGAGAGATGGGCTCCAGTAATTTGCTAAATGTTCAAGAGGCAAAAGAGGAGTCAGAGCCAAGATAAGGTATCATGAAGGATTAAAGCAGGAATTGGGATATAACTCCGAAATGCGTCGGATTCAAATAAAGGCCACCATTGCACTCTAACCGTGTCACCATCTTCTCTATCGTGCGAGCAGCGCGGATCCAGGAAGCACTGCCCATTTTCCCTTCTTACATAATGCATTGCTGTCACTCGGGAGCGCACACCTACTCTGCTTCAGTCACAGCTCCTGAGAGCACAGCTGATAGTGAGCAGTGTGATGTGCCAGCAGAGAAGGGGCAACAGAGATCCTGACTGAGCAGACGAGCCAGATGACAGATCGGAAGCTTGTGCCAAGGAAAGAGGAGTTTGCACTGATACTTACATTGCTTAGCACTGCCACAGCCTGTGGTAATCGATACACAGCGTCCACTCTGCTGACTGCTGCTGATGAGGTGACACTGTAAGCCCCTTATTCTTACCCTTATATGGTTATGTGGCCGACTTCCGTGTGAAGACGGATCTTACTGAGAATGAAAATATTTCTGCTTCAGACACAGCCTAGTGGGGGCACCTTGGGGAAGGTTTATGAATGTTTTCTACCAGATTTCTCTTAAAGTATATTTGAAAGTTTATTAAAATCATGATCTACATTATTATTAAATAAAAAATTAAAAAACAGTTACATTTTAAATAATGTAAATCTTTCTTACACTGTCTTGTGAGAAACTTGACATTTAAGGTACGTTCCTTTCCAACGTAACTCAGCGTATTTTACAGAAAAACTTGCGTTTTACAGTACTAACATTGTGCCCGCATACAAGGAGAGATATCCACAGAGTAAGTCATGTGGCATTGTGGATGTCAGTGCGTTATTCCCTCCCTTGCAATGCAAAGAATAAAATGGGTGTCTTACAAAATTTTCTGAAAACCTGCAGGATATTTACCAAAGTGGAAGGTCCACAGAAGAAATGCACATTCACAAGTGGTAGATGTGTTAGATATTTCTGAGCTGCTCCATACATCGGAAGTTGATTTGTTAAAAAGCAAATGCTTACTGCAAAAACAACCCAAAGTACGAAATGGATTCTCAGTTTGCGAAATTTCTGTAACAAATCTGCAATATGTGAACATAAGATAAAACGGAGGCTACATGACAACTTAGGCTAGCTTCACACCATGGTTTTCGGCTGTCAGGTTCTGTCTGGGAGTCTTGCAGGATGCACCAGACAGAACCAGACAGCTCCGGTCAAACAGAACCGGAGGGCAAATATGCCCTCCGATCCTGTTTTCCACCGGAATCAGCGGCTGCCGCTGTCCAGTGCTGAAGTTTCAGCATAAAGGCTGGATGGGAGCTAGCCGTGGTGCTGACATTTCAGCTGAGGAGCTCTTCAGGTGCTGAAAATCAGCAGCTGCTGCTACAAGCAGCTGCCGCTATTTCAGTGTCTGGCCTCTGGGAACCGGTCCATTTTTATGTCGGATCCGGCGCCCATAGACTCCCATGTTATGGGGCCCCAGATCCGAGGGGATCCGGTTTTGTCCGATTTTTGCATGGGATACAAAAAATGCTGCAGACTCCGGTTTTGTGTCAGATGCAAAAATTTGACAAAACCGGCTCCTTGCAGAATAGCAGCAAACCGGACGCCAAATAGGCACAATCTGGTGCCATAGATATACATGGGGGTAAAAACTGGATCAGTCTGTCCAGTTTACACCGGACAGACCCGGACAACAAAAACCGTGGTGTGAAGCCGGCCTTAGGCTGCAGCATGGCATGCTTCGACAATTCGCTACAAGAATCCAGGTAAATATGTTGAAGGAAAAGGGTGGTTGCGATGTCTCACAACCAAAATAGGTGAGCGGATTCACTGACTTTTCCTTATTTCTTGTCTGACAGATATACACTATTTTGCGCCCCTTTCTTTTCAGTGTTTATCCTTAAAATTCACTACAAGTCCTACTACATCCATGCTACATGCTGTTGGGCTTGCTCTGACTGGTTTGTACACTACCCTTCAGGTTCATTGTATTGCGCTGCAGTTTAGCAGTGACCCCTAGTGAACTTTAGCTGTGCTACATGAGCATAGTAAAAGTAAAAGAAAAAAAAGCATTTACTGGACTTGGATCATTCTTTATCTTCAGGAGAGGCCCACAACATAATCCACAGAAATGTAGACAATAGACCAGGAATCTGTTATTTATGGACCTCCAGCTACTGTGAAGGCACAGCTCCCACAATTTCCTGACCATCATAGTCTGTCAGGGAAAGTTGGCGGTTTGAGCAGTTGGGATTGTGGAAGGTTGCCGATTCCGGTCTTAGACCATGGGTCACTCTTCCCTATTCCTTTGCCGCAGGTATTAGTGAACCATTAGTACAGAATGAAGCATAGAAAGAGCCACTATTATTAGTCAGATTTGTACTGGTCCTTCAAGAGGTTAAACCACAGGTACTGAGCAATACTGGAGTAAACCATAAAGTCAGATGTCTTTAATTGTCCGTCTGACTAATTCCATTAGAAATTCAAGGCAGGATTTTAGCCGTGAAGCCTACTCCCCAATTATTATACATCAAAATTCTCACTTGTGATGTTACTTTTCTAGCATATAATCAAAACCTATATCAATAAGGGGAAAACAATATTCCAGGAAGCAAGCAACCTATGCACTTGAAATTTTAAACTTAAATATCTTTATTGAATACATCAAAATTAAGAATGAAAATGGATTAATAGATTACAGTGTGCCTCCAAGATGTAAATATAGTAAATAATACACCACACGGTGAAAAATCATTTATTTTGTTTAAAGAACAAACAATCACGAAACATTTTTCCCATCTTTATTACGCCCAAAAAAACCTTCACGATAATCCTTTGTGACATCCAATCACAGCAGGACCCGAAACTGACTGCTGGCTGTGAGAGGGATGACGTCACACAGTCTGGTTCACCAGAGGTCAGCTAGAGCGATGTGGCTAAGCTATGACCTCAGATAAACTTATGTCACCCAGCTCACAGCTGACGCTAAAGAGACTGCCGGCGACACCTCCATATGTGAAAGGTACTAGCCAGAAAAAAAACAACAAAAAAGGATATCGGCTGCAACACTAACACTAGAAAATGGTTAAAGCATATTAGCTAGTGAATGCATAGCTGGCTATGTGCAAAGCTGCTCAATGTGAATAGGGCATACAGGCACAGCAGAAAACAGCTTCATGATATAGAGGAAAAAAATGAGAAGTTAGCTAATGCAATGGCCATGGCATTTCAGCCCGGTAACCGGCACCAAGGTCTCTCATACTACCGGGTCCTAACCTTGTGCCTCTTTCTGCAGTGTGAATTGCTTGAATGGGTGTCTATGCCACTAACTGCAATTAAAATCTGCGTGTATGGGTGTGTCAGGACCTAGGCTACAGCAGGATGTAGATTCTCAACTTGGCTAAAGGGCGGGGGAGGGTGCACGGTCAGAAAACGTATCATACTGATGCTAAAGAGACTGCCGGCGACACCGCTCTCACAGTTTGCAGCGAGTTTCGGGTCCCACTGTAATTGGAGGTCGCAGAGGATTATCGTGGAGGGTTTTCAGGAGTAATAACGATGGGAAAAAGGTTTGTGATTATGTTCTTTTTACATATAATGATTTTTCACGGTGTGGAGTATTATTTACTATTTACTTGAAGGTTCATAATGGCCAGGTCTAACATTGGCCCTGCATTATGAACCTCGGGCTTAGTGCCAGCTGGGAATACATAGCTGGCATTAACCCCTTATTACCCACAGTCTGCCAACCCCACAGGACAGCTGGAAGAGTCGGGTTCAGCTCCAGAAAATTGTACTCTATGAATGCGCCATATTCTGGGTCAGCTGTGAGCTGCAATTTGCAGTGCGGGGGGCTCATAACACTTGGGCCACCCCACACTGATAATTTCGGAACATTCATCCAGAGAATGGCAGCAACTCACCGGGCAGGTTTCAGCAGTGTTTCTTTATCATCTTTTATTCCATGAAAACAGGTGTTTTTTTTTTAGGGGTGGTGGAGAGAGGATGGGAGTCGCAACAACGGGCCGTCGAAGCACGAGACTGTGCGAAACGGCCCGTAGTTGCGACCCCCATCCTCCCTCCACCACCCCTAAAAAAAAAACACCTGTTTTCATGGAATAAAAGATAATAAAGAAACACTGCTGAAACCTGCCCGGTGAGTTGCTGCCATTCTCTGGATGAATGTTCTGTGTAATGAATCTCTAACCTGGAAGTGCACGCTGGGACAGGAAATCCAGCAGAGCTGTGAGGAGAAACACAGGTGCCCCTGAAAGAAGGGAAAGGAAAGCTCTGTGTCGACTTGCTGGTGCCCAGCTGTCCTGAAGTGCCACACTGAGAATTCCAGCCCCCAGCTACCTAGTTTTACCTGGCTGAAACCTAAAAATACGTCAAAGCCCCACATCTTTAATTATTTCTTACAATTTTTTTTTTTTTTTTTAACAAGGGTTCTCCTGTATTTTTGATTACCAGCCAGGTAAAACTTGGCAGCTGGGGTGGGTGGTAGACCGCAGCTGGATGACCAATAAAACAGTGAAGCCCGCTGTCACATTATAATATCAAGAAACCCTTTTTTCCCCACAGCCTTTAACCTAGCTTATTCACAGTCAAAAAAGTCGACAATCGATAATAAAAAAGCAGCAAAATCTGCATGAAAAAAAAAAAAAAACACAAAAAATGTGCCAAAAATGCACCAAGAGACCACCAATTTATCTGTGTGGATCTTTAAAACATAGTGCAGATTTTGGACACCAAAAATCAGCAGCACACATTCTATATCAGCACATGGCCTTACAGTCCCCAAAACCCATCTACTCAACTGTCAAGCTCCCATTTCTGGTTTGTCGACCATTATAAATAAAACGCTATCCACAGTACTTTCCAAATCCCACCTTCTAACTTTACTACTAGACCTTATCCCATCTCACCCCTAACCTTACTTCGGTGTTTATCCCAGCTATAACCTACCGTTAGGGACACTGTCAGAACAGAATGGCTGTTCAAAGTAAGCACTGCCATTCACTGTATAATGACATGACCAAACATTATTTAGACCTTCCTTGTTTGTTTTTCTTCAATCCCCACCCTCCTCTATTCTTTGATCGACAGCTCTGGCCTCACAAAAGCAGAAGACGACTAGAAATAGAAAACAAGCAGGTGGGAAGGTGTAATTAATGTTTGGCCACGCCATGATGCAGTGAGTGGCGGTACTTACTTTGTGCTGACAGAGTCTATGTAACCTACCACTAACCACTGACATTTTCTCTTCTTCCTTTAAACTTAAAGCTTATGAGGCGTTTTAATCTTTATTTCAAAACTCAATAGTACACATGAAAATAAGCAACATTATAATATAACTTCTCCAATAAATTTGCTTCTTTCTCTGCCAGAATTGATCAGTCATTATTAGAACTCTGAATTCTGAGGTGAAGTCTGTATTCAGTGAAGACTTTCCCACTAGTTAGATGGCAGTTGGTTAAGATGAAAGTCTATGTAGATAGAGGAGTAAAGAGGGGCGGAGGTCTACCTGTAGCTCATCCCATTGCCTGTAGCTCCATTCTGCTCCCATTATCAGAATCTTCTCAGTAACAACTGCCATCTCCTATCTCAGTAATGGGAAAGTGTTCACTGAATAAAAATTTTACCTCAGAATTGAGAATTTGTATAAGTTTCTGTATATATACAGCAGTCTCGGTGTATCCTATCACATAGGAGACACAGACTGCTCTATATAGGATTTTGGCCCCTAGCACCTCTACCCTCTCCTCTTATCTCTGCTGAAGACTTTGCCTCTTTCTTCAAGCAGAAGATTGATAACATCAGAGAAAGCTTTGGCCTGCAGTACCCAGGGCCCCTCCTCCTAACTTCTCAGCCATCTTCTTCCAAAACCAGCTCCTGCTCTATGACCGAAGATCAGCTCTCCTCTCTTCTGTCAAGATCACATCTCACCACCTGCACACTTAACCTGCTCCCGTCCCACCTCATCCTCAAACTTCACCACTATCTTCATCCCAACCCTAACACATCTTCTCAACCTTTCACTAACAACCGGTGTCTTCCCCTCATCCTTTAAACATGCCTTGATTACACCCATCCTCAAAAAGCCCTCTCTCGACACATTCTCTGTGTCTAGCTATCGCCCCATATCACTTCTCCCTTGTGCCTCAAAACTGCTGGAACAGCATGTCCATCTTGAACTGTCCTCCCACCTCTCCTCCTGCTCCCTCTTTGGCCGGTTCTAATCTGGCTTCCTACTGCATCACTCAACCGAAACTGGCCCTTGTTAAAGTCAGCAATGACCTAACTGCCAAGAGCAAGCGACACTAATCTATCCTCCTCCTCCTGGACCTGTCTTCCACCTTTGACATCGTGGACCATTCTCTATTGAGACAGATTCTCTCATCACAGACTTGGCCCTATCCTGTATCTCTTCATATCTAACACACCAGATATTCAGCATCTCCCCCTCCCACACCACCTCCTCCTCACCTCGCCCCTTCACTGTTAGTCTTCCCCAAGGTTCAGTTCTAGGACCCCTAATCTTCTCCATTATCCATCTGCACTTTTGGCCTTGGACAGCTCATAAGAGTCTCATGGCTTTCAGCACAATCTCTACGCTGATGACATGCAGATCTAGCACTCTGGACCCGACATCACCTTCTTACTAACCAAAAACCCACAATGTTTGTCTACCATTTCATCTTTTTTGCTCACCTTCTAAAACTGAACATGGACAAAACAGAATTCATCATCTTCCTTCATCTCACTCTACCACACCACCAGACCTATCCATCATAGTAAATGGCTTATTACTTTCCCCAGTCCCGCATGCTCTGAGCCTTGGGGTAATCCTCAACTCTGCCCTCTCTGTCAAGCCACATATTCAAGCCCTTGCCACCTCCTGCTGACTCCAACTGAAAAATATTTCTTGGATCCGTACATTCCTTGACCAAGAATCTGTAAAAACATTTGTGCATGCCCTTATCTTCTCCCACTTTGATTACTGCAACCTTCTACTCTTTGGCTTCCCCTGTAGTGCTCTTGTACCATTCCAATCTATCCTAAACTCACCTGCCCTAATCCACCTGTCTACCCACTATTCTCCAGCCTCTCCTCTCTGCCAAGCCCTTCACTGGCTTCCCATTGCCTAGAGACTCCAGTTCAAAACCCTAACCATGACATACAAAGCCATTCACAACCTGTCCCCTCCATATATCTGACATGGTCTGCTGGTACTCGCCTGCACATCTAACGTGCAATCTTCTCAAGATCTCCTTCTCTATTCCCCGCTTATCTCTTCCGACAACCGCACACACAATTTCTCCCGTGCATCCCCCATAGTCTAGAACTCTCTGCCCCAACACATTAGACTCTCTTCTACTGTGGAAACCTTCAAAAGGAACCTGAAGACTCACCTCTTCCGACAAGCCTACAACCTGCAGTAATCCTCAATCCACCAATCCACCGCATGACCAGCTCTACCCTCTCCTAGTGTATCCTCACCTATCCCTTGTAGACTGCTCAAAGGCAGGGTCCTCTTTCCTTCCATAACCATGTGTGCTTGTAATGTTCATAATTATTTTACTTATCTATGTATGCCCCTTTTCACATGTAAAGCGCCATGGAATGAATAGCGGCATAATAATCATAAATAATAATATTATATCATACAGAATACAAAGGCTGCTATATACATTACATGTGTTACACAAACTGCTGTATATACATCACATAGAAGCGGAGACTGATGTATATACATGACATAATAGACACAGACTGCTTTTTATATGTAAGCTAGTGACTCGCACAGCTGTTCATGATTGCCCTGCTAACTGTGGGCACCACTCTGCTCCTCCCAGGGTTAGATTGTCTAGTGGGGCTGTCTCTTGCAACACATCCAACAATACTACATCCTCCTGTTGCTGAAATTTCCACTCAGCTATAGTGAGGTGGGCCAGACTCAGCAAAAGTTTAATTATCTGTGTCCTGCAAGTGTTGCTGCTTTGGCCTATCCCCTGCCAGTAGTGGATTTATTAGGCAGCTCTTCCCTTCACACATTGCCTGAGCTTAGGTCCAAGTCCGTCCGTGCCTTGTGTTCCATCTGGTTGTGTTCTTTTTGTGTCTCTACTGTTAAGTACCTGGCTTGTCCATGGGTTCTTATATGTTGTTCCTGTGCTGCCTGCCCCGACATCGGATGGGAGGATTGGAATTGCTGGTATGAAAACGTCCACTCCTTTGGTACATCCTGTCAAAATGGTTGTTTCAATTACATGTGGAAACAGTTTCTTAATGAAGAGTTTTGTTCCATTTCACAGCTTTGGTAGATCTAAATTTCTCAACTGCAGAATAGGTGCTCCAGGTTTTAGAAAGAGGTTATGAGGATGACGTCCTTCTGGTTCAAAGGAGTTGAGAAACTCTGTTGGATAGAAAACTGCTTGAACAGGGTCTGTCACTGTATCCTTGACTTGTTGGTACTGTACACATCTGGAAGGAGACTTAGAAATTGAAGATTGTAGATTGATTTTGTGGACGCTATCATTTTTTTCGGAGCTAGAATAGCCCCTTCACACATCCAGACAGACTTTCTGAAGTTACGCTGAATGTTTGGAAAACAATTTGCTTTTAGCTCCTCAACAAATGGTATAATATAGCAAAAGTTGCTTGGAAACATGATCTCTCCAATGGTTTAGTTTACTGGTGCTTTGCCATCTCGAATAGTCAGCTGCTGGCTCAAATACAGTCCAGCAATAACATCGTCTGTCATGTGGGCCCTCATGTTTGTGTTCAGCGACATTTTCCTTCCTTGTCTCCAAAGGTATGGTGCTATCAGGCAGGCGTTGAGTTCATCTGCAGGGGTTGATCTTGGAAAAATGTGTAGTGTTTGACGAAAGTCACCTGCCAAAACAAGAATGACACCTCCCATGATAGAATTGTTTCCACACTAGTCTTGCAGAAGTTTGTCTTCCAGAGCCCTTTTGTGTTACATGGTGCATTCCTCTCAAATGATGACACTGCACTTTTGAAACAGTTTAGCCTGCCCTGATACCTTGGTAATGTTACACACTGAGCTGTCACTGAGAGACAGGGTAATAGATAGCATTAATGTCAAATGTGCAGTCCTACCACCAGGGGAAAGGGTACCTGCAGTTTCAGAAGATGCCACTGCAAGCGCAATGTTTTGTTGCTGTGGTTGGAGCAAGATGAAAAATACATGTCTCTAATACAGGGGCTATGTGAGTTACAGGCTGCGAGTGTAATAATCTAAATTACTTACCGGTAATGGGTTTTTCCGAAGCCACGACAGCACCACTTGAGAGAGAGGTCTGCCCATCCAAGACAGGAATCCTCTGAAATAATAAAAAAAGATGGTACCTCTCTTACACCTCAGCTGGTTTTCAGAGCTCGGAAAGGAGTACCCGAAGACATCTACTATATAATCAACTAAGGTGACATGATATGCGTCACACGCTTCCGGGCATATGTCGATATTCCGACATGCACTGCGCCGCCCAGGAAGTGTGCTGCCACCATATTGGGACTCCCACCCGCCACCGGGAGATGAGCGGCGGCGCTCATCTTCCGGCGGCACGGAGCCAAAGTGCCCCGCCAGCTCCTCTCCCAGCCCCATCGCGATGATCTGGAAGCCCACCGGGAGATGAGCGGCGGCGCTCATCTCCCGGGGGCACGGAGCCAAAGTGCCCCGCCAGCTCCTCTCCCAGCCCCGCCGCGATGATCTGGAAGCCCCCGGGAGACATCAAACTGCACAAAAAACAATGTACCACATCTATTTATAGTCACAACAGCTTCTAAGCAACTATGTATTGTATTGTAAAGACACTCAGAAAACAGAGGAGACACCACATAGTGAACATTGGATGAGAAACACAACACCACATACCAACATAGAGTACAGAACTACCAAGAGATAGTGCACAGGTGTAAAAGAACTCAAATCATGCAACAAATACAATACACAAATGCAGAAGGGTGACATAAAATAGGTATGTTGGAATGTGCAAACAGTGTGACACGTCCACTGCTCCTATTAGCACCACGAAGGATACATGGATGTTTATTTCACTGCACTGCCGATGAAATAGCATCGGGCTTTTTTCTAGTTAGTACATAACCACCACCAAAAGAAAGTTCAAAAATATCAAACCCCAATCATGAACCACAACGAGAAAAGGAAGAGAGGGAAGCAGTGGTGCCATCGTGGCTCCGGAAAAAAACATTACTGGTAAGTAATTTAGATTTTACTATCATCGCCACGACTGCACCACCTGAGAGATTTCAGAGAAAAGAATGTTAGGAAGGAACCACTGCTTGAAGAACCCATCTACTAAAGGTCACCTCTTCAGTGGACAATAGATCATGTCTATAATGCTTGAAAAAGGTAGAAGGAGACGACCATGTAGCTGCCCTACAAATTCTAAAAACATCAGACTTCTCTGCCCATGAGGTTGCTACTGCCCTGGCAGAATGAGCAGAAATCCCTTCAGGAATGGGAACCTGACTAGCGGAATAGGCTAAGGCTATAGCCTCTCTTAGCCACCTAGCTAAGGTACCCTTTGAGACCCCTTTACCCTTAGATTTCCCTTGGAATGCAACAAACAGGTTCTGAGAATTTCTCCAAGTTTTGGACAATTCTAAATAGATAATCAGGGCTTTCCAGACATCTAGCGTGTGTAAGATCTCTTCTTTAGGATTAGCTGGATGGTCACAAAAGGAAGGAAGCACAATCTCCTGAACCCTGTGAAAATCCTTCGCCACCTCTGGAAGATAGGAGGGGGTCTAGTCTGAGAATGATCCTATCATCCAAAATTTGAGTATAAGGCCCCACCACTGACAGGGCCTGCATATCGCCAAGCCATCTGGCTGAAGTCAAAGCCACCAACAAGACCACCTTCAGGGCGAGAACCTTAGGAGAGGTCTCAGAGGGGTTCAAAGGGAGGCTTGGTTAGAGCATCTAACACTAAATTGAGATCCCATGGAGGTTTCTTAGGACAGGGAACTGGAGTGGCCTGCTTGCAGGACTGGATAAAATGTGACACCCAGGCAAAACTAGCTAGGTTACAAGTATACAAGGTGCCAAGTGCCGAAACCTGCACTTTTAGGGTATTAACTGAGAGACACATCTCCCACCCCTTCTGGAGAAACTCCAAGATAGTTGTCACCATGACTTACCCCTCTGGGCTTGCACCGGAACAGGACAATAATTTTTTCCACACTTTAAAATAGATGTTGGTGGTGACAGGTTTTCTACTGGACATCAAGTGTGCACCAAGCCCATGGAGAACCCTCTGCGTCCTCAGGAGCCACCTCTCAAATTCCATGCCATCAGCCAGGGACCTGAGACTTGCGAATGATGGATCGGCCCCTGGGAGAGAAGAGTCGGGAGACACTTGCAGGGTCCAGGGATCTGTTAGAGACATCTGATGTAGCCAAAAGAACCAGGCCCTCCTCGGCCAGAAGGGAGCTATCAAGATGACCCTGGCTCTGTCGTCCCTGATCTTCCGGAGGATGGCTGGAATCAGTCCTAAGGGGGGAAGAGGCGTACAGTAGACCCAAGGACCAGGGAATTTTTACAGAATCTTCTGCAAAGGTCCGGTCTCTGGGATCCATAGAACAAAACAACTGCACCGGTCTGTCTGCCTGTGTTGAAAAAAGATTAATTCCGGCAGTCCCCATCTGTCTACAATCTGAGCAAACAAACATGCCTGGATCCAGAGTCCATTCCCCCTGTCGTAGCTGCACCCTGCTGAGTAAGTCTGCTCTGTAATTCACCTCCCCCTTATGTGTAGTGCAGACAGATATTTGATATTCATGCAAAATCTGAAAAATCTGAGTGAGGTTCATCAGAGCTCAAGACCTTGTGCCTCCTTGATGGTTCAGATATGCGACCGACACATTGTTGTCTGAATAAATTCGTAGGTGCTGACCCAGAAGACTGGGAAGAAAGGTTGAAATAGCTTCTTTCACAGCTCGGAGTTCCCGCATATTTGAGGACATCAGTGATAGATGGGAGTCCAAACTCCCTATGCCGAGAGATCCGAAGATGGGCACCGCACCCCCAGGAACTTGCATCTGTGGTAATAATGTCTGACACTGGAAGAACACACGGAATACCTGTTGTGAGGTTGTCCCACACTAGCCACCACCCTAGAGAGTCTATGGTGCCTGCTGAGAGAACTATCTTTCCTTTCAAAGAGGAGTCTAGGAGAGCTTGTGGTCTCAAAACCCCCCACTGGAGAACCCTTGTGTGCAACTGGGCCCAGGGAACCACGGGGATACAGGATGTGAGGGAACCCAGGAGAGACATTGCCCTCCGCAAGGTCACATGGAGATACTCTATTGTTGCAAGAATTAAGTCCCAATCTTCTTCTGCTTGTCTGGAGGAAGTAGGCAAAGTTCAGACTGAGTCCAAAATGTACCCCAGCAAGGTCTGAGATGTAGTGGATACTAGGCTGGAATTCTCCAGATTGATGATCCACCCAAGATCTGAAAAGGAGGACCATATAACCTGCAGATGGGATATGCACGGATCTCTGGAGGTCCCTACAATTAGAAGATCGTCCAAGTATAGGACAATCAATATCTGTTTCTGCCTCAGATGAGCCATTACTTCTGCCATCAGCTTCGTGAAGATCTTCTGAGCCATTGCCAGGCCGAAAGGAAGAGCTCAAAACTGATAGTGTCTGAGGGTCCTGTCCATATAAACAGCAAACCAAAGGTAGTGTTGATGGCTTTAATGGATCGGAACATGGTAGTACGCATCCTTTAGATCCAGTACTACTATGAAAAAGCCTGCAAAAAGGAGCTTTATGGTCGACTTCATTGTCTCCATCTTGAAAGTCCGGTGTATCAGAAAACTGTTTAGCCTTTTCAAGTTGATAATAGTCCAGAAGGACCCGTCTGGTTTTGGGACTAGAAATAGAGGGGAGTAGAACCCCTTCTCTCTTTTGGAACTGTTGTCACAACATTCTTCCGGACTAAGGAGTGTACTTTATCCATTAGGACTCTAGATTGTGTCGGGTTGCTGACAGATGGTATTACCAGGGACCCCACAGGGGTCGAAGTAAACTCCAGCCGTAACCTGTCTCTGACTATATTTTGTGGCCACTTGCAGGTGTCTATCTGGGACCAGGCTGGGAGAAACAAGGAGAGTCTTCCTCCCACCTGGTGCAAGGCAACATTTGGAAGATTTCTTGCCATCAATGGAAGAGTCCTTGAACAAGAATCCAGGCCTTTTGTTTTTTTTCTGTCATACCAGGAATCCCTTGACCTCTCAGGGGACTCCTTCCTCAAAAACATCTGCCTCCAAATGGAACGATTCCTGAAGTTAGACGCCAGAAATGACGGAAAGTTCTTTTTCTTATCACTGGCTTTCTCTAGGATGTCATCCACTGGTTTGCCAAACAAGAAGTCTCCTTCACAAGGCATGGCACACAACTTGGCTTTTGACTGTGCATCTCTCGGCCAGTTCTTGAGCCATAAGGCTTGTCTTGCTGCGCTAAAGGAGTAGATTTTGCATCTAACTTCAAGGAGTCGGCGGAGGAATCTGCCAGGAAAGCTGCTGCAGAATGAACCAGTGGAAAGGAAGATAAAACCTCAGCCTTTGGAACATCAACCAGCACCTAGGGCTCCAACTGTGGCAACCAGATCATTAGACAGCAGGCAACACAAGCACCGGATATTGTTGGCCTACAAATACTAGCAATAGTCTATGAAACCCTCAAATAGAAATGAGCTTTCCTGTCTAATTGGTCTTTCAGATTGCCCAAATCTTCAAAGGGCAGGGTAGATATTTTGGTCGCTTTAGCCACTGCTACATCTATCTTAGGGCTTTTATCCCATGAAGTGGTGGCCTCTTGGACAAAGGGGTATTTCTTTCTTGCTACAGAGGGAAGGGACCCTTTCAAACAGGTCTCTTACATTGTTCAGTAATATGATCCTGAACTTTTGATTGATAGGGAAGGTACACTTCTTCTTAAATGCTAACCCCCCAAATATCAAATCTTGTACAGAGGAAGGGTTACATGTGTCTATTAAACCCATGGTAGATCTTACTGCCTTAATTAAATAATCATTGTCCTTTCTAGGGAAGCAAGGTCGTCCCTCCGCACTATCTTCTGACGATGAGTCTGATGAAGAGGAGATAGAGGAGGAGGATGAGCTAGACTTATGAAACCCTTTATAGAGCTTCACTGGTTCCTGCTCTGAGTCTGAGGAAGAATCATGGGACTTCTTCCTCTTTTTCTCCCATCTTTCTATCATTTTTCTGGAGAGATCTGAATTCCTCCTTCACTAAATCCCTAAAGGTACCGTTACACGGGGAAACATCGCCAGCAACATTGCCCAAAAGGGACGTAGGCATCGGTGTTGCCGTTGAAATCGCTCGTGCGTTGCTACATGTGACAGGGCGATTCAACGGCTATAAGTTGCTTGAGCGGAGTTGCCAGGTTTCAGAACATGTTCTGAAACCTGGCGATGTTGCTCAAGCGATCTGGCAGAATCGCCCAGTCTGAAACCGCAACAGCGATGTTGAAAGCAACGTCCCCAATTCACTGCAATGTTAAATGATCGCTGCTTGCGTTGAGTTTAACCCTGGCAGCAAAGGTTGCTTTCAACATCGCTGCTGCGTTGCCTCCTCGTGTAACATCTCCACAGCGATCTTGGGAAAGTTCCCAAAACGTGCGCGCTCCCGTGAGTTGCCGGCGATGTTTCCCCGTGTAACGGTACCTTTAGACTTGAGGCAAGGCTAGGAACCTCCCCATTTCACAGCCCTATCAATGCAGGGAGGACATGGCTCCTTCATATAATCCTCTGCAAAAGGGACCTTACAAATGGCACATTCCCTATGCTTTTTCCTGTATAACTTCTTTTTGCATTCCTAAAGAAACAAAGACCCTGTATTATAAACCCATTTTCTGCCATCTTCAGCAATATTTCAGTTCTGTAGAATATTTTTTACTATTAAAGCTTTTTAAAATTTTTCAGCATAACCAATAAATATTTTATTCAACAAATATTTAGTAACTTAAGTAAATACAGATTCCCAAGTGATGAAAACTCAATAACTCATTACAGTTCCCACTCTGTAAATAAGTTATCATATAAACGTATAAAATATTAATAGTTATTCTCCTGGATGCCGGATTTAAAACCCACACTCCATGTGATTACTTATTTAATGGTTTCACAAAATCGCATAGTAAGCAAATAGAGAAGAATTTGCCTCCAGCTCATTGTTACTGGGTAGGAATCATACAATGTATTACTGCAGACTGGAACCATTCAAAAAGTATTACACGGCAATTAAATGCTTTACACCAGGCAGATTGGGGCTTATTTCTTAAAGGGAACTTGTCATATAAAGAAAACCGCTATGAGCCTGCAGATATGGGTTAATCTCCAGGTTATCAGCGTTCTGATGCTGTACAGTTGCCGCACTGAGAGCTACGGCTGCTGGAAGGAAATTAACTTTATTCTTCCTGGCAGCCTCAGGCTTTCAGTCAAAGAGGCACAGACAGTGCGGTTTATGTCACCGATCTGTGTATAGCAGGGTTACGGAAGCAGCTGCAACCATACCCTGGTACTTACGGACAGCCAAATCAGCATTGCATCAGTACAGCCGGCTGTCAGTCAGTGCCGGGGTTGTGGTTACAGAGGCTGCTCACTATGCACAGAGGAGTGACTGAAATCGTGCTGTCCCTGCCACCTTGGACTGAAAGTGCAAGACTGCCATAAGGCATAAAGTTAACTTCCTCCCAGCAGCGGTGATCTCAGAGTGGTGGCCGCAGGATGTCAGAATCGTATTAACCTGCACATTACCCCCCATATATGCAGGTTAATAGCATTTTTTATATTACATGTTCCCTTTAAAGCTGCCCCATACATCATACAGCTGTAATACTAGAATGGAACATACAGCTGAATTTCACAAGCTGCTCTCCATTCTCCCTCATAAATCCACCTAATGGAGTTGTGTAGGTGAAGGCCACACAGTCCATAGCAGGGACACATATATCTCAGCACAGGAGATGTGGTATGATCAGACCATGTCCCTGTATGGTCAGACACATCCATTACACAGTACATAGCAGGGACACATACACAGTAGGGAAGAAAATGTATTTAGTCAGCCACCAATTGTGCAAGTTCTCTCACTTAAAAAGATGAGAGAGGCCTGTAATTGACATCATAGGTAGACTTCAACTATGAGAGACAAAATGAGAAAACAAATCCTGAAAATCACATTGATATGGAAAGAAATTTTTCTTCAAATTTTGGTGGAAAATAAGTACTTGGTCAATAAGAAAAGTTAATCTCAATACTTTGTTATATATCTTTTGTTGGCAATGACAGAGGTCAAATGTTTTCTGTAAATCTTCACAAGGTAGGCACACACTGTTGCTGGTATGTTGGCCCATTCCTCCATGCAGATCTCCTCTAGAGCAGTGATGTTTTGCGGTTGTCACTGGGCAACACGGACTTTCAACTCCCTCCAAAGGTTTTCTACAGGGTTGAGATCTGGAGACTGGCTAGGACACTACAGGACCTTAGAATGCTTCTTACGAAGCCACTCCTTTATTGCCCTGGCAGTGTGCTTGGGATCATTGTCATGTTGAAAGACTCAGCCAACTTTCATCTTCAATGCCCTTGCTGATGGAAAGAGGTTTGCACTCAAAATCTCACAATACATGACCCCATTCATTCTTACATGTACACAGATCAGTCGCCCTGGATCCTCGGCAGAGAAACAGCCCCAAAGCATGATGTTGCCACCCCCCTGCTTCACAGTAGGTATGGTGTTCTTGGGATGCAACTCAGCATTCTTTCTCCTCCAAATACAACGAGTTGTGCTTATACCAAAACAGTTCTACATTGGTTTCATCTGACCATATGACAAGCTCCCAATACCCTTCCGGATCATGCAAATGTTCTCTGACAAACTTCAGACAAGCCCGGACATGTAATGGCTTAAGCAGGGGCACATGTCTGGCACTGCAGGATCTGAGTCCCTGGCGGCGTAGTGCGCTACTGATGGTAGCCTGTGTTACGTCGATCCCAGCTCTCTGCAGGTCACTAACTAGGTCCCCCTGTGTAGTTCTGGCATTTTTCTCACAGTTCTTGAGATCACTTTGACCCCCACAGGGTGTGATCTTGCCCCGGATTGAGGGAGATGAACAATGGTCTTGTATGTCTTCCATTTTCTAATTATTGCTCCCACAGTTGAGTTCTTCACACCAAGCTGCTTGCCTATTGCAGATTCAGTCTTCCCAGCCTGGTTTCTCATTTTGTCTCTCATTAGTTGAGGTCTACCCATGATGTCAATTACAGGACTCTCTCATCTTCTTAAGTGGGAGAACTTGCACAATTGGTGGCTGACTAAATACTTTTTTTCCCCACCACTGTATAAGGTTATCTCAGCACAGGAACATTTTTTTTATATAGATCCAGTTGTGGAAATTATTTCAAGATCTAGGAGTGCATTTTCCAGTTTATAAGAAGCTTCCACGTGGAAGCTGAGCATCAGGGAAACAGTGCCGTCGTCTGTCTCCAACACCCCCTCCCTGCACAAGATGAAACCCACATATGGAGGATTAAAGCGAGCAAAAGAAACCGGTGAGTGCCGTCTCTTATTTCTATAAACTGAAGATTATATTAAGCACTTTAAGACTGAGCAACACAGGTACAGGTGATAAGCCAAGGTGAGTAGGTGGGCCAGACAAGGTCCTAAAAGAAAGTTTGGGGCTATAGTGCCGGGTGAAACTCTTTTGTATCTGGACATCCAATAATTATCTGAGGCCATCTGCATATTTTTTCCCTCAAGAGCTTCCATATGTGCTGTCTTACAGCCTTACATACAATGTAGAAAAATGATTACCGTATATACTCGTTTATAAGCCGAGTTTTTCAGCACAAAAATGTGCTGAAAAGTCCCACCTTGGCTTATACACGAGTCATATACGGTACCCAGTGGTATACAGCACCCCCCCCGTGGTATACAGGGTCCCCCCTGCTTGTGGCAGACCTGTAAAAGAAGATATCATTATACTTATCGTGTCGCCGCCGCCGCTCTGTCACCGTCACCGCGCTGTTCCGGGTCTTCATGCTTCCTTCTCCGGCGCACAGGAAATGACGTCATTGTCTGTGCGCCGGAGAAGGAAGCTTGAAGACCCGGAGGAGCGCGGTGACGGTGACAGAGCGGCGGCGGCGACACGATAAGTATAATGATATCTTCTTTTACAGGTCTGCCACAAGCAAGGGGGGGCCCTGTATACCACGGGGGGGGGGGGGGTGTATATCACTGGGTACCGCTGTATACAGCTAGGGCTGCTGTATACTACCACTGGGGCTGCTGTATACTACCACTGGGGTTGCTGTATACTACCACTGGGGCTGCTGTATACTACCACTGGGGCTGCTGTATACTACCTCTGGGGCTGCTGTATACTACCACTGGGGCTGCTGTATACTACCACTGGGGCTGCTGTATACTACCACTGGGGCTGCTGTATACTACCACTGGGGCTGCTGTATACTACCTCTGGGGCTGCTGTATACTACCTCTGGGGCTGCTGTATACTACCACTGGGGCTGCTGTATACTACCACTGGGGCTGCTGTATACTACCACTGGGGCAGCTGTATACTACCACTGGGGCAGCTGTATACTACCACTGGGGCAGCTGTATACTACCACTGGGGCAGCTGTATACTACCACTGGGGCTGCTGTATACTACCACTGGGGCTGCTGTATATACCTGTATATTACCAATGGGGCTGCTGCTGTATATACCACTGTATATACCACTGGGGAGGCTGCTGTAACACTGCTGGGGCCTGTATATACCACTGGGGAGGCTGCTGTATACCACACTGCTGGGGGCTGTATACCTGTGCTGGGGTCCACCCTCGGCTTATACACGAGTCAATAGGTTTTCCCAGGTTTTGGGGGCAAAAGTAGGGGGGTCGGCTTATACACGGGTCGGCTTATACACGAGTATATATGGTACTTTCGGTTTCCTTAAGCAATGCTGTTAGAAAACCAACTAGTTTATGCCTTGTGGTGTTAAAATTCTTAAGTGTGCAATACTAGGTAAGTCATATGCTCAAACACAAGTATTAACGGCACACTTACGTACTTTGCATGACTTTCTTCTAAAGGACAAAGACCAGTTATCTACATATTGGCATAGTTAACAAAATGTTAAACCCTGTGGAACATATTCATTAATCATTTGATCCATTTATGACAGTTTGTAAAACTGTAGGGAAAATTGGTGTGGTTTGCTGGTTGGCCCGGATCTAGACACATTTTATTCTTGTACAGTACCCTTCAAAAATTATACCAACCACCTCTAAAGACAATTAAACATGTGAAGAGTTTATCCCCCTTGTACAAATATTCATAAATCTGTAACAGGTAACAGCAACACTGACTTTAGCAAAAAGGAGTTAAAAAATAGTTCAAGTCATACATTTTCCCCATAGTCGTGTTATTTCTTGGCCTGTAATAGAACCAGACCAAGTGGCAGGAAAAAGAAACTATATAAGATACATGGAAACAGGTACAGCCTAATAGGTCTCTTTCCTCATAGTGAATGGCCACTTTATTAAAGATACCCATCAGGTAACGTGCTGGATTCCCTTTTTGCCTCCTGAACCACAGAAAGTCATTGTGGCACAGATCGCACTAGGTGCTGATATTGTTATGCAGGAATGTGGGCCCATAAGGACTGGATAGTATCTCACAATTACTGGAAATTAGATGGAGGTACTGACCCGATCTGTTCTCCCTGCTCTACCTGGTCTGAGAGATGTTTGATAGCATTAAAGATCTGGGAACTGAAAAGAGCAGGGAAGAAAAGAAAGTCATCTGCAATGTTCCTGGAGCCAATCCATGGCAAGTCCATCCTTGTGACATGGTGCATTGTCCTGCTGCTATAATGCAAGCATAATGAAGGTATGAACTTGGTGGGGCCACAATGCTTAGGCAAGCCTAAATGTCCATCCACAAGTATCACAAAATTTGGGGTGCACTTTTGGTGTTTTTATGCTAGTCCCAACCAAGTAAAAAAACAAAAACATTCATCTTCATTATTATTCCACCTTCCCCAATTGCTCACACCTAACAAAGGTTCATCATTGCATGCTATATATGCCCAATTCTGACCCTCCCACCAGCACCGAGCAACAAAAATCTGGAATTCACTGACCGGGACATGCATCTCCACTGCTCAGTTCTCCATTATTGGTTCTCTATTGCCCCCTGGATTTTTGCCTTCAGCAACAAGAACACTTGAACTGGTTGTCTGCTGTTTTAGCCTACCAGTGCTAAGAAACAACTTGTTGAATATTAGGACATGTCAGTTGTCGCCCCATTATTATGTTTTGGAAAACTGTGTACCACCTTTTAATCATATCCTCCTGTGACCCCTTTCGTTGACGACCTATTTATGTCAACAGGATGCCAAGACTTGTTTTAAAGAAGCTCAGATGTCCTTTCTTGAAACTCTTGTAATTTTTGAGGTGTGTTTTGGAGATCCCCTGGGCGTGGATTAGAGTACCCTCTTCTTTTCTATTAAAAAGGAGCTAAGATTGTCAAATTTTACATCATAATGTGAATTTAAGCTGAAACTGAACCATAGAAAACGGTCACCCTTTTAGATTCACATATCCAAATTCCATGCAGAGAAGCTCCATTTGAGACCAGGCAGGTGTCTCTAATAAAGTGGCCATTCAGTGTAAGGTGGCAATATCATGGGCATCAGTAACATATTAGAGGTGAAAATCACATTTACCTAATGGATTCGTTTTTGACACGCAGACATCCCGTCAAGTCAAAGTGCTCTAAGTCCCTGCAATTTTTAGCAGTTTCTTCCACGGCAGCATCACTAATGTTGGCATTAACAGCTAGCGAGAGAGATTTCATTTGTGGGCTTTTCTTTGCCAAGTAACATATTGCATCATCCTTCAGCTGACGACAAGCTGTCAGGTCAACGGCCTCCAAATGCTTACAGTGATCTGCCAGACTGCGAAGGGAAAGACAGTCCACCCATTCACAGTGACCTAGACAGATATTCCGTAGATGGGGACAGCTGAGAGAGACGGCCACCAAGGACTGACGGCTCAACTGGACACAGCTGTTCAGATTGATATGAAGGAGGTGGTGGTTCTGTCCAATGATTGGGAGTAGCTCATTATCTGTTAACCAGTCAGAACAACTTCGTAGGTCAAGTCTCTGTAATACTGAATTGTGTCTGAGCATGCTGGAAAAAGCACTTTTGGGTAACTGTGAGCCAAGCTGTCAGAGAAAAGTAAGTGAAAAGATTAAACACATAGAGAGAAATGCATGATTACATTCCACAATTCAACACTTTAAAAACAGTTGATATTGACTTCTAGGTTTGCTACCCCTAAAGGGACTCTGTCAGGTCATTTTTCATGATACTCGTAGTACCCTTGAATAGTGCTCGGGCAGACCTTTCAGAATATGTAAAAAAACACCTTAACACAAAGCAGGCAGCTGTAAAAGTAATTGCCCTAACTCCTAAGGCCCAATTACCCCAACTCCGAAGGCTGGTTTCACATTGTGTTTTTTTGTAAAACGGACAGCCACGGATCCGATTTGGCCCCCATGTATCCCTATGAGCACGGATTGGTGCTCTATTGCCATCCGATTTGTTAGTGATCCGATTCGGTCACATTTTTTGCTGTACCCAGAATCAGAGACTGCTCGGATTTTGGGCACAGCGGACCAAATCGGACAGAATTTGATCCGACCATGTCCGCAGCAATTAACTTGGGGGCCAAAGGAAGCACAGGTCTGGGAAAACAGTGTAATTTCCCGGACCTGATTTTAGTGTACTGAGCATGCTCAGCACACTAAAACTGCTCTGTTCCTGTTTAATTTAACTTTCGCAATGTATATACATACATTGGGAAAGTAAAATTAACTAAATCAAATGCCCTCACCTCTCCGGCGTGTCCCGCAATGCGCACCATCTAGTTCCGAGGGTTTAAGGACCTGGTGGGGCTACCTGATCAGCTGATCGGTCACATGACCGTATCAGCTGAGCAGTTTAAATCGCGCGCCCCCCAAAAGCAATCGGCAGGCGGGAGATTTAAACTGCTCAGCTGATGCGGTTATGTGACCGATCAGCTGATCAGGTAGCCCCGCCCTACCCAGTCAGCTGATACACAAGTCCTTAAGCTCAGGATAGATGGTACACATTGCGGGACACATGCCGGATATGTGAGGATTTTTTTTTTTTAATTTTTAACCCTTGCTTCACTCCCGCAATGTATGTATATACACTGCGGGAGTGAAAGTGCCCCGCTTACCTGCACTTTGCAGGCTCAAGCTTTTCGATGTCCGGATCCATTGAAATCACGGACCCGGACACAGAAATTACATCCGAGGCACACATCCGATCCTTTCCTGTCTGTGGAGTCCTGCAAAAAACAGGATTCCCATGGACAGGAAAAAAAATTGCCATGTGAAACCAGCCTAAGAGTAACAGTATGTATATGTTAATTAAATATCCACACCTATCTAAGCTGATGTTCTGTCCCTCCCCTCTGTGCTCTGTGCTGAAGTTACACTGAATCTCAGGTTTCTGCAGGCTGCTAGGGAGAGGGTTGAGAGGGGGAAGGCGTTTTGTGCTACAACTCTTGTAGTAACATCACTACCCTGTGCTGCCTGTGAGAGATGTATGTTTATATGAACATTTGTTTTCCAGCATACATGTGTGTATCTGTCGAAAAAATGTTCATATAAGCACAAAAATATCTCAGAGCACAAACTACACACGCACACACCTCAAATACACACAAGGAAGATCTCAGAGCTGCATCTGCTAAGAGCACACACCTCCTCCCCGATCCTTTCTCCTCTGTCTGCACTGTGCCTAGAGAGCCAACCAAAGTCACACAGCATACAGACCCAGAAGAGGGCAGGGCAGTTAAGTCATATATGAATATTCATTCCTTGGGGAGTGGGCAGCAGAGAACTAATTGATCACTCACTCTGATTGACAGATGGAATTAATCTTTTATTTTGAAGTTTACACAGGATAGTATGTATAAATAATAGAAATACATGTATAGAGGGAGCTATGAGAGATGAATTAGAAAATTATATAAGTTACATATGGATTTTTGACACAACAGATTCCCTCACTGCTCTTCTCTTTGCAGAGCTTATTTGAGTACCTTTTTACACAAGCATTGGCTGGTCTATAATTCTCCCCAATTCGACATTACACTCTGAAGTAGAAACTTTACACCCAGAGCTTTGACAAAGCCAACCAGTCTCAAAGTTTTCACTGATGATGGACAAGAATCATGAAACAGATGTCTGCAATTTGAGTTATTTTCCATTTTGAGAAGAGCTTGGTTTGGCTTTATATTCTAAGTCATGTGGCATGGGTGGTTTAAGGATCCATTTTGACTTCTAGAGTTGTTGCCCCTAATAGGTGTCAGAGACCCAGTTCTTTTCCTCTTTGAAGATGTTATTAGCATAAATTTAACTATTATATACATGCCCTGCACTGCCGTTGCCATTCATCTCTGGAAGCAACATAACCCCCTAATGTATTAAAGGATTGGACATTTAACAAGCCAACATGCCCACCTTCCTTACCCCATTTGCCCTTGAAAAATAGTTGAACCTGATGATCATCTAATGTACAAAGTGGTATTTTGTAAACTTTCAACTAATGTGTATAGCCATCTAAAAGGGCAATTCCTATGTTAGTAAGTGCTGAAATATTAAACCAAAATATGGCCAATCTAAGTATGCACCACTAGATAAGTTAGTACACAGCTCTGTGCCAAACACCAATGTATGAGTAGCTTTGCAAAAAGGAGGATTTTTGGTGTATTTTAAAGGCACCAGAGCTATAAGTATTCAGATATGAATGAGTGGATGAAAAACATAGAGGATCAGTTACACAGGATCAATGCAAAATTTGAACAAACTTTATTAAACACTGCAATATAAAAGACACACACTTAAAACACAAGTAAAAAGTAGTCCACTGACTACATATGAGGTGTGTGGGTATCAACACTGCTGCAAAACAATGGTCACAGGACATAGAAATAAGGTACCAACTTACATCTAAATTGCACCTAGTATTATCATAGCCTGAGGAAGCCAGTGGGCGTAACGCGTGGGGCTCATTCCATCTTTCAACCTTTGCTGCACATGGTCTGGACTAGTCAATGATGACCTTGGAACCCCTTGGTCGCTAAGGGATTTCTTCTAGATGGAATACAAAACCGAAAAAACGTCTATCAGGTCATATTACTAAAATATGTACATACTGCCACATCTTCTTATGCACTATTACCTGTGTACCTCTGGGTCTCTGTAATCATTGTTTCTGCAGTGATACTCTTACCGTTGTACAACTATTGTGTGCTTGTACATGCCTCTATTTTTCAGGTCATGATAATACTAGGTGCAATTTAGATGTAAGTTGGTACCTTATTTCTATGTCCTGTGACCATTGTTTTGCAGCAGTGTTGATACCCACACACCTCATATGTAGTCAGTGGACTACTTTTTACTTGTGTTTTAAGTGTGTGTCTTTTATATTGCAGTGTTTAATAAAGTTTGTTCAAATTTTGCATTGATCCTGTGTAACTGATCCTCTGTTTTTCATCCACTCATTCATATCTGAATACTTATAGCTCTGGTGCCTTTAAAATACACCAAAAAGCCTCCTTTTTGCAAAGTGCTGAAATATCATCAGGATGTGTCATTTCTTATTGATTGAGATCCGTTGTTTGGCACCTCAGCAATCAATCCTGAGAATCAAAGGGGTACAGTGGCGCTCACTTGAATGGACCTGTGCTGCAGCAGGTGGCTGATAACACAGGAGAAACGGTGAATGGCTGTAGGGCAATTTGAGGATTAGGGAGAATATCTCAGGTCAGATCCCAATAGTCTTTAAAAGGGAATCTGTCATGGCGTTTTCGCTAGCCAATATGAGAACAACATGATAGAGGGGCAGAAATACTATATCATGGAGATGATTTAGTGAATCCTGCTTTGAGCAAGTGGTTGGACCAGATGACCCAGAATGTCCCTTCCAACTTGACTATTCTATAATTTATTCCAGCAATGTATCACTTACTGGGCTACTTTGTACAGTTTTAGTAAAACACTATAGTCTCCAGATCTAGCAGTTCTCTGAATGCTGAGCGCCGTATAATCCCAATCCCATCCATTGATTGGCAAATTTCTGTATACACTGTACATAGGCAGAAAGCTGCCAATCAGCAGTAGGGTTGGGTTATCCAGATTTCATGAATATAGAGGTCTACCAGTCCTCTAGTGATAATCTCCTGCTGACAAAACAATGATTTTATGTCTCTGGATACTGCTCCCAGATTAAAGAGAACCTGTCAGCAGGATTTTGGTAACTAAAAAGACAGTAAAGACACCAGAGGCAGCAGAGGGGCCGGGCCAGAGCCAAAGACCCTACCCTTGGTCCTGCCCCACAGACCCGCCCCAATACATGAAGATAGGATTACAAGAAAACTTCAAATACTCATTATGCAAAATCTACAAAACAGATTTCTCACCACATGTATCATTTTAACCAGTGTAGCAGTGCCAATATGGCCCTTCTGTACTCTAGTTAGAAACATCCCGCTGACAGTTTTTCAATAATCTGAGAGCAGCATGCAGAGACATAAAATCATTGTTTTGTCAGCAGGAGATTAGCACTAGAGGAGTAGTAAAATTGGTGTAACGTCGTACTCCATATTCATGAGCTCTGTATAATACACCCCCACAACTAATTGGAAGCTTTCTGCCTATGCACAGTGTATACAGAAATCTGCCAATCATTTTTCTGAGCGAGGTTATTACAGAACTCAACATTCAGAGAACTGCTAGATAATATTTATTCATTTATATAGCACTATTAATTCCATAGCACTTTACATACATCAGTAAGTTTGTTCCTATTGAGACTCACAATCTAAACATCCTATCAGTATGTCTTTGCAATGTGGGAGGAAACAAACGCAAACATGGAGAGAACATACAAACTCCTTGCAGATGTTGTCCTTGGTGGGAAATGAACCCAGGACCTTAGCACTGCAAGGCTGCAGTGCTAACCACTGAGCCACAGTGGATCTGCAGCAGATAATTATAGTGATTTTATAAAAACTGCAGCAAGCAACCAACTAAGTGATACATTGTTGAAATATGGATTTCTGCCCCTATATCATGCGTCTGTCAGATGCGCTAGCAAAAACTTAATGACAGATTCCATATAAGATCTATTGGGGACATCTGGTGAGAGATTCCCTTTAGGTAACTTAATCTTAGTGAAATGCCATATAGAAATCCCCAATAAATCAGACTATCATTCAATCTAAATAAAGTTGAGCTAACGGGTTATTAAAACAGGAGTATTACATATGTGCAAGCACTGGATAGTCAAATCAAAGGGGTATTCAGCAATAGTAATTCCATTAACGCATATGTATACCGAGATCCATTCTGCAAATAGAAATACTCCGTTCATATTTATTGGCCATTTATCACAAAATAGATCAGAAAATATAGCAGCAATTATTGATTCGCTTCTTGGATATTTACAGAACCAGAGCTGCCTTGTTTGAAATGGGATTTCTCTATTATCCAAGTGGCTTTGTCAGCCTGGTAACATCATTTGTCACCCGCCCATGCCACCTACTGTTCGGAGGTGTCCGGATCTAGAACATCTTCACTGATAACTTATGACTGCAAAGATGATTGATATTTTCCTACATTGCTCATTTCAATTATCCTACAGAATAATTATTGATTAAAGAAGAGAATGAATCTGAGTGAAAGTATATTGACTGCTTCATATCACACAATTGATTCTTTAGTGGGAACTTAATTCATCTCCTGATATTTTCTCTACGCCTTCCTTATCTACAGGATGAGACCTTGAGATCAATGTATAGCATGACACAAAATCCTGGCCAGTTTGCATTTGTAGAAAGTATGGAATTAAATTAGAAAGGTGAAGACAAGAATACTAATGGATTTTAGAAAAAAAAAGAGAATTTTATTTACTTACCGTAAATTCTTTTTCTTCTAGCTGCTAATTGGGAGACCCAGACATTGGGGTGTTATAGCTTCCGCCTCCGGAGGACACACAAAGTATTATGGCCACTTTACACACACCAACTTATCTGTCCAACTTCTGACCAACTTGCTGGTTGCAGTGAAATCATGGACACATTGTTCCATTGTACACAGTCACAAAATGGAGCAATGTGTCCATGATTTCACTGCAACCAGCAAGTTGGTCAGAAGTTGGACAGATAAGTTGGTGTGTGTAAAGTGGCCCTTACACTAAAAAGTGTAACTCCTCCCCTACTGCCTATACACCCCCTCCAGGAGAAATCCCATCAGTTCGGTGCACAAGCAGGAAGGAGGAAAATAATCCACACCAAGATCGAGAGGTCCGGCTACGAATCATCGGCCCACAGGGCCACAAAAGCGACATGAAACACCAGTCACTTAAACAGGAGAACAAAGCCCAAAAGGCAACAGGGTGGGTGCTGGGTCTCCCAATTAGGAGCTAGAAGAAAAAGAATTTACGGTAAGTAAACAAAATTCTCTTTCTTTTTCGCTCCATTGGGAGACCCAGACATTGGGATGTCCAAAAGCTATTCCTGGGCGGGAAAAGACCCAAGCATGGCAGTAACATCATAGGTGAGCGACCGCCGCCTGAAGGATCCGTCTGCCCACAGTAGCGTCTGCCGAAGCAAACGCATGAACCTGATAATGTTCTGTAAAGGTGTGCAGGCTGGACCAAGTGGCCGCCTGACACACCTGTTGTGCCGTGGCCTGATGACGTAAGGCCCACGAGTCACCCACAGCTCTTGTGGAATGCGCCGTAATACCCGCAGGCAAAGGCGCACCAGAGGAAAGGTAAGCTTCCTGGATAGGAGCTTTGATCCACCGGGCCAAGGAGAACTTGGAGGCCGGCTCACCTTTCTTCTGACCTGTTGTACGAACGAACAAGGCATCCGTACGGCGAAAAGAAGCCGTGCGAGAGACAAATCCTGACAGCCCTGACCAGGTCCAAAATATGGGAGACTTCTCATACCGGTGAACAGGATTAGGACAAAAGGACGGCAGAACAATATCGATTTAGGTGAAACGGGGAAAGCACCTTGGGCAAGAACTCTGCCACAGGTCGAAGCACCACTTTATCTTGGTGAATCACCAGGAATGGAGACTTGCAAGACAGGGCTGCCAGCTCTGAAACCCTCCAAAGAGAGGTAATGGCGACCAGAAAGGCAACCTTCTGGGATAGTCTGGAGAGGGACACCTCTCTTAGAGGTTCGAAAGGCGGCTTCTGTAAGGCCGCAAAAACCAGATTAAGGTCCCAGGGGTCCAAGGGACGCCTGTAGGGGGGAATAATGTGACTTGCCCCTTGAACAAACGTCTTTACCTGAGGAAGGTTAGCCAGACGTTTGCTAAACAGCACAGAAAGTGCCAAGATCTGACCCTTGATGGAGCGGAGAGCCAAACCCTTAGCTAACCCTGATTGAAGGAAAGCAAGAAGGGTTGGGAGAGAAAAGGGCCAGGGAGAATTTCCGTGGAGACGACACCAGGAGAAGATCTTCCAAACCCTGCAGTAAATCTTAGCCGAAGCAGGTTTCCTGGCTTGTCTCATGGTTGCGGCGACGTCAGAGGAACAACCACGAGATGTCAGCAACCAGTCTTCAAGTGCCACAAAGTCAGGCTGAGGGCCGCTGAATTGTGGTGGAAGAACGGACCTTGCGACAAGAGGTCTGGCAGGGTCGGGAGCTTCCACGGAATCCCCCGCCGAGAGCTGTAACAGGTCCGGATACCAAGCCCTCCTGGGCCAGTCTGGGGCGACGAGTAGGGCTTGCCGACATTCCGCCCTGAGCTTCCGTAGAACCTTGGGCAACAGAGGCAAAGGAGGAAACACGTAGGGGAGACGAAACTGGGACCAATCCTGGACCAGAGAGTCTGCCCCTACAGTCTTGCAGTCTCGAGAGCGAGACATGAAGATCGGAACCTTGTGATTCAACCGGGAAGCCATCAGATCCACGTCCGGAGTTCCCCATCTGTCGCAGATGTGCCAAAACACATCCGGGTGAAGAGCCCATTCGCCCGCATCCATACCTTGCCGACTTAGATAGTCGGCCTCCCAATTGTCCACTCCGGGGATGTGGACTGCCGAGATGGACGAGCCGTTGTCCTCGACCTACTGCAACATACGCTGGACCTCCGCTAAGGCTTGAGGGCTGCGAGTGCCTCCCTGGTGGTTTATATACGCTACCGCGGTTGCGTTGTCGGACTGTATCCGAATAGGATTCCCCACCAGGAACCTCTGAAAAGCCAGAAGAGACAGGTAAATGGCCCGAATTTCGAGGACATTAATCTGAAGGGAGGATTCCTGTTCCGCCCAGGAGCCCTGAGCCCTGTGGTGAAGAAACACGGCACCCCAGACTAGGAGGCTGGCGTCCGTGGTCACTACCAACCTGGAGGGGGGCAGAAAACATCTGCCTCGAGACAGCGACGTGGGAAGCAACCACCAATGGAGAGACTCCTTCGTTGACGGCGATAGAGGAATGCGCCGTTCGAGAGAAGCCGGATTCTTGTCCCATCCGCGCAGGATCTGCAATTGCAGTGGACGCAGGTGAAATTGCGCAAAGGGAACTGCTTCCATGGACGCCACCATTTTCCCCAGCACGTGCATCAGACGCCTGATGGATACTGAGTTTGATTGCAAGAGAAACTGGACTTCCTCCTGAATCGACACTTGCTTGTGGAAAGGCAGAATGACCAGGGCCTGAGCCGTGTGAAACTCCATGCCCAGATAAGTTATCGTCTGAGCAGGGAGGAGAACAGACTTCGGTACGTTGACCAACCAACCGAAGTGCTGGAGAGTGTCCAGAGTAACTGAGAGACTCAGTTGACACAGCTCTGCAGAGGGAGCTCTGACCAACAGATCGCACTAGTATGGCGTTACTGCATGGCCCTGGGAATGCAGAACAGCCACCATTGCGGCCATCACTTTGGTGAAAGCCCTCGGAGCAGTGGCAAGGCCAAAGGGCAGAGCCACAAACTGAAAGTGCTCCTCCCCTACTGCGAATCTCAGCCAGCGTTGATGAGCAGGAGCGATGGGAACGTGTAAATAGGCATCCTTGACATCCACCGAAGCTAGAGAGTCCCCTTGAGACAGTGATGTGATCACAGACCGCAGAGACTCCATTCGGAATGGCCTAACCCTCACGTGCCGGTTGAAAAGCTTGAGATCCAAAACCGGCCTCACCGAGCCATCCTTCTTGGGAACTGTGAAGAGGTTCGAATAGAACCCCTGGAAACGTTACCCAGTGGGAACCTGGACCACGACCCCGTTCTATCTCAAGGCGTCCAACGCCCGACGAAAGGCCAAAGCCCTTGCCGGCGGGGGCGAAGAGAGGCAGAACAGAGTCGGAGGACGCGAGGATAGCTCTATCCTGTAACCGTGGGAGATTACCTCCACTACCCATCGGTCCTGTATACAACTGCTCCAGACGTCTCCAAAGTGGGAGAGCCTGCCACCGACCGAGGATGCTGCTGGGAGAGACGGCGAGTCATGCAGAGGCAGCCTTGGCGGCTGAGGTGCCGGCAGGCTTCTTCTGCTGAGACCTAGATCTCCACGTCCGATTTTACTTCTGCTCCTTATCTGAACGGGAAGGGGAGGAGGAGGCGGACTTCGAGAAGGGACGAAAGGACCGAAACTTGGCGTGCAACTGACGTTGGCCAGACTTCTGCACCTTTGACTGGGGCAAGGAGGTGGATTTACCACCTGTAGATTCCTTAATGAGATCGTCCAGCTGCTCTCCAAAAAGCCTGCTTCCCGCAAAGGGAAGGCCCTGGAGAAACTTCTTGGAAGTGGCATCAGCCTTCCAGTCCCGCAGCCACAGCATCCTGCGGACTGCCAGGGAGTTAGCCGAGGCCACAGCGGTGCGGCTGGCAGATTCCATGATCGCTGACCCAGCGTAGTCAGTGAACGCAGAGACTTGAGACAAAAGGGTAGTCACCTCGGGAATATCCTGAGCTACAACATTTAGCTCTGCCAAGCAGGCAGAAACTGCCTGCAGGGCCCAAACTGCCGCGAAAGCCGGAGCAAAGGAAGCTCCCGTGGCTTCATAAATTGACTTCTGCAGAAGTTTGATCTGTCTGTCAGTGGGATCCTTCAAAGAGGAACCATCCGCAACTGACATAACGGTATTGGCCGACAGTCGAGAGACTGGGGGGTCCACCATAGGAGAAACCGACCAACCCTTCACTACGTCAGGAGGAAAAAGATAACAGGTATCCTTCTGCTTCCTGGAAAAACGTTTATCAGGACAAGCCCTAGGAGCCTGTACAGTTGATCTGAAGTTAGTGATCAAAAAATGAACCCCACCTCCTGGCGGCTGAGTCGATTCAACCAGTCACCCAGACTCGCCAGCTTGAGACTTCCCAAACCCTCTTACACTACTGGAGGACACTGCCGCGGGCCTGGACCCATGTTCCGCCAGAGGAAGTGCCTATACGAGCACTGCGCCTCCATGTCCCGTCGATTCAGACGAGGGCATGGGAGGATGCGGGTTTGCTCTCACTGGGAGATTTTTGTCAGGAGGGGACGTGACCTACATTTGAGACCTTTTGTGGGTGGTTTCCTGAGTGCCGCGCGGCATTCTTGCAGTTTTTTCAACTAGACCATCTTCTACGTGAGGCCACATACGTCCCACTACCTGTGCCCCCCCTCCGTGCATCGTTTCTCCTTAGGGCTGTTCAAGCGGATCCCCCCAAACCGCGGACACTGTCCAAGATCTATGGGGAATTGGTGTCTGTGGACCAAGAGGTGAAACTGCCTTACATGAGGAGATGGGAGGGAGATCTTGGCTTTACGTCAGACATTGAAGACTGGCACGCAGCAGCTAAAGAAGTAGGGAGCACCACCAGATGTGTGAACCATCTAGAAAACAAAGAAAATTCATCTCAGATGGTACCTCTCTCCTGTTCGCCTTGCTCACACCACTGGGGGGCAGTCTCCGCAGTGTTGGAGACTATGTGGAGAGAGAGGCAACATAGCGCACATGTGGTGGACCTGCCCGAAAATACGCCCCTTCTGGACATTAGTCCAAACCCTGATCCACTAGGTCACTGGAATTAGGCAAGACCTGACGCCTCAGTTGGCGGTTCTGAATATTGGCATTCGAGACTTCCCCTGGCCGTTGCGGGGGACAGTAACGTATATCCTTATCGCTGCCTGCCTATGCCTAGCCGCGAAGTGGAAGGCCTCATCCTTGCCTACTCTGACTGAGCTGACACATAAGATCAACTGGATCTTCCATCAGGAATACTATCTAGCACTAAATAAGTTATCCAGACGGTCGGTCCATGATAGATGGAGTGTTTGGGCCTCACACCCAGAGGCTGCACCGATCCCCCAGGGACTCGTTCGGCCCTCTTGCCCCGCAAAACCTGCAGATCCGCCGGCTGTGGAGCGGTCTTCCCCATGAGTTGTCTGTCTGTTTGGAACGCACTGAAATAAAACAAATGGTGGCTTCGTTTCAACGGCTCAAATCACACTCGATTTAAATAGAGGACATAATGTTATTCGGTCTATGCTGCAGTCCGCGTGGTTTCTCCCCTCCCCTTCTCCGGACTCCCAATACAACCTGACGTGGTCCCCCCCCCCCTCCCTTTTCCCTTTCTCCTCTCTCTCTCTCTCTTTCCTCTATCTTTATTTCCCCCCTTATAACACTTACTTTTCTTATTACTGATGTTTTAGGTGCTTTAGATGTCTAGTGTTTATTAGATCCCCCGGTTGTGTTTCCGACAAGGATCAGACATTGTCATGTTATGTTTGTGTCTCACGTTTTGCAAAAACCTCAATAAAAATTCAATGTTTAAAAAAAAAAAAAAAAAAAAAAATGAACCCCGAGACCTGGACGGAGGAAGGAACTGATAAAGTTCCTCCGAGAGCGAAGTTTCCATCGTGGGAGGGGAGCAGTCAGGTCCAACACGGTATTAATGGAGGACACTAAGTCATCCACCAAGGAATCCTCTTCCAAGGACTCGTCCGGAGATCTCACAGAATCCTGCCTATCCTCCCCCTCAAGCTGAGAGCCCTCAGCACGAGACTCCGTGTAACAAGAGGAAGCAGGAGAGATTGCTCTGCGTGGCCGTTTGGGGGGCCGGGGAGAGGGAGCCAAGTCTGAGACCCCTGTATTGTCTCCAGAGTCCATTCCCCTAGAAGGGGACGACTCGCTGTAGTGCCTGCGGAGTGAGGCAGAGGGACCAGGGGTACTTTCCCAGCGACTGGCCTGTAAAGACTCCTGCAGGACTCTGGTTAGAGCAGTCATAGACTGGGAAAAAGAGTCAGAAAAGGACTTAGTAAAAGCTACAGTCCAAGGAGGTGGCACTGCCGGGCCCTCCTGGCTAGGGAAAGGCTCCGAAGCTGCAGAGCTGGGGGGAGCCCCATGTTCCACCTCAGACACATGTGAAGTGCAGGCTGAGCAATGAGGGAAGACAGATCCAGCAGGCAGCGCAAGATGAATAGAATGTCTGCACCTTAGGGGCTTTGCTCCTGGTAGAAATCATACCTCCTCCAAGCAGTAACCTCAGAGAGGGAATACACTAGAGGGGGCCCCAGGGGGAGGAAGACACCACCAGATAAACTGGGGTGACCTACCAGCCTGACAGAGTGGATTGTGTGCCCTCCGGATGCAGCGCTCCCTCCTAGCAGCCACAGGGTCCAGAAGAGAATGATTAGTGTATTCTCCTGCCCAGGGAAAAGATGGCCGCCGAAGCTGAGAGAGGGGGCGGAGCCAACGAGGGTCGGGAATCCAGAGGGCAATCTCACCTCTTAACAGGCTTAGGAGGCTGCCATCCAAAGAGATGGGAGCGGCCGATGCTCCAAGACCGCCCACAAAGGCGGCCGAGCCTGCCTCCAGTGGAGCCCAGGCTCCAGGCTTAAAACTAGGCCCCAGAAAAGCCGGGGCCTAGATTTTTGCGGCCGGCCGGCGCTCGGCAGCGGGCGAGCGCGGTACCTCACAAAAGTACCGCAGACCCCGCGGCGCAGTAAGGACAGAGCCCCAGGACGTCATGGGAGCCTCCAGTGACCACCCCAGGTGCAGAGCCCGGGCTGCAGCCACAGCACAAACCCCCAGAGTTCCTGAACAGGTTGCAGGGGCCTATCCATGGGGGTCCACAACTCCAGCCAGCCGATTCCCATAGGGACTGTGGATGGAGTCAGAGCTCCAGACGCCATGGGAGCCCAAAACAATCCCACTTCTCCAGAGCCCCTAAGGGATGGAGAAGGAAAAGCAGCATGAGGGCTCCAGCCCGTTGTACCCCAAGGGTACCTCAACCGCCTCTGCCCGAGGGTGAGGAAGGAGACATGCTGGGGACCCATATGGATCCTCTTTGCTTCCATCCGACACTCTCCAGAGAGAGCGAGCAAGACTAAGTGAGAATGCATGAGTGCAGAGTGTGCCTCCTTCAACACAAAACAAAGAACTGATGGGATTTCTCCTGGAGGGGGTGTATAGGCAGTAGGGGAGGAGTTACAATTTTTAGTGTAATACTTTGTGTGTCCTCCGGAGGCGGAAGCTATACACCCCAATGTCTGGGTCTCCCAATGGAGCGAAAAAAAAAAAAATCTAAATTACTTACCGGTAATGTGTTTTTCATGAGCCACGACAGCACCACCTGAGAGATAGGACCGCCCATCCAGACAGGAAACCTCTGAGATAAAAAAGGCGGGACCTCTCCTGAACCTCAGTTTCGGTTACAGAGACCGGAGAGGGGAACCCAACAAGCATTAGTACCCAACCAAAAGAACTCAAAAAATCACCCCCCCCCTTCCAAACAGGACCAACACCAACAGGCAATAGGGAGGGATGCGGTGGTGCTGTCGTGGCTCATGAAAAACACATTACCGGTAAGTAATTTAGATTTTTCCCTATCGCCACGACAGCACCACCTGAGAGATTTCAGAGAAAAGAAAATTAGGGAGGGACCACCGCTAGCAGAACTCGTCTACCAAAGGTCACCACCATAGCGGCAGCAAGATCAAGCCTGACATGCTCGAAGAAAAGAGAAGGAGCAGCCCCACAGATCAAGGCTAAGGGGACAACAGCCACCCCGCCCAGGAAGCAGCTACTGCCCTGGTGGAAGCGCACAAAGGCCCCCCCTGGGACCCGCACCTGACCGGAAGAAGCAAGAGCGAAGGCCTCCCGCAACCACCAAGCAAGGGCACCCACGGACACTGCCTCACCCCAAGAGGCCCCTCGAAAGAAAAACAAGAGGGACAGAGCCAGACGCCCAGGCCGTGGCCCGACGAAGCAGGCAAGCAACTCCCACCAGACCACGAACGTGTGGAGAACCACGGCCATCAGAATTGCAGGAAGACCACAGAAGGAAGGGAGAACAAGCTCCCGCCGTCCGCGGAACATGAGAGCCACCTAGGGAAGAAGGAAGGAACCAGGTACAGGATGACCCCGTCCAGCCAAACCCGGAGAACCAGGCCCCACCGACAAGACCAGGAGGACACAAAAAAAGGCTGGCGGATGGCAAGCCACCGCCCAACACCAACTGCCGAGGCAGGACCCTAGGCGAAGCACAAGAGAAAAAACCCCAAAAGGGAGGCTTGGTTAAGGCATTCAGAACTAAAATGAGACCCCAAGGAGCCACCCTTGGACAGAGACCCATCGAGGGAACAAAGGCCCAGGCCCCCAAGGCCGAAAACCAGAGCTCAAGGGAATCGACAAAGACCAATCCGCCACCTACTGGAGGAAGTCGAAAATTGCCGGCACAGGAGCCCACCGTCGGGACTCGTCCCCGAAGAAGACAGAAAAGGTAAACCACCCGGCACCGGAAAAAAAAAAAAAAACGGTGGCAACCGGCGGTCGACCGGACCACAGCACAAGAACAAGGCCACCAGAGAATCCCCCACGTGACCGGAGCCGCCTGGGCAAGTCCCAGTCGGCAGCCGGAGACCAGCGGAAGGGGGACCGGCCCCTGCAGGAGAGACTGGAATAGGGGGAGAGTCCAGGGAGCCTGGCTGGACAGGCGACTGAGCCAAAAGAACCAAGCTCCTCGGGGACAGAAGGGCGCCATCACGACGACCCTTGCCCTGTCCTTCCTGACCTTCCGGAGCACTGCAGGAACCTAACCAAGGGAGGGAAGGGACACAGAAGGCCCAAGGACCAGGGAACAGTAGAGCGTCCCCAGCCCAGGCCGGACTCCGGGAAACAGAGAACAGACGTGTTTCCGAGTGGCAAAGAAAACCATCTCCAGAAGGCCCAACCTGGCCAAAAAGAAAAAACACTCAAATCCAGGGCCCACTGCTCCCGTTGGAGCTGCACCCTGCAGAGAAAATCCATCCAGGAAGTTGCCACCCCCCCGCATGCGAAGGGCAGAGAGGGAATCAGACGGGCGTTCCAACAGCTGACAACGCCCTGCGCAACTCCCAGGAGGGCCTGAGACCGGGTGTCCCCCTGACGGTGCCAGGAAGCCACCAACACACTGTAGCCGGAGAGGACACTAAGATGGTGCCTCCGAAGGGAAGTAAGGAAAGCAGAACTGCCTTCCAAACAGCCAGGAACTCCCGCATAAGGGAGGACAGCCTGGAGAGGCGAGGAGTCTCAGGCACCCCCGAGCGGACAGGTCCCGAAGGAGGGCCCCCATCTCCAGGAACTGGCTCTGTGGTAAGCATCGGAGACCGGACCACCCCACGGGACGCCCCTGGAGAGGCGCCCAGGGAGCAGCCCCCCCACCAGAGAATCTAAAGGCGGAGGGGACAGAACCATCCATGCGTCCAAGGCCACCCCCAACCCGAGCCGATGCTGGGGAACCATCCACAGAAGGGCCAGAGAGCGCAACTGTGCCCAAGGAACAGCGAGGATACAGGACGAGAGGGAGCCCAAGAGGGACACCGCCCTCCAGAAACCCCACTGAGGAGAGCCCCTGTACTGCAGAAAGGGATGACCGAATACGCAACGGCCTCGAGGCAGCGGGGAGCTTCCCGACATTATGCCCCTGCGGGGTCGCTGGACTGCGTTCAGGCACGCCACGACCCCGACGGCCAGAAGGAGGCAAAGCAAAGCAGAGACTGGGAACCCAGAAAAAAAACCCAGAACCAGCTGATGCGTGGCGGGGAACAGCCTGGACCTTCCCAGATCAACAATCAAACACAGCTGACCCAGGGAAGACTAAACCAGCCGCAGACGGGCACAAACCCCAGGGGTCCCCCACAAGCAGCAAACTTCCAGATATGGAATAATTAATCCGCGGGCGTCGGAAGCGGCCACACTACTGCCAACAGCGCCGTGAAAAGCCAAGGAACCATCGCCAGGCCGAAGGGGAGAGTCTGGCACAGCAAGGCAGAGGAATCCCCCCAAACCGGGCGAACATCAGAACTGCCGTTGGTGACTGTGAACCGGAACATTGTGTTACGCGTCCGGCAGAGCCAGCCCCACCCTGAAACAATTGGAACCCAACCCCGATTGTCGACTACCAAGTCCCCCTCACGAACGAGCTCCGCACCAGAAAGCTGTTCCGGGGATTCAGGGGTATAAAAGACTGGAATGAACTGACTGGCTGTGGCACGAGAAACCAGCGGGGAACAGAACCCCCCGCCGCAGGCGGCTGGAGGAACCGGGGAAACCCCCCTTAGATCACCCAAGGGCCCGTTCCTTCTTATCAGAAAAGCGCCTTTTCCTGAACAACGGACAGACGCAATCACCAGGGGCCCCCCGGAGCCGAAGCGAACCCCAGTGTCAACCAGACACTGAGAAGAGCGAGAGCTCCCTCGCAAGCCCCAACCCCGGAGCCGGCCGAGAGAAAGGGTCAAGCCTTCCTCCGTCCTGGAGCGAGCCGTCACTGATACTGGAACCTCTCGCCAAAGGAGGAACCCCCGAACCAAAAAACCAGACTACATGCTTCCCCTTTGGCCCAAGAACTTCGGGTCTGACTAGGGGACCTTCGTTTAGCAAACCGAGGTTCACGAAGGGGGACGGCCCCGGAAGGCGGGAGCCCGAAACCCGGAGGGAAAAGCATCCACATCGGCACAAGCCCGGGCCAGGATATCAGCCAGCGACGTACCAACCAGAAAAGCACCCGCACCAGGTAAAGAAACCCAGAGTGGGCAACACCGGGCCAGGCCCCCACCATAAGGTATGATGAGCAGCATTAAAGAAAGACGGAGCCTTTGCAGCCCAATTCCACGAGGAATCCGCCAGCATAGCTGCCGCAGCAAGAGTCAAAGGAAGGAAACAAGGTCTCCACCGTAGGAAACCCGTCCCTCACTTGAGTAAAGTCAATGCAGCTATGGTCTCCCATTGAAATTGCGATAGGATCTCCCACTGAGATTCCCATTGGGACACCCATAGAGATTCTCATGAGGTCTCCCATCCAGCCCGTGACCAAGGCTCTCACAGCTTCAATGGTCTGTCAAGGGCCTGCACAATAGGTTTGCAATGGATGCTGACATCCACCAACTGCTGCAACCAAGACACGAGGGACCAAAAAATGCCAGCAGTGGATTCCCAGGAATTACGCCAGTAGCCCAAAAGGAAAGAGAGCCCTTCCGAACAGGCTTAGTCCAGGAGCTAACATGTTTGCCTGGGCCCTCAGATTTAAGGGAAAAGGTCCGGCTCTGCGTGGAAGACAGACCACTGAACCTTAAATCCGCCACCGAAGAGGGGCCACGGGCACCAACCCGCAGGCGAACAGACCGCTGTAAGCAAAAAACCAGAGTCATCATGTGGAACCCCCGGCGTCCCCTCTCTGCCGTCAACAGAGGAGGAGGATGACGAGGAGGACGAGGCAGAGGATGAGCAAGACCTGTGGCTCCCCCCTAGTGAAAACCACGAGTGGCACTCAGTACCAGGGAAAGAGCCCAAAGTCTCCTGCCGCATAAGTCCCCATCCATCCCGGCTAGCTGCAGGGACGGAAAAAAGCCTCCCACACTAAAGTGCCAAGGCTAGAGGCCGGACTGGGGACAGTGATTCGCACAGTCTCCCCAAGTAAGGGCCACAGAAATCCGGCAGTACAACCCTCTGGAAGAGGAACCCTGCAGAAAGCACATACCTCAGGTGGTGTGAAATTACAGACAGTACAGCCCGAAGGCACTCACCCACCAGGCGCATACCGACTTCCGGGGCATCAGGGTCCCTTCATCCTGGATCCCATCACTGAGGACCTGCGGCCGCCACTGCTGAGGCTCCCATGACTGGAGCCGAAAGGGAATGCTGTCACCGCTGGACGCTGGCTGGCTCTGCCCTCCTTGCTTGCCCCTCACCATCGGGAATCGCTCCAGCGTCTCCGTGCTGCCGAACGCTGGGCGCCGCCATCTTGGCCCGCACAGAGCATGCGCGGAACGTCACTTCCGGTCCGCGCCCGAAACCGGAAGTAGCGGCTCCCGGCGCGAAATTCAAACCTGCCGCCGGGAAAAAACCGCTCCCAGGCCCATTACAGACCCAGGAACGTTGCGCCATGCCTGTAACCATCCTCTTCACCCGGGGCACAGACTGCAGGGCCGCCACCCACCGTGCAGCTGGGGTACCCAGGCGGCAACAAGGGCCGAGAACAAGCCGCTGATGGCCCTCTCCAGACCCCGTGCCCTCCACCACCGCAGGGGATACCCCGTGGAGGAGCTTCTGCACCCAAGTCCGGAGCCACTGCCTAGGTAAGGACAGCTTCTTCCAGCTACCGGGTCAGGCCAGGACCGCATGAGCTTCAGAGGTCTCCCACCTCCAAGACAGGAAACCTAAACTGAGGTTCAGGAGAGGTCCCGCCTTTTTTATCTCAGAGGTTTCCTGTCTGGATGGGCGGTCCTATCTCTCAGGTGGTGCTGTCGTGGCGATAGGGAAAAATCTCATTGTGGATTTCTCAAGATTTTTTGTAAATAGATTTTAAATTGTATGCGGATAAAAAAAAAATTAATAATACATATATTTATTGGCTGAAATCTTAGCTAATACAGTTACAGACACAGATTCAAAAACACTACATACAGCCACCACTAGAGGGAGCTCTCTGCATAGAGGTATACATTGGACTCAGTATTAAATAGTACTGGCTCCCACTAGAGGTGGCTGCAGGCAGCCAGGATGTTGTGTAATAAATCTACACTTGGTCGACAAAAGTATTAGGATGTCTACAGGAGCTTTTATAACATCCCATTTTAAAATCAACATGTCACGATAGCTCCACTCCGTGTGTCTAACACAATTTAAGAGAGTTGGCGGCATTATGGAATTAGGGCTGTGCTGAGCCGTCAGTTTGGTAAGTGACAGCAAAGTCATCTAATTAGTGCTGGGGCATGCCGATTAACAGCTCAGCCATGCAATCTTATACTGGGAAGTGATGGGCATATTCAGGTGTTTTCCTGTTCTCTACAATTGCTCAGCTACTTACCGGAGCAGTTAGTACAAAATTTCTGCCAGTCGTAGCATTTTGCTCATTGGTGCTTGTTGGCTTCGTTCATCTCTTGCTCTGTGTCCTGATCTGTTGCTACCAGAACTTGGATCTCTACTGACCATATGCCTCATTCCTCTGCTCGTGACCCAACTATGCCTTTGTCGGTTCTCTTAGTCTACCATGTGTTCTCTTGGTATCCCTGACACCAGAAAGCTTGACTACCGTGCCTCACAGCTTGTCCATGCAGTGACTAACGTCACACATTTGGCATGGATATTGAGTCTCCTCTCCACCAATACTTTTGCAACTAAAATATCTTTTTCTCTTCTGAGGAGCCTGTATGAGTGGAAAAGCAGAGATATGCAGGTACTAATGTAGCATGGATGTGTGTGTAAGGAGTGTGGATTGATGTAGCAGAGCTGTGTATATATGAGTTTGTATTGATGTAGCAGACCTGTTCGTAAATGGGTATGTAGTGATGTAGCAGAGGGGTGTATGGGTGTGTACAGATATAGAAGTGTGTATATTGGTTTGTACTGATGTAGCAGAGCTGTATATGACCACCTTATGGGGCATATAAAAATTACCACATTTGTGTCCCGCTTTTTTGTTTTTAAAAGATAGGATATATGGTATTAGGTCAGAAACTGATGTTGGACTAGAGGGCCTGGCTCATAATCTGTGTTCAGGTTTATCCAAGGCAAAAGGTGTTCAGAGGGGATGAGATCAATGCTCTGTGGGACAGTCAAGTTCTTCCACATCAAATGTCCCCTAACCATGCCTTTATAAACTTTACTTTGCGCTATGGGATCAGTGATGCTGGAACAGAAAGGTGCTTTCCCCAAATTATTGCCCCAGAGTTGTATGCATCTTTCGGTATGCTTAAGCATTAAGATTTTCCTTCACTTAAACTAAAGGTACGGTTACACGCTTCATTGTCGTTAAGATATCACCAAGATCTCACGGGAGCGCGGTCGTTAGGACATCTTTTTGACATCGTTGGTGAGATGTCACACGTCTAGACATCGTGGACCATGCACCAACGATGTAGCGAGCAGCTATTGTTTGCACAACCCAGCGAACGATACTTGTTCACTGTTGTGAATAGGCGAAGTCGTGAACGACAGTTATCGTGGTCACGTACTGCAAATTTACAAAGGATGGACTGTGTTCACGGACCTGTGCTGCACTGTGTATGCCAAAAAAGGATCAGACGTGGTTCATCACTAAAGCGTTTCGGAGTTAGTCCCAGCTCCTTCCTCAGGGAATAATGGGGTTACATTATTCTTATATAGATCTTATATATAGTACACATGGTACTATATACCATGTGTACAGTACGGCGACCAATCAGCAACAGGCACAGTCCGGCTGCAAATTGGCGCGGGATTAGAACCATGCCTACCATCGGGAGATCAGCATCGCTAGCCGCATGATCTCCCGACGGTAGCCACGGGTCATCTGCCGCACGGAGGTCATCTCCCGCCTGCTCGCAGCGGAAGTACCCCGACCGGCGCTAGTGATCTCCCTCAGTGTGACAATCTCACCAGTGACCACGTACTGACGCTCCAGCGATCCCTACAGGTCGCATCATTGTCGGGATCGCTGGAGCGTTGCCAAGTGTGACGGTACCTTACGGATTGCTGGTGAAGTGTCACACGTGCAGATATATGGAACAAAGCCCCGTTGCTGATTGGGGAAAATCCTATGTATTCATTGCATTATTTTTAAATCTTTATAAACAAACTACAAATATACTCTAGAATACCCAATGCGTTAGAATTGGGCCACCATCTAGTCTATATATAAACATACATACAGCATATTTTGAAACCACTTATAAAAGGTACTACCAGATGTGAACCCTGTTTTAGTTTGCAACAAGTCACAGACAAGTGTTATGAAGATATAGAAAGCCAAACTGCTGGAGTAAAATGAAAGCCATCGGCAACAAAAAGTATTACTGTAAGGCTAGATTCACATATCCAACAATACCTGGACCAGTCACGGAGTTCCATACGTGGACAGTGACATGGAAATTAGCTTTAGACTATTAGGTTAGATGAGGACCATAGAGTAATTTAATAGTTTACCTGGGTGGAGTCGAAGCTTCGACAATTGGCCAGATAGAGCTGGACCAAAGACTGTAAAGCTTTACTGACCCTCTGCAGACTTATTATGTGCCTCAATGGTAAATAGGAAAGAATATGAGGAACCAGCACATCTTCCCAGGGAAGATCTAGCAAGTTCAAACTGTGGAGCAAGAGGAGAGAAAGAGTTAAATTATCATTAGCTGGGTAATTCTATGCATGTAGATACAGCAGAGGTACACAGACTTTTTATCAATTTCAAGAGACTGGTGTGACATCCATTGGAACTCTTCAAATAAAACTAACATACTGTTATGCCTGGTCTATAGTCTACTGGGATAGTGTATAATACATATGTTACTAACGAGACAATTCTATCACCTACCCAGAATATAAATGAAAAATGTATGATTGCTGAGGTCTGGCTACTGTGACCCCCCCAATGATCCTGAGAACAGTGGTCTCCAAACCTCCTGTGCAAAAAAAAAGCATTAGTAAGCATGTGCAACCAGTGCAACTCTCAGGGTACAATAAAAGGAGATAAATATGTGATCCCTTAATAATTTTCTAAGTTTGCCTACTGAAAGTCATGATCAGTCTATAATTTGAAGGGTAGGTTAATTTTAACAGTGAGAGATAGACAATGAGATTTTCTACTTTTTATTTTTTATATTCTAAGTATATAAATGTATTTACATTTTGATGAGGGAAATAAGTATTTCATCCCTCTGGCAAACAAGATTTAATACTTGGTGACAAAGCCCTTGTTGGCAAGCACAGCAGTCAAACGTTTCTTGTAGTTGATGAAGAGATTTGCGCACATGTCCGGAGGAAATTTGGTCTATTCCTCTTTCCAAATTATCTCTAAAATCATTAAGATTTTGAGGCTGTGGCATTGCAACTCGGAGCTTCAGCTCCCTCCATAAGATTTCTATGGGATTAAGGTCTGGAGATTGGCTAGGCCACTCCATGACCTTAATATGCTTATTTTTGAGCCACTTCTTTGTTGCCTTGACTGTATATTTCAGGTCATTGTCATGCTGGAAGACCCAGCCATGACCCATTTTTAATGTCCTGGCGAAGGGAAGGAGGTTACCACTCAGGACTATACAGTACATGGCTCCATCCATTGTCCCATTGATACGGTGAAGTAGTCCTGTGCCCTTAGCAGAGAAACACCCCCAAAACATGTTTCCACCACCATGCTTGACCGTGGGGATGGTGTTCTTTGGCTCATAGGCAGCATTTCTCTTCCTCCAAACATGGCAAGTTGAGTGAATGCCAAAGAGCTCAATTTTTGTCTCATCTCACCACAGCACCTTCTCCCAGACACTCTCAGAATCACCAAGGTGTTCATTGGCAAACTTTAGATGGGCCTGCATATGTGCCTTCTTAAGCAGTGGGACTTTGTGGGCACTGCAGGATTTTAATCCAATACAACTTAATGGGTTACCAATGGATGGTTTTCTTGGTGGCAGTGGTCCCAGCAGCCTTGAGATCATTAACCAGTTCCCCCTGTGTAGTTTTAGGCTGATCTCTAATGTTCCTCATGATCCTGGATACCCCACGAGGTGAGAGTTGCATGAAACCCCAGATCGGTCAATTGACACTCATTTTGTATTTCTTCTATTTTCTTACTATTGCAGGAACAGTTGTCTCCTTCTCACCCAGCATCTTACTTATGGTTTTGTAGCCCATTCCAGTCTTGTGCAGGTCTGGGATCTTTTCCCCGACATCCTTAGAGAGCTCTTTGGTCTTGCCCATGTTGTAAAGGTTTGAGTCTGATTGATTAATTGACTGTGTGGACATGAGTCTTTTATACAGGTGACAATTTAAGATAGCGGTGTTTAAAGAGGACCTGTCACCCCCCTGGTGCATGGCAAACTAAATGAAACACTGAATGCAGCATGTCTGCTGCATTCAAGGAAGGGGTCCCCCATGTCTCTAGCCCCACTGTAAGCTTTACATTAGACTTTAGAAACCTTACAGTTAAGAGGTCGCCTGGGTGGGATCTTATTGAGAGGTCCTGGCTGCTGGCACAGTCCTCCCTGCCTTTTCCTTGTGTGTTCCACCCCCTCTTGTTCTGGGTCTGCCCTCCTCTTTTGCTCCTGCTCCTTGTGACATCAGGAGCAGAATAGGAGAACAGACCCAGCAGAAGAGGAGGCGGCGGCAAACACAGAGGGGGCGGAACACACAAGGAGAAAGCAGGGAGGGCTGTGCCAGCAGCCAGGACCCCTTAATAAGACCACTTAAGAGTAAGGTTTCTAAAGTATTTTTTAAAGCATACAGGTGACCTAGAGCCATGGGGGACCCTTCCCTGAATGCTGCAGACATGCTGCATTCAGTGCTGCATTTAGTTTGCCATGCAAGGGGAAGAAGGGGGGGGGGGTGACAAGTCCTCTTTAATGCAGGTAATGAGTTGATTAGGAGTGTCTAACCGGTCTGCAGGAGCCAGAACTCTTAATGGTTGGTACGGAATCAAATACTTATTTCTCTCTCTTCAAAATGCAAATACATAAAATTAATTAAGACAATGTGATTTTCTGGATTTCATTTTTGATATTCTCTTTCTCACTGTTAAAATTAACCTACCATTAAAATTATACACTGTTCATGCCTTTGTCAGTGGTCAAACTTATAAAACCAGCAAGGGATCAAATATTTATTTCCTTCACTGTATAAGGAGTACTATGAGGGGCAGTATACAATATATGAGGGACTATGTGGATGATATACACTACCTGGTAGACTATGGGGGGCCCCATTATACTATATGGAGGACTATGAAGGGTGCATCATATTATATGGTGTACTATATAGGGCCCATTATACAGGGAGGGCTATTTATATGGATCAACGTAATTAAAATTTAAATAGTTGGCAATATCAACCTCCTGTTTCTGGCACATTAGTATATGGGAGAGGGAAAACCTTTCCAGATAGGTGGTGACCATAGTGGCCATTTTGAAGTCGGCCATTTTGGATCCAACTTTATTTTTTTCAATGGGAAGAGGGTCATGTGACACAAACTTATTGAGAATTTCATTTAGTGTGCTTGGTTTAAACGTAATTTTATTCTTTCATGAGTTATTTACAAGTTTATGACCACTTAAAATGTGTTCAAAATGCTGCCCATTGTGTTGGATTGTCAATACAACTCTCTTCTCCCGCTCTTGACACACTGATAGCATCACTGCAGAAGAAATGCTAGCACAGGCTTCCAGTATCCGTTGTTTCAGATGTTGCACATCTCGTATCTTCACAGCATAGACAATTGCCTTCAGATGAGTGATGAGGAAAACTTTTTTGTGAATGGCGAAGTTAACAAATAAAATCATCGCTATTGGTCTGACACTAACCCACAGTGGATAGATCCCTCCAAGACTGCTGGAACACAAAAATGATGGTATGGTGTGATATATGGGGTACAAAGGTAGTGGGGCATTCTTCATCAATGGAAACCTCAATGCCACTGGATATCTGAATCATGTAGCAATTTCAGATATCCTGTGGCATTGAGGTTTCCATTGATGAAGAATGGCCCCACTATCTTTGTACCCCATATATCACACCATACCATCAATTTTTGTGTTCCAACAGTCTTGGAGGGATCTATCCACTGTGGGTTAGTGTCAGACCAATAGCGGTGGTTTTATATGTTAACTTCACCATTCTATGTGGGGCCCATTATACAATGTGGAGGACTATGTGGGGCCCATTATACTATTTGCATGGCTATTTGAGGGCCATTATACTGTATGCAAGAAATTATACAGTGTGAAGGTTTGTGTGGGGTCCATCATACTATGTGGAAGGCTGACTGGGGGTCATTATAACATAAGGAGAGGTATGGGGCACTATATTGTATGTAGACCCATTATACTGCATGAAAAGCTATGTTGGAGTCACAGATATCGATCATATTGTGCCGGTGTAGTAGAAGGGGGGTACAGTGGGTCTGCATGCTGTGCGTGTGGAAGGTACTAAGGAGAAATTCATTGTGGCGGTAACATGCAGCGTTTGTAGGGCATTATTGTTGGAATCATACTTTCTGGGTGAAACGAGAGGGGAATCTAGGTGCTTCAGTATGAGGAAAATTACTTTGTAAGGGCTGCAAAGTTGTGAGATATGTGCTCATCAGAAATTCTGCTATGGGGCCCATCTTTTTCCCCTGGCATTCTACAGTTTAGCTCTCACACCTTCTTCACCACTTCATAGGATCTCTGCCACTTTGTAAGGAACTTGTTCTACTCTGCGGGCACTAACACAAGTACCTGGTCCCCAGGCTTAAATTGTCTCTCTTGAGCTGACCGATTGTACCCCATGGATTGTGCCTCGGGTGCCTTGAGGAGGTATTCTTTTCTCTGGCCCCTCACCTTGGGACCTCTATACAACAGATCATTTTCCAGATCACTTTTCAATGTTGCTGAGCTGGCCAATCCAAAAGTTGCCCTGCGACTACATGTCAGGGATATTGGCTTAAGGAAATGCTTCCTCATACTCCTCTCTAGCCAGTACAGAAAACTCACTGGCGACATGTGACCTGCCTATCATAGCGACTCCCGGAAGCATGCCAAACTACTGGGAGCCACCGTTTTACCGTTTTTATTGGTAACTTATTGGTACTTTTTATTCCAATTTGGGAGGCATGATTAGCAAGAAACTGCTATTTACTTTTTTTATGCCATTTACCATGTGGATAGGGTCAAGACAGCTTTATTCTTTGGGTCAGTACAATTACAATGATACCACATTTATATACTTTTTTTATGTTTTGCTGCTTTTACACACTAAAAACAATGCTATAGAAAAAATTGAAGGCTAAAGAAGGCTAGATACAGCAGACCACAAATGTGATATTACAAGTTTCATTTTAATTTGGTGAAACCTTCACTTTGTATTCTTCTTGGAGTGCCTATCACCTGGACTTTCATCTTCAATCAAGCTCTGCCAGATTTCTCCCTTGAGGTTTCTTCCTGTTGTAAACCAAATCAGCTGTACCCATTTACCTCTCGCATATGGGTGCATGGAGTTGTGTCCTGTATGTACTACCACACCAGGTGGGAAGATTTTATTTGAACGATCACTTCATTTTTACATATACAGTCATGGCCAAAGGTTTTAAGACTGACACCAAAATTATATTTCCACATGATCTGCTGCCCTCTGGTTTTTATTTGTGTTTGTCTGATGTTTATATCGCATACAGAAATATAATTGCAATCATATTACGAGTACCAAAAGGTTATATTGACAGTTAGAATGAGTTAATGCAGCAAGTCAATATTTGCAGTGTTGACCCTTCTTCAGGACCTCTGCAATTCTCCCTGGCATGCTCTCAATCAACTTCTGGACCAAATCCTGACTGATAGCAGTCCATTCTTGCATAATCAATGCTTGCATTTTGGCAGAATTTGTTGATTTTTGTTTGTCCACCCGTCTCTTGACGATTGACCACAAGTTCTCAATGGGATTAAGATCTGGGGAGTTTCCAGGCCATGGACCCAAAATCTCTATGTTTTGATCCCTGAACCATTTAGTTATCACCTTTGCTGTATGGCAAGGTGCTCCATCATGCTGGAAAAGGCATTGTTGAGCGCCAAACTGCTCTTGGACGGTTGGGAGAAGTTGCTCTTGGAGGACATTCTGGTAGCATTCTTTATTCATGGCTGTGTTTTTAGGCAAGACTGTGAGTGAGCCAATTCCCTTGGCTGAGAAGCAACCCCACACATGAATGGTTTCAGGATGCTTTACAGTTGGCATGAGACAAGACTGGTGGTAGCGCTCACCTCTTCTTCTCCGAATAAGCTGTTTTCCAGATGTCGCAAACAATCGAAAAGGGGATTCATCAGGGAAAATGACTTTACCCCAGTACTCAGCAGTCCACTCCCTGTACCTTTTGCAGAATATCAGTCGGTCCATGATGTTTTTTCTGGAGAGAAGTGGCTTCTTTGCTGCCCTCCTTGAAACAGGCCTTGCTCAAAGAGTCTCCACCTCACAGTGTGTGCAGAAGCACTCACCCCAGCCTGCTGCCATTCCTGAGCAAGCTTGGCACTGCTGGTAGTCAGATCCCGCGGCTTGGGCGCCCTGGAGCCTTTTGGACAACAATGGAAGCTCTTTCCTTGAAGTTCTTGATGATGCGATAGATTGTTGACTGAGGTGCAATCTTTGTAGCTGCGATACTCTTCCTGTTAGGCCATTTTTGTGCAGTGCTATGATGGCTGCACGTGTTTCTTTAGAGATAATCATGGTTAACTGAAGAGAAACAATGATACCAAGCACCAGCCTCCTTTTAAAGTGTCCAGTGGTGTCATACTTACTTAATCATGACTGATTGATTGCCAGCCCTGTCCTAATCAACACCCACACCTGTGTTAATGGAACAATCACGAAAACGATGTTAGCTGCTCCTTTTAAGGCAGGACTGCAATGATGTTGAAATGTGTTTTGGGGGTTAAAGTTCATTTTCTAGGCAAATATTGACTTTGCAAGTAATTGCTGTTAAGCTGATCACTCTTTATGACATTCTGGAGTATATGCAAATTGCCATTAGAAAAACTGAAGCAGTAGACTTTGTTAAAATTAATATTTGTATCATTCTCAAACCTTTTGGCCATGACTGTACTACTCTCAGAAAACACTATTTCCCTCTCTTTCCCTAAAGGAAATCTATTTCCTGATCATGAGCACACACCTCTATAGCTCTGGCGGGTTTGATTAGATGCACATGCTCAGCTTTTTATTAGAACCAGGAAATGGGCTAGGTTGGTGTTCAGTGTGCTGGGGAAAACAGCAATGTGTGGATTCTTTGGGAGCTGCAGAGTACCATTTGTTACTGACCAAACAGCCAGGAGAAGGACCTGGATTGCTGCATGGATGAGAGACTGTGGTCTGTATGTGGGAGGAATAAAAGACCTTTGATGTTGGCAGTCTCAGCCAGAAACTGAGAGGGAGAGGACTGTGATCTTAACTGGTGAACCTGCCTCGACATTACTTGTGTGCTGGTACTTGAACTGTTTATTTTCCTGTCATACCTTTGTTCCTGAAAGTTGCTGTTTTGTTTTTGTAACCACTGGAGTCTTATGAAAGCAGTAAAACTTCAGATGTCTAAAGCAGACTGCATTTCCTGTGTGAACGCTACAGACTACAAGAGAGATGGAATCTCTACAGTACCATACTGATGCTTTGGACACTACTAATATTGTGTCTCTCTCTCTAATGGATTTCTTCTTTTGTTTCAGCCTAATGATGGTCTGTTTTTCTTCTATTAGAAGCTCTTTTGACCGCATGTTATGGGTTCTAAGCAACATCTTACAAATCCAAATGCCACACCTGGAAACTGCTCCAGACCTGCCTAATTGATGATTGATAAACGAGGGAACAGCCCATGCAAACCATTAAAGAGCATTTGAGATAAATGTTCTAATACTTTTGGTTCCTTGAAATAGATACAACTACATATTAAAGTGCTGCAATTCCTAAACCATTACTCTAAATAGGATGTGGGTAAACTCAAACTAAAGCAGACAGTCTAAATTTTAAGTCTATATTGATTATATAAAATGCATCTTGAAAATGTGTTGGTAAACAGCTAAACTGGCAAAACTTGTTTTACTGTCCAAATATATCTCAACCTAACTGTATATTGCAGTCATTAAATTACATAGCACTGTGTACTTACAATTTCTCATTTTGCCTTTCTACCCAATTAATTCTTCTGTTTTCCATTAGATCTGACATCACGTGATTAAAAACAGACTAGCTGAATCCTTCTGAGGTATATGCAGAATCAGAAAGTCTCTTGCTCCTGCATGGGTCATTTCCCTCTTTAACTCCTGACCCAACTGTTCCCCTGCTCCCACCTACCAGGGACTTTGAAGTGATGACTCATACAAGGAAAAAGAGACTTTCTGATTCTACATAGAGCTTAAAGGATTAAACCCATCAGTTTTTAATCATGTGATGTCATGGACTTAATGGAAAGGAGATGCATTAACTGAATAGAAGGGAAGATTTAACAATCGCAAGTACACAGGGCTATATAATATGATTAAATGCAATCTTAAAATTAAAATTTTGATGGGAATTTCTCTTTAAGATTTGCCCCGAGTACAATTTGCTAATTAAAAACATGAAAAATAGCGCTGTACTTACTTTCTCCAGGTGTCTGATGCTAGTTGTGGCGTTGTCATCACATCAACAGCCAGTGACCTCACTGTCTCTGCCAGTGTAGAAAGTACACCTTGCTGATAGTCGCTAAGAACACTCATGGGCTGCGGTGCTGTCTGTATAATGTCAGCATCACAGACACCAAGAGCAGTGGTGGAGATTCGACTGAACCCAAGGAAGGAGATCATAGTACTTTTTTATATAATAAACTGCGTTCCTGGACAAAATTTAAACTCTTCCCCACAGTATTATTTCAACACCGAATCACATTTTTATTTGGAAGCTGAATGGCAGCATTCACCTTCTATTCTTGTTGCCATGGGACCAATTTAAAAAAAAAAAAAAAAAAAAAAAAAAAACCATTCCAGTAGGGCATACATAGAAATCACTAATATTGCTAGCAACATCAGTAAATGTACATATCGCTCTATACTTCGAAACTTGGTGGTTTGAACAACCAGTACGAGGTAAAGGAAGCAAATTATCTATAAAAAGCTCCAAAGACTTCATCTCCATAAGGCCAAACCTTTATGTCTTACCTGGTAATCAATAGAAAAAATATTAACGACCAAGGAGTGAGTGCTCAAGTAGGGTTACCTGGTAATCAGGTTTAAAACCATGCACCACAGTCTACAAGTACAATTAGGTAAATGCACTATTAGAAAAAGTGATGAGGAAAGAAACCGGAAGACCACAAGGTACAAACTAATCAACTTACCTTCCATTGACCTTGGCCATCTTAAAGGTAATTGGAAATCTACGATATGTATAACGCTTGCCGGCTGCAGAAAAATAAAACAAATCGATTCAATCAACTTATTGCAGCTTATAGCCTTCCTTTATTTCAAAGCTGACCCCTGTTCTAAACACAAGCAGACATCCCTAACCTTTCCACTCTCGATAGGATACTCATTCTCTAAGTTCTTCTAACCATCTACCATAATTTAATAAAAAAAAAAAAAAAAAAAAAAAGAAGAATAAAAGACATTTAATGATCATCAACCGAATAGCATCATTGCCACATGTACATAATAGAGGAGAACAAAAGAGATACAATACAGATTATGATCATTGTGGTGCCTTTCATACAAGTATCCACTCCTAGTCTCTGTTGTACCTGTTCCTGCTAGTCCTTCATACCCCGTTGTAGCTTAGGAGCCTCCTTCCAAAAAGAGGAGATTGCATCTCACCATTAGCCAGGAACATAACATAAAATAACCCCTGACACAAAGAATGCAAATGTTCAGGAACAGTCCGACACCACTTGTATAAGCTGTAGACACATGTGAGCTTCCATTATCAGATAGAACTGGCTCTATGTAAAAAGGGATCGAATCATGAACACTGCACAATGGTCACAGGATACATGTGACCACAGCACCGGATAAAAGAATGACAGCAAAATGTTACTACACAAACATTCAAGCTAGTCCAAATACTATCCTCTTAGGCACCAAGCCATTTTTCACCTTTAAGGATCTCAACATTTTTTCATGTTGCCTCCTTGCACTCCAACAGCAAAACCTGTTTATTCGACAAAGCTCTATAGTTTCTTTCATAAAGTACCAATAGGCTGAAATATATTTGGCAGCATTTACCCTTCATTGTTTGGGAAAGGTAGAGTAGGAAAATACATATTTAAAAAAAAAGGGTACATTTTTATGTTTCACATTCCTCTTACATTGAAGACCTGTCCATGAAATATGTCATCAACACAAGACCATGAGTAGTGATGAGCGAGTGGTAAGATCTCCGGGTTCAGCTAGTTCTAACCGAATACAGTGTCACCACAACTTTCATCGATCATCCCTCTGAAAACTAAATAAATGATTTCCATAGAAAACTACAGTTAGGGCCAGAAATATTTGGACAGTGACACAATTTTCGCGAGTTGGGCTCTGCATGCCACCACATTGGATTTGAAATGAAACCTCTACAACAGAATTCAAGTGCAGATTGTAACGTTTAATTTGAAGGGTTGAACAAAAATATTTGATAGAAAATGTAGGAATTGTACACATTTCTTTACAAACACTCCACATTTTAGGAGGTCAAAAGTAATTGGACAAATAAACATAACCCAAACAAAATATTTTTATTTTCAATGTTTTGTTGCGAATCCTTTGGAGGCAATCACTGCCTTAAGTCTGGAACCCATGGACATCGCCAAACGCTGGGTTTCCTCCTTCTTAATGCTTTGCCAGGCCTTTACAGCCGCAGCCTTCAGGTCTTGCTTGTTTGTGGGTCTTTCCGTCTTAAGTCTGGATTTGAGCAAGTGAAATGCATGCTCAATTGGGTTTAGATCTGGTGATTGACTTGGCCATTGCAGAATGTTCCACTTTTTTGCACTCATGAACTCCTGGGTAGCTTTGGCTGTATGCTTGGGGTCATTGTCCATCTGTACTATGAAGCGCCGTCCAATCAACTTTGCAGCATTTGGCTGAATCTGGGCTGAAAGTATATCCCGGTACACTTCAGAATTCATCCGGCTACTCTTGTCTGCTGTTATGTCATCAATAAACACAAGTGACCCAGTGCCATTGAAAGCCATGCATGCCCATGCCATCACGTTGCCTCCACCATGTTTTACAGAGGATGTGGTGTGCCTTGGATCATGTGCCATTCCCTTTCTTCTCCAAACTTTTTTCTTCCCATCATTCTGGTACAGGTTGATCTTTGTCTCATCTGTCCATAGAATACTTTTCCAGAACTGAGCTGGCTTCTTGAGGTGTTTTTCAGCAAATTTAACTCTGGCCTGTCTATTTTTGGAATTGATGAATGGTTTGCATCTAGATGTGAACCCTTTGTATTTACTGTCATGGAGTCTTCTCTTTACTGTTGACTTAGAGACAGATACACCTACTTCACTGAGAGTGTTCTGGACTTCAGTTGATGTTGTGAACGGGTTCTTCTTCACCAAATAAAGTATGCGGCGATCATCCACCACTGTAGTCATTCGTGGACGCCCAGGCCTTTTAGAGTTCCCAAGCTCACCAGTCAATTCCTTTTTTCTCAGAATGTACCCAACTGTTGATTTTGCTACTCCAAGCATGTCTGCTATCTCTCTGATGGATTTTTTCTTTTTTTTCAGCCTCAGGATGTTCTGCTTCACCTCAATTGAGGGTTCCTTTGACCGCATGTTGTCTGGTCACAGCAACAGCTTCCAAATGCAAAACCACACACCTGGAATCTACCCCTGACCTTTTAACTACTTCATTGATTACAGGTTAACGAGGGAGACGCCTTCAGAGTTAATTGCAGCCCTTAGAGTCCATTGTCCAATTACTTTTGGTCCCTTGAAAAAGAGGAGGCTATGCATTACAGAGCTATAATTCCTAAACCCTTTCTCCGATTTGGATGTGGAAACTCTCATATTGCAGCTGGGAGTGTGCACTTTCAGCCCATATTATATATATAATTGTATTTCTGAACATGTTTTTGTAAACAGCTAAAATAACAAAACTTGTGTCACTGTCCAAATATTTCTGGCCCTAACTGTATGTAAAATCAATTTGTTTTAGACACTCCAAAACACATTAAAAAAAAGACAAAAAAATTAGCATTTTATAGAGAATTTTAGATAGCGGTTAATACTAGACTCACTCAGAAATGACTGTAAAATGAATATGAAAGACTAATGTAAAGAATACATAAACATTTAACTTGGTATTTTATTTTTATAAACACTCTTTTTGGCATATGGAAGGGGAGAGAGGGGTGCACATATTTTTTTGGAAGGTGAATCACTAGGTCACCATTTTAAATAGCAAAATTAGCAGCGATGCATCTATGTAAACCGACGAAGACTGAGCGCCACGTCACACACACATCTGTGCAGATATTGGTCACAGATGCAATGAAATCATGGACACATAGTATACAAATGGAACAATATATCCATGATTTCACTGCAACCAGAGATCTGTGACCAATATCTGCACAATTATCTGTGTGTGTGACGTGGCCCTTAGACGGCCGTCACACACTACGATTTTGTGAGGGAACTCAATAACGATCTCAGGGGTGAGCGCTCCTGGACACATCGTTAGTGAGGTGTCACATGTATAGATATCGTTCAGGACGCAGCAGCGATGTTATGTGCAGGTATCATTCACACAACCAGCGACCGATGCTTGTCAATGTTGTGAATAGCCGAAATCATAAAGGAGATCGGTTATGGCAGCGTCACACAGAACGATGCAGCAGATTGCATGATCGACCGTCTGATATGGGGTCCGGTTCTCATATCTGTGATTAACGATCAGATCACTTATCGCTTGTAAGATCGACCTGTCACACGCAACGACGTCGGAGCAGCGACTAAAAATCTGCGACATTTAGACACATTTTTCATGGAAAGAAAAAATTTGAAGACAACCGAAACGGATGATAACCGATGTCAACGAATACTGAGGTATCACGGTACTTTGAACTGTTTAAGTATTCATTACAAATAATGAATCCAATTTAAGTCAATGGGGAGCTCACTCACATACGAATACTGAACCACTTCAAAGTATTCGGTTAGAGCAATCGGAACCCGAAGATCTTACTACTCGCCCATCACTAACATGAGGTCCAGAATCCGGTGCCCCATAAATCCGGTGTTATCACTGCTTAGTGGCAACTGCCTGGTCCTGCTTGATTCAGTATTGCCGTGTAAAGTTCCTCTTGTAGCAAAACAACCCCACAACATGATGTGGCCTCCCTCATGTTTCACAGTTGGGATGGTGTTCTTAAGCTTCCAACTTTCTCACTTTCTCCTCCAAACGTAAAGATGGTCATTATGGCCAAACAGTTCAATTTTTGTTTCGCCAGACTACAGGACATGTCTCCAAAAATGTAGGTCTTTGTTTCTGTGTGCATTTGCAAAAATTAATCTGTCTTTGCTATGTTTCTTTTGAAGTAATGGCTTCTTCCTGGCAGAGTGGCCTCTCAGCTCACGTTTCACTGTGGATAATTACACAATCTTACCAGCTTCCACCATTATCTTCACAAGGTATTTTGCTTTTGTCCTTTGGTTGATATGCACATGCCGAAACAAAGCATGTTCAGCTCTGGGACATAGAACCCATCTTCTTCCTGAGTGGTATGATAGCTGGACATTCCCATCTTGTTTGGTCTTGCATATAATTGTTTGTACAGATGAACAATGCATCTTCAAGTATTTGGAAATTATACCCAAGGATGAACTACACTTGTGCAAGCCAACAATTCTCTTCCCGAGATCTTGGCTGATTTCTTTAGACCTTTCTCATGAACGCGAATCTTCATTGGGCAAGGTGATGATGGTGGAACTTTTGCTTGGCGTCGTTCCAATGAGATTTATAAAGATGACTGCCAGAAGAGAACATGCTAATTTCCACAGTCATTGATGATATGGGGCTGCATGTCCGGTAAAGGCACTGGGGAGATGGCATCTTCAATAAATGTCCAAGTTTACATTGATATTTTGGACACTTCTTATCCTATCAATTGAAAGAATATTTGGGGATGATGAAATCATTTATCAAGATGATAATGCATCCTGCCATAGAACAAAAACTATGAAAACATTCCTTGAAAGAAGACACATAAGGTCAATGTCATGGCCTGCAAATAGTCCAGATCTAGATCCAATTGAAAATCTTTGGTGGAAGTTGAAGAAAATGGTCCATGACAAGGCTCAAACCTGCAAAGCTGATCTGGCAACAACAATCAGAGAAAGTTAAGCCAGATTGATGATGAGTAGTGTTTATCACTCATTAAGTCCATGCCTCAGAGACTGCAAGCTGTTATAAAAGCCAGAGGTGGTGAAACAAAATACTAGTAATGTATTTGAGTGTTGTTTTATTTGTTTCTTTGTCATGATTCCATAATTTTTTCCTCAGAATTGAGTGATGCCATAATATTTCCCCCTGCTTGGTCAACAAAAGAAACCATTACTTGCTAGCACATTTTTTATTTCAAGATTTTCTTTAGTGTTTCTTCAAGGCAGAGAGTTGCCATTTGAAATGACTTTAGTTTTGTACAATGTCTGTGATCTGCAACAACTGAATGGACATCCTCCGAGCCAGGTGATTCCATAATTTTTGCCAGGGGTTGTATAGCCTGAGAATTTTGTACCTTAGCTGTTCTCCCAGTTTTTGACTCTGACCTTTGCATGGATTATTGACCCTTCTACTGCCTGATGATTTTGTAGCTTTGCTGCCCTCCTGGTTTTGACCCGGACTTTCGGGTCCTATTAATATTCCCTTCCTGGCGACCTTCCTGCTCCGGTCCGCTGCTAATCATAGGCAGCTACCTCCTGAGCTCCGCTGTAATTTCAGATCCCTGTATAGGGGTAAAGGGTCTCTGATTTTCTCAGGGTGCTGTCTTACCAGCAGGTCAGCCTCGTAGCTGATGGTCGTCACAGTATGTAAACTTGTGACTTTGCAGGAAGTAATAAAAATGCATTAAAGGGAACCTGACCCCTAAAAAAAATCAGCTGCCAGACCATTTATACCCGTCCCTGCACCTCCAGGAATGCATTGTAGGCATCCCTTTGTGTAAAAAAAGTGTATTTGTAAAGTATGTAAAAGTGCTTTTATTACCTTCCTTTCTGTGGCTTCTCAGTGCTTGAGAAGTCACACAGGGCGTTCCCTGTGGCTTCTCAGCGCCGCATTCAGATCAATTATTCAAGCCCAGATGGGCGTGCTAATGTATTGTGAGCTCCCTCACCCTGCTCCATGGGCGGTATAGGCTGTATGACACAAATCGCGTCATATCCATATCATTGGACTTCGCGCTGCGCATTGCGCATGTGCGAGTTTGCTCTACGGCAGCTAGTCTGGGATTGGCTGCCGCAGAGCAAACTCAAGCATGCGCAGCGCAAAATCCTATGATATAGATATGACGCGATTTGCCCTGTGTGACTTCTCAAGCACTGAGAAGCCACAGAAAGGAAGGTAATAAAAGCACTTTTACATACTTTACAAATACACTTTTTTTACACAAAGGGATGCCTACAATGCATTCCTGGAGGTGCAGGGACAGGTATAAATGGTCTGGCGGCTGATTTTTAGGTGTCAGGTTCCCTTTAAAAACACTCTCCTCATTAATCTTTCATTTGGCAAATATAAAGTATGGTAATTCTAGAAAATTGACCTAAAATTGGGAAAGGTTTATTCTGACGTCAGTGAAAAAAACATGCACATGTGCTTTTTTATATAGTGTATGTAAACTTCTGGTTTCATCACACACAGTGACTGCTGCAGGCTGTGTGCACACTACATAATACAGCCTGCTGAGAGCTGTATGTACAAGACAAAAATAAACAGCCAATACTCCCTAACATACAAGGTGAACAGGTGCTAAACTGAATATAAACACAATATTACAAAAAGAGTTGCACTCTGTAATGCTTAATAATGAAAATATGATGGCATGCTGGATGAGAATACTATTTACACGAAGGATTTACAGATATGATAGTCAGATATGCAAATACAGGAGAAGAACAACAAGTATTCGCAAACATACAAAAGTCAATTATCAATCTCCATATTAGGCCTTGGTTGCAGTCTCAGCACGTGGGAGACGATGTGGAGCCAGGGGCTTTCTTGGTTACTTCCAGCATGTAACATGACGTGACCTCCCTGGCAGTGAACACTGAAACAATATGGTGGATATCTTTTATACCCTCACTTGACCAAATCATTGATGAACTCATGTGGGGGCTGTCGGTGGGATGGGCTCAGAACTACAGAGAAGTATGAAATTCCAGCTTTCTGTATCTCTTTGCCCCTGGGTTTCCCAAGCAAGAGATATTGCCGTCATGTTTCTATTATGAATTTTACTGTTTATAGATAGGAAACATGATGTGTATACTGTCTTCCAGTGACTGGTCATTAATATGAAGTTGATAGGCATGTCACAGTTTCAGGGAAAATAAGTATATGCTCCTTCCAATATCCTGAGATTGAAAATATGCCTGCCATATTTATGGGAACTACATACACCCCAATATGTAAACTTTTCCCTTGGAGTCTACACGTCTGATTATTTTTGCGGCTCAGGCACTCAGTAGGGGGGCTCCATCCTGTCAGCGACAAATTGTCCCAGCTACTTAAAGTATAACCGCTGTTTAAATTTTTATTTAATAACTAACAGTAGAGCTCGGTGTTGCCCAGGCATAATGCCCATATATGGTAGTAATGCACATATATGTTAATATCGCCCATATATAGTAATGTATGTGTATGTATCATAGCTCCAAATATCCAAGGAGAAAAAAGCCAGGCGGCACTCGACGATTTTCTATGATTCTTTTATTAGTCTAGTAACATACAAGACTTATTCCAGCGGGGAGAGGGAGTGGGGAGCACGGACAGAGGCTGCCGTTTCGCGGGACAATGCAGCCTTCATGGGTCCAGGAACTGATGCAGGCAGCAAAGTGGGTGTGGCTATGTGGAGTTGGTGTGGCTTCAAGTGGGTATGCCTGTGGAGTCGGCATGGCTAATGCCACATATATAAACACACAGACATACATACATACTCAGCTTTATATATTAGATCAGTGGTCACCAACCTTTTTTGACCCGGGGACCGGCTTCACGCAAGACCATTCTTCAGTGGCCCGACTGGGGGCGGGGCTTTGGTCATATTGGGCAGGTCTATGGGGAAGGGGTAGAGTTTAGAACCCTTTTTCCCCAAAAGATGCAGTACATACTATTTTCAGGGGATGTCTTATTTTTCCATCCCCTTGCAGCCCCCAACATGGTATCCAAGTCATCCTCTTGCAGCACACAATATCCCTATCATCCCCTTGTAGCCCCCAATACCATATCCCCATTCATAATCCTCTTGCAGCCCCCCCATCCTCCTCTTGCAGACCCCTATCCTATCCTCCTCTTGCAGCCCGCTCAGTCACTGCTCCCTCGCACCTGCAGAATTACGTCACCTCTCTGCCTGTTCTCTTTCTCTGCTGTGTGCATAGATGCACGTGGGAAGCCATCGGCCAATCACAGTGCAGCAGCCGGGCCAGTTACAGAACAACAGCCACTAGCCAATCAGGACCCAGCTGCTGCACAATGATTGGCCCGACTTCTGCAATGTGATTGGCCGAAAGCTTCTAATGTAGATCTATGTACACAGCTGAGGAAAACACTAGAGAGGCGACGTAGTGTTGTAGGTGCGGGGGAGCGGTGACTCAAAGGGAGGCGGGCAGCATCCACTGCTCCGAGCCGCAGCAGAGCACACTGTTTATTGCTGGTCTGCAGGGGCACGGATCGGCACGCAGATCCCCGCGGCCCGATCCTGGTCCGCGGCCCGATTGTTGGGGACCCCTGTATTAGATAATATAGAGCAAGTGATTTTTATAGACTTTCAAATATACTTCATTAGTAAATACTGGTTGGTTACCGTTCATAAACCTTCCACAAAGTGTCCTCACCACATTGTGTGTGTCAAGCAGACATACATTTATTATCACACAGATCTGTCTTCAGTAAATACGGTGCATGTATCCATGCAAGGACACTGCGGATGTGGCCTACGCTGAATGCAGCTGGTGAGGAAACAATGTATCAGATTACAGCACAGAGCTAAGCAACATCAGGATGTAAACTCCTCTCTACAAGCTTCTCTGACCTGTCATCTGGCTCCACACAGTTCAGTCACAATATGTTAACCCCTTGTCTGCTTGTTCCCCACACAGCTCACAATCTCTGATCTTGTCCTTTCTGTGCTATCACATTACACCCCATCAGCTGCTGACCACACCCACGCAGACAAAATGCAGCTTTTAAAAGAGCACAGAAAAATGAGAGAAAATAAGTCACATGGCACAAAAAAAGCTACCCCGATATATACGCTTATAAAAACTTACAGTAAAAATCCATGGAGGCGGGCCCTTGTACTTGAGGCAGCTCGTCCACGGGGACATTTCATGCACACTGCGCCTCTGTACCGCCATTGTACTCGCCGCCTCGCTTGTGCCATTCATGAAATCCTCGCTCTGCTCGTCCTTGTGGTGTTGACACAAGCGCAGAGCGAGGTTGAGGTGCATGCCCCGCCTCCCGCTATGACGTCCTCTCATTTCCCCGTCCTGCTCCATAGCATAGCACAACACGGAGAAGGGTAGGGAAATGAGAGGACGCCATAGCGGGAGGCGGGGCATGCACCTCAACCTCGCTCTGCACTTGCGTCAACACCACGAGGACGGACAGAGGAGGATTTCATGAATGGCATGAGCGGAGGCGGCGAGGACATGAGCGGTATAGAGGCGCAGGGGGTGTGAAATGCCCCCATGGACGAGCTGCCTCAAGCACAAGGGCCCACCTCCATGTGTTTTTACTGTAAGTTTTTATAAACCTCTATATCAGGATAGCAGCCCCACAGAGCCATGGGGGACCCCCTTGCCTGAATGCAGCAGACATGCTGCATTCAGTGCTGGACTTAGATTCTAATCCATGGGGGTGGGGACAGGTCCTCTTTAAATTACTCATTATGTACTAAATCATAGAACACCAAGTAAAACTGTTACTGAAAAAGACAAAATTTGGCATTATTTGGTTTAGAAAAACAACGGCTTAAATGCAATGTTATTACAAGGTACAAATATATGGAGGGACAGTATAGAAATCTTAACAATCATCTTTTTACACCAAAACCTGCGATGGGGACAAGGGATCATCCTCTATATCTAGAGGAAGTAAGGTTTAAAGGGAACCTGTCAGGTCCTCTGTGCACACACCTATAATCCCTGACTAACAGTCCCAGCATGTACTAGCATACATAAATATTTAGAAAAATTATTTCTAAAGACAGTTTATGAGATGCTAATTAGGGCTTGACTAGTTGAGTGGGCGTTCGATCCCAGACTAGTTGGCTCACTTAGCATGATTAGATGTTTTCCACAATTCTGGCCATACGCAGTGAGTCTATCCGAAGGCGGGTAGCATACACTGGCCGTCTGAGAAGCTCAATGCCGGCTTTGAAGAGCAGTGCCGATGACGCTGGCTGTGTAATGCATGTAGAGCGTGATAACATGCTAAGTGTGCTGACTAGTCTGGGAACTGAACGCTCCTTCGACTAGTCAAAGCCTTAATTAGTATCTAATACATTGACAGCTTCCCTTTAATCATAATCACAGACAATGATTCTTTACTGTAAGAGCAATGAGACAATGGAACTCTCTAGTACATAACGCTGTAATGGTTGATTTAAAGGGGAACAAATGTTTGTACTGTCCCTGCTTTATTTAGATCGCTTATGAATCAATAAAATCATATCTTCTCCTCAGCACTCATGCCTCCCTTAGGGGACATAGAAATTCAGCTTCATGCTGTTGTGGAGAGCAGGAGGTGTCGGGGGCATGGATTCTGGGGGTTCCAGGATCATCTTAATGTCCTGCCCCTCACACTTCTGTATGGGCAGGGGGCGTGGCCGCCACACTACAATCCTGTCATACGAAACTTTCTATGGATTGTCACTGTCTTCAGTCTCAGCAAAGCATCCAGACGTCTCTGCAGCATCTGTTAGATATGGTATAAATCCCAAGGTTCCATTATCATGGGCAGTATGTACTGTGACCATGGGGCTGGCAGCCACGCTATCTGTTCATACAGGGGGCTGGAATGTAGGATGATCCTGGAATCTCGAGGGTCCATGCCCCCGACACACCTCCTGCTCTCACCAGCAGTATGAGGCTGATTTTCTCTGTGCCCTGAGGAAGGGGTGAGTGCTGAGGAGCAGATATGAATTTATTGAATTATAAGCAATATATAGATCCTAGAACTGCAGTGTACAGCTCTACTACATCATGTAGAAGAGCAGGGACAGTACCAAAAAATGTATCTCCCCGGAGTTCCCCTTTAAGCAGTTTTTGAAATCCAAGTATGATAACAGTGCCCAAAGGAGCAGTAAGAGGTGATACAGAAGGGCTGTAAGATTGGCAGAGGGGTGTATGATTAGCAATATAATTACTTCCATCAATAGAGCAAGTACCAGAAATACCATTGTGTAATCCCATATAGGACACTGACACAACACCTCCCAAGACCCCTGCCGCACACACAGCTGACACGCAGGACAGGACGCCTGCCGCACACACAGCAGACACGCAGGACAGGACGCCTGCCGCACACACAGCAGACACGCAGGACAGGACGCCTGCCGCACACACAGCAGACACGCAGGACAGGACGCCTGCCGCACACACAGCAGACACGCAGGACAGGACGCCTGCCGCACACACAGCAGACACGCAGGACAGGACGCCTGCCGCACACACAGCAGACACGCAGGACAGGACGCCTGCCGCACACACAGCAGACACGCAGGACAGGACGCCTGCGCACCACAGCAGACACGCAGGACAGAGCTGCGCACACACAGCAGACACGCAGGACAGGACGCCTGCCGCACACACAGCAGACACGCAGGACAGGACGCCTGCCGCACACACAGCAGACACGCAGGACAGGACGCCTGCCGCACACACAGCAGACAGCAGGACAGGACGCCTGCCGCACACACAGCAGACAGGCAGGACAGGACGCCTGCCGCACACACAGCAGACAGGCAGGACAGGACGCCTGCCGCACACACAGCAGACAGGCAGGACAGGACGCCTGCCGCACACACAGCAGACAGGCAGGACAGGACGCCTGCCGCACACACAGCAGACAGGCAGGACAGGACGCCTGCCGCACACACAGCAGACAGGCAGGACAGGACGCCTGCCGCACACACAGCTGACAGGCAGGACAGGACGCCTGCCGCACACACAGCTGACAGGCAGGACAGGACGCCTGCCGCACACACAGCTGACAGGCAGGACAGGACGCCTGCCGCACACACAGCTGACAGGCAGGACAGGACGCCTGCCGCACACACAGCTGACAGGCAGGACAGGACGCCTGCCGCACACACAGCTGACAGGCAGGACAGGACGCCTGCCGCACACACAGCTGACAGCAGGACAGGACGCCTGCCGCACACACAGCTGACGCAGGACAGGACGCCTGCCGTACACACAGCTGACACGCAGGACAGGACGCCTGCCGTACACACAGCTGACACGATGACACGCCTGCCGTACAACAGCTGACAGCAGACGCCTGCCGTACTACAGCTGACACCGACGCTGCCGAATACAGCTGACAGCAGGACGCCTGCCGTACATACAGCTGACACGCAGGACGCGCTGCCGACATACAGCTGACACGCAGGACAGGACGCCTGCCGCACATACAGCTGACACGCAGGACAGGACCTGCCGCACATACAGCTGACACGCAGGACAGGACGCTGCCGCACACACAGCTGACACGCAGGACAGGACGCTGCCGCACACACAGCTGACACGCAGGACAGGACGCCTGCCGCACACACAGCTGACACGCAGGACAGGACGCCTGCCGCACACACAGCTGACACGCAGGACAGGACGCCTGCCGCACACACAGCTGACACGCAGGACAGGACGCCTGCCGCACACACAGCAGACACGCAGGACAGGACGCCTGCCGCACACACAGCAGACACGCAGGACAGGACGCCTGCCGCACACACAGCAGACACGCAGGACAGGACGCCTGCCGCACACACAGCAGACACGCAGGACAGGACGCCTGCCGCACACACAGCAGACACGCAGGACAGGACGCCTGCCGCACACACAGCAGACAGGCAGGACAGGACGCCTGCCGCACACACAGCAGACAGGCAGGACAGGACGCCTGCCGCACACACAGCAGACAGGCAGGACAGGACGCCTGCCGCACACACAGCAGACAGGCAGGACGCCTGCCGTACATACAGCTGACACGCAGGACGCCTGCCGCACACACAGCTGACACGCAGGACAGGACGCCTGCCGTACATACAGCTGACACGCAGGACGCCTGCCGCACATACAGCTGACACGCAGGACAGGACGCCTGCCGCACATACAGCTGACACGCAGGACAGGACGCCTGCCGCACATACAGCTGACACGCAGGACAGGACGCCTGCCGCACATACAGCTGACAGGCAGGACAGGACGCCTGCCGCACACACAGCTGACAGGCAGGACGCCTGCCGTACATACAGCTGACACGCAGGACGCCTGCCGCACACACAGCTGACACGCAGGACAGGACGCCTGCCGTACATACAGCTGACACGCAGGACGCCTGCCGCACATACAGCTGACACGCAGGACAGGACGCCTGCCGCACATACAGCTGACACGCAGGACAGGACGCCTGCCGCACATACAGCTGACACGCAGGACAGGACGCCTGCCGCACATACAGCTGACACGCAGGACAGGACGCCTGCCGCACATACAGCTGACACGCAGGACGCCTGCCGTACATACAGCTGACACGCAGGACAGGACGCCTGCCGCACATACAGCTGACACGCAGGACAGGACGCCTGCCGCACATACAGCTGACACGCAGGACGCCTGCCGTACATACAGCTGACACGCAGGACAGGACGCCTGCCGTACACACGGCTGACACGCAGGACAGGACGCCTGCCGCACATACAGCTGACACGCAGGACAGGACGCGTGCCGCACATACAGCTGACACGCAGGACAGGACGCCTGCCGCACATACAGCTGACACGCAGGACAGGACGCGTGCCGCACATACAGCTGACACGCAGGACAGGACGCCTGCCGCACATACAGCTGACACGCAGGACAGGACGCCTGCCGCACATACAGCTGACACGCAGGACGCCTGCCGTACATACAGCTGACACGCAGGACAGGACGCCTGCCGTACACACGGCTGACACGCAGGACAGGACGCCTGCCGTACACAAGGCTGACACGCAGGACAGGACGCGTGCCGCACATACAGCTGACATGCAGGACAGGACGCCTGCCGCCCATACAGCTGACACGCAGGACAGGACGCCTGCCGTACACACGGCTGACACGCAGGACAGGACGCCTGCCGCCCATACGGCTGACACGCAGGACAGGACGCCTGCCGCACATACAGCTGACACGCAGGACAGGACGCCTGCCGTACATACAGCTGACACGCAGGACAGGACGCCTGCCGTACATACAGCTGACACGCAGGACAGGACGCCTGCCGTACATACAGCTGACACGCAGGACAGGACGCCTGCCGCACATACAGCTGACACGCAGGACAGGACGCCTGCCGCACATACAGCTGACACGCAGGACAGGACGCCTGCCGCACATACAGCTGACACGCAGGACGCCTGCCGTACATACAGCTGACACGCAGGACAGGACGCCTGCCGTACACACGGCTGACACGCAGGACAGGACGCCTGCCGTACACAAGGCTGACACGCAGGACAGGACGCGTGCCGCACATACAGCTGACATGCAGGACAGGACGCCTGCCGCCCATACAGCTGACACGCAGGACAGGACGCCTGCCGTACACACGGCTGACACGCAGGACAGGACGCCTGCCGCCCATACGGCTGACACGCAGGACAGGACGCCTGCCGCACATACAGCTGACACGCAGGACAGGACGCCTGCCGTACATACAGCTGACACGCAGGACAGGACGCCTGCCGTACATACAGCTGACACGCAGGACAGGACGCCTGCCGTACATACAGCTGACACGCAGGACAGGACGCCTGCCGCACATACAGCTGACACGCAGGACAGGACGCCTGCCGCACATACAGCTGACACGCAGGACAGGACGCCTGCCGCACACACAGCAGACACGCAGGACAGGACGCCTGCCGCACACACAGCAGACACGCAGGACAGGACGCCTGCCGCACATACAGCAGACACGCAGGACAGGACGCCTGCCGCACACACAGCAGACACGCAGGACAGGACGCCTGCCGCACACACAGCTGACACGCAGGACAGGACGCCTGCCGCACACACAGCAGACACGCAGGACAGGACGCCTGCCGCACACACAGCAGACACGCAGGACAGGACGCCTGCCGCACACACAGCAGACACGCAGGACAGGACGCCTGCCGCACACACAGCTGACACGCAGGACAGGACGCCTGCCGTACATACAGCTGACACGCAGGACGCCTGCCGCCCATACAGCTGACACGCAGGACAGGACGCCTGCCGCACATACAGCTGACACGCAGGACAGGACGCCTGCCGTACACACAGCTGACACGCCGGGCGCCAGCCGTACAGATGTTCTGCTGACAGGTCGGATCACATATTGGACACAGCCCTCCAGCCCCGCGTTCACACAGCCGCCACACACAGAGAGCGCTCCCCACCTTCAGTCCACCCCTCCTCTGCTCGTCTGCTGTCAAATCTGCCGGTTTCCCATGGCAACGGCAAATGACGTAATTCCGTCGCCCGTCTCGTAATTTGAACGTCAGAAGCCGGCTCTCCGCCATCTTGGTAGAGGCGGAAGTTATGTGAGGGCGGTCTCCACTCCCCCCCAGTCTATGTATGTGGCTGTGGCTGCACGGAGTGGATGACCTGTCTAATGCAGGCTGTACAGTGTAAGACGAAATGTCAGAATAGTGCGTTTTCTGTGTTTCCCCTTTACTTCAGACATTTTTGAAGCAGTGTTTTGTTAGTATAGAAAAGCTGCCCTGAAAAAGACTGCTGGGATTTCCCTGTTTGTTTTCAGGCTCTTCATAAAACCCTATAGGGAAAATGCCCAGTTCACACAGTTATTACACACAGAGCCGGAGTTTACATGCCATCACAGTTATTGTTATTAAATTATATAGCGCCATTAGATTCCATGGCGCTTTACATGATGAAAGGACAGCGCAGGTACATGTGTGTGGACGGTCTAGGGAGGGGCCCTGTCCACGAGGGCTCGCACTCTATGGGTACCGTTACACGGAGCAATATTGCTAGCAATTTCACTGCCAATTTGCTGGTTGCAGTGAAATCATGGACACATTGTTCTATTTTGTTGCTGTGTACAAATGTAACAATGTGTCCATGATTTCACTGCAACCAGCAAATTGCCAGTGAAATAGCTAGCAATATTGCCGCATGTGACAGTACCCTATGAGTTTACCTTAGATAATGTTTTTTGCATAAAAAGTGCTTAGACTACATGGCAATATAGCCAGACAGCCGTGAATCTGTGTATCTCCATGGTCTGCTGCAGAATTTTTATTTTTTATTCAAGTGAACCTGTCACTAGATTTTTGTGTATAAGGCTCCATTCACACTGTGTGTTTTTGGTCATCAGCTGATGAAGGTGCCAGGATAGGTGCCGAAACGCGTACGTGAATAAAGGAGATTTTTGCTTTGGAACCATTGCCTTCCTTGTGACTACTTGGAGACATCCATCGCTTGGGATTCCACCGAGACAGCAGTGCGGACCGTGACACACCATCTTCCCTATATAGGAGATATTTAAAGAGCTATCCATTCACACTACACAATTGCAATGGCGTCATGTATTAGCCAGCCTTCCTGCGCAGGCTGGCCAATCATGATGCTATTGCGTTGTCCAATCAGCGTACAAGCGTCACGGAATACACAACTCTGTCACGCCTATGTACTTGCAGCGCAAAAGATGTACGCCCATATTCCTTTGTGGTAGCGGCGTGTAAAGCGGGAAAGGTATTCAACAGGAAGTAAACCGCAGGATCTGTCGGAACTTCCAGGGAACAAAGATACCTTCAGTTGATAACGCAATGGCGGCATGTATATGCGGCATCGGCGATCGGTTTCCACTGTTAAATACGTGCGCGTGCACATGCGGTCGATACCTGTTGCTAGGCACAGTGGCGGCGTGTAAAGGTACCATTAGGGTGCCTATTATGCCCTGACTGCCCCTATTCCACATCCCATTCTCCTATCTCACACCTGTGCAAATGCCTCTCCAACATGCCAGGTGCACTGTGCTCTGCTCAACCGCCGGCAGAGCCTAAAGGCCGGGTTACACATAACGATGTACCAGCGACGACCAATGATTGGGATCGCTGGCACATGGCTATGTGATCGCTGGTGAGCTGTCAGACAGGCAGATCTCACCAGCGAGCCATGTAACGACCTCGACATGGTGGAAAAGAATATAAACTATTCTTTTCCACGATGTTGAGGTCCCGCTACTGTATTCAGCGGGAGAATGTTGGTAACCAGGGTACACATCGGGTTACTAAGCACAGCGTGCTGTGCTTAGTAACCCAATGTGTACCTTGGTTACCAGCGCGCTGTGCTTAGAAACCCGATGTGTACCTTGGTTACCAGCACGCTGTGCTTAGAAACCCGATGTGTACCCTAGTTACCAGGGAACACATTGGGTTAGACAGGCGTCACACACACCGATGTCTGCTGCCCAGCGGCAGACCAACAACCAAAAAAATGGCCCTGGCCATTCTGCAGCAATCAGCTAGCTGATCGCTGGTCGCTGCGGCATGTCACACACAGCGATGTTGCTGCAACATCACAAAACCTGTGACGTTGCAGTGATATCAGTAACAATATCGCTACGTGTAACTGGGCCTTTAAGGTATGTGCTCACGGTCCAGAGGAGCTGCATGTTGGACACAGACCCTCCGGACCTGAGTGAACCTCTGGGTGGCCACAGGGAGACCGCAGCCGCCCTATACTCACCATGTGCAACGTTTGCGGGGCGGCTTCTCCCTGCAGTCACTCAATGGGAGCTGCTTCTGACTCTGCAGCATGAAATGAACATACTGCGGAGGAGCGGAATGCCATTAACCCGCACCACAGCTGTCAAAATGCTGCGGTCGGGTTAAGCATAGTGGGCATGGGATTTCTACAAATCCCATCCACTCTGCTGATACTGTACTTTTTCAGCGTTTTGGATGCAGCGGCAAGTAACCTTTGTGAAGTCACTGCCAGTCACTGCAGTGAGTCGGGCTGTTCCTTCTGTTCCAGATTATGGAGAATGCAATCAATGATCATGCCCTCTATATGCTGGCAGATTTTTTACTTCGAGGGACATCTACGGGACTGCGACAGACTTCGTTTTTTTATTTGGGGGTATAGTAATATTTTAAAAAATGTATTTTAATGAAAAAAAAATAGTTGAAAGAGGAATGTTTTGAGGAGTATACTTTCAAATAAAATATTTATTGGTGTGGTTATTTGTGTCCTTACTGACTTGGTTGGTAATGTTGAATATCTGATTGACACCTTGACACTACTAACCTCTGGGCTTGATGCCAGCAAACGTTACCCAGCTGGCATCCACCCCAAAATCTATTGCCCCATTTGCCAACACACCAGGGCAGCAGAAAGAGTTGGGTACAGCGCCACAAAATGGCACTTCTATGAAAGCGATATTTTCTGGGAAGCTGCGGGCGGCAATTCACAGGGGGAGTGCCAGAACTCTTGGGCCTCCCCACACTGATGATTCCAACCCCCAGCTGCCTAGTGGTACCTGGCTGGAAACCAAAAATACATTGAAGCTTCGCAAAAATGTGTCATTATTATTTGCAATAATTAAAAAAACGATGTGGGACTTCGTCATATTTTTGGTTGCCAACCAGGAACAATTAGGCAGCTACAGGCTGCCATACACTGCCATAGCTGTCTAGTTGTACCTGGCTGGCAATCAAATTACACTTGTTTCCAGGTCTGGTCTCTGCGCTGTCATTGTGTTATTTGCACTGTAACAGCGTACTGTGTGTTTCTGGCTTTTATCAGTAGAACCGGCAGCAGACCAGTGTGCGTTATCACTGAACCGTGTCAGAATACCCGGCAGCACTCAGAGACTAGCACTACCAACACAAGTGACATCTTTTGCAGGGATATTGCTTGTCTCTGAATATGGCCAAGTACCCTGACAATTAGTGTGGACTGCTCTATTGCTGACTTTACTGATCTGAGTCAGCAAGACAGAGCACGCTGTCACTATGCAAATAACACAATGACAGTGCAGGGACCCGAGCCTGAAATGAACATCACTCATTAATGATGATGAAGGTGCAGCAGTGAAAATACACAGCATCAAAAAATCACTTAAAGCACCGCTCCAGTGTTTTTTTTTCACTGCTGGAGTGTCACTTTAAATGTAAGCCCTCTGACCCCTCATATACTCATCTTCTGATCTTCCGGCGTGTTCATCTTTTTTTTTTTTCCAACTATAAATTTTTATTGAGTTTTATACAATACAACAAAAGAACATTTTTTGTCAAATAAATTGCGAAAATACAGCAAATTCAGCAATGTGGGGGGATAAATTCAAAACCAAATATTAGATAATGGCTTATTTACGGCGAGGGACTTGAGACGGTAGAAAGTTAGCGTCCGTATCGCCAGCCGGCGTGTTCATCTTTTACCAACGCCGCTCCTACTTGTACCTATAATCTCTGACTGGCCAGAAGGCAGATGTTTTGTCACAAGTGCTCAGTGCGTCTCTATGGGAGCCAGAATGATGCTCACATACAATGATATCGAAAAGTGACCTCTGGGGCGCTCCATGAAACACGAGAGCGCGCTGGCAAGTCACTTTCCACCAGAGCCCTACCAAGCAACGACGAAAGCAGGTGAAGTCTCTGGATGGTGAGTCTCAGGCAGGGGGCTTGCATTTAAAACGCAACTCCAACGGTTCAATAATAGATAACACTAGAGTGTTGCTTTAAAAGTCATCATGGGCACACAGCCTTAGGGTCAAAATGATCACTAGATCCCCTCAATAAATGTAATTTCTGGATTGCTCCTCCTGTACACTTTTTACAGGGGTTCTGTATATGCCATATTGCAAAAGAAAGCTATTCCAGCATTAAATGCACTCCAGATGGCGCTCTTTCCTTTCCGAGACTCGCTGTGTATTCAAACAATTGTTTATAACCACTTAAAGGGTATTAGGTAACAATTGGTGAAATGCCAAAAGTATTGACACCCCTGTAATTCTGTCACATAATACTCAGTTTCTTCCTGAAAATGATTGCAATCACAAATTCTTTGGTATTATTATCCTCATTTAATTTGTCTTCAATGAAAAAACTCAAAAGAGAATGAAGCAAAAAGCAAAACATTGATCATTTCACACAAAACTCCAAAAATGGGCCAGACAAAAGTATTGGCACCCTCAGCTTAATACTTGGTTGCACAACCTTTAGCCAAAATAACTGCGATCAACCACTTCCGGTAACATCAATGAGTTTCTTACAATGCTCTGCTGGAATTTTAGACCATTCTTCTTTGGCAAACTGCTCCAGGTCCCTGATATTTGAAGGGTGCCTTCTCCAAACTGCCATTTTTAGATCTCTCCACAGGTGTTCTATGGGATTCAGGTCAGGACTCATTGCTGGCCACCTTAGAAGTCTCCAGTGCTTTCTCTCAAACCATTTTCTAGTGCTTTTTGAAGTGTTTTTTGGGTCATTGTCCTGCTGGAAGACCCAGGACCTCTGAGGGAGACCCAGCTTTCTCACACTGGGCCCTACATTATGCTGCAAAATTTGTTGGTAGTCTTCAGACTTCATAATGCCATGCACACGGTCGAGCAATCCAGTGCCAGAGGCAGCAAAGCAACCCCAAAACATCAGGGAACCTCCACCATGTTTGACTGTATGGATCGTGTTCTTTTCTTTGAATGCCTCTTTTTTTCTCCTGTAAACTCTATATTGATGCCTTTGCCCAAAAAGCTCTACTTTTGTCTTCCAAAATGTTTTAGGCTTTCTCAGGTAAGTTTTGGCAAACTCCAGCCTGGCTTTTTTATGTCTCGGGGTAATAAGTGGGGTCTTCCTGGGTCTCCTACCATACAGTCCCTTTTCATTCAGACGCCGACGGATAGTACGGGTTGACACTGGTGTACCCTCGGACTGCAGGGCAGCTTGAACTTGTTTGGATGTTAGTCGAGGTTCTTTATCCACCATCTGCACAATCTTGCATTGAAGTCTCTCGTCAATTTTTCTTTTCCATCCACATCTAGGGAGGTTAGCCACAGTGCCATGGGCTTTAAACTTCTTGATGACACTGCGCACAGTAGACACAGGAACATTCAGTTCTTTGGAGATGGACATGTAGCATTGAGATTGCTCATGCTTACTAACAATTTGGTTTCTCAAGTCCTCAGACAGTTCTTTGGTCTTCTTTCTTTTCTCCATGCTCAATGTGGTACACACAAGGACACAGGACAGAGGTTGAGTCAACTTTAATCCATGTCAACTGGCTGCAAGTGTGATTTAGTTATTGCCAACACCTGTTAGGTGCCACAGCTAAGTTACAGGTGCTGTTAATTACACAAATTAGAGAAGCATCACATGATTTTTCTAACTGTACCAATACTTTTGTCCACCCCTTTTTTATGTTTGGTGTGGAATTATATCCAATTTAAGACAATTCTTTTTGTGTTTTTTCATGGAAGGCAAATTAAATGAAGATAATAATACCAAAGAATTTGTGATTGCAATCATTTTCAGGAAGAAACTGAGTATTATCTGACAGAATTGCAGGGGTGTCAATACTTTTGGCCACAACTGTAACATATACCATAGTTTTTATGGTTGAAGGAAGACTTTAAGGCTGGGTTCACATTTGCGTTTGGAACACAGCGTAACAGAACGCAGCCAAACACATGCGCACTGCGTTCCTATGTTTACCATAGCTGCGTTCGGTTTCTGTTGCGTTCAGATGCGCATAATTTATGCGCCCTCCTCCGAACGCAATATGTTGCTTTTTTTGTGCGTTCACGGGCGCTTATTTTATCAGCAAGCGCACAAAAAATGCATGGATCTCAATGGATCCGCAGTGTCCTCCGCATGACAGCGCAGGAGAACGCTGCAGATCTCATTGAAATGTCCGGTGTCCTCGGCGGTGTTCGGGAGGAGATCTCTGCCGCTGATCTCTGCCTCCCGGCCGCCGCCAAGATCGCTGATTGGCTGGCCGGGCACCATACTGATGTGAACACATGCAGAGAATCTCCGCTGCGTTCACATCAGTATGGCAGCGTTTCCCCTGCGTTTGCGTCTGCATGCTCTTTGCTTGCAGACACAAATGCAAATGTGAAACCAGCCTAAGTCCATCTAGTTGAACCCTTAGCCTAACATGTTGATCCAGAGGAAGGCAAAAAAAAACATGTGGCAACACTAAACTCCACATTGGGGAAAAAAATTCCTTCCTGATTCCACATACTCGTTGTGAAAATGAAGAAATTTGGTCTTGAGGGGCCTGAGATGTTAAAACAAGTTATCACCTATCCGAATTATAGGTAATAACTTGGTCATTGGTGGGTGTCCGCCAGCATCTGCACCAATTGGCAGAATACAGACTCTTTATCTCTAACAGGGAATTTTTATCGTCATTGCAAAATGAAGCACTAGGTCAGATACACGAATTCAGCTTTATTTATTCACATAGGCTGCTGAAAACAGCCACGCACAATGATTGGCAACCCCATATGGAGTGAATGGAGTGCAGATTGAACCTATGCACTGACCCTCTATTCTGATGGGCATGTTTTGCGGATTAGTTCAAGTATCAGCAGTCAGATCCCAATACATTAATCAATTGTTTCCATCCATTTTAATGGAAAGCACAGAATTGTCCATGCTTTTCTTTCACTTTGCGTTAGTTCATGTTAAGCATCTGAAGAGTTAAAGGGGTTTTCCTGAACTTCAGTATTGATGACCTTTCCTCAGGATATCAGCTTGTACCTGTTGGGTCGCAGCTCCTCAATTTTGTAGCTGCTCAGTTCCGTCTATTAAATAGATTGATTTGAACAAGGGGCGGATGTGCAGCACCCAGCCATGGGCATTATACTGTCAAAGGAGCTCTTCGGTGAAGCTCTAAGACTGAGTAGTTCTGGGTGGTGACACCAGGAATAGCTGATAGACCTGGGTGCTGGGTGTCACACCCCCACCGATCAGACTAACGTTGGCCATCATTATTGATGAGCAGATAGTAAGATCTTTGGCTTTAGATAGCTCTAACCCAAGTCTTTGAACTGTTTCAGTACTCATAACGAATCCAATGCAATTCAATGGGGAGCTCACTCGGATCCGAATACTGAAACAGTTCAAAGTATTCGATTAGAGCTGTCCGAACCTGAAGATCTTACTACTCGCTCGTCTCTAGTCATCATCAATGTTAAAGTCTTGGACACCCCCTTTAAGAAGCTTCCTAAATAGTATTTTGAATACTATAAGGGGTGTACTTTTAAATACTGTGAATAGGTGTGTGTGAGGGGGGAAGAAATATACCAGCCCTTAAAAGAACTTGACTCCTCTTCTTATTCCAAGTGCCAAAAATTTTTTTTTCTGTTTTTAAGCCCTTAGAAAAACAGATCCGTTTTTCTAAGGATGCCAATAGTGTCCCCTGAAGTTCTGAACGTTTTTTGGAACATTCGGGACTTAGTCATTTTTTCACCAAGAAAAACGCGTTAATGCATGGTGCCTATATGTGCCATGCGTTAACGCATGCATTTCTCATAGGGCCCCATGTTAAGAAAACGCATGCATTTTTTTACAGCACCCAAAAACGCATGTGTTGTTAAAAAAACGCATTGACACTTAAGTGCACCATGCGTTAACGCATATGCGTTTTTGGACTTTGATAAAAAACAGTCCAAAATGTTCCCAAAAATGGATTTAAGGCAAAAGGTACGTGTGAACAAGGCCATAGCTATATGAGGACTTTTCTTTTGCAAGACAAGTTATATTTTTGAGTCATTCATTTTACCATATCATGTTTTGCATAAAGGGAAAAAACTCCAAGTGTGATGAAATGAGAAAAACATGCCATTGTTTTTTGGGGTTTAGTTTTTACATTGTTCGGTATGTGGTTCAAATGACCTAGAAATCTCATTTTCCATGCTGATATGATTACAGCAATACTAAATTACCATTTTTTTGTAGGTGCAGATTAAAAGTTACCCGACTGGTAAGGCAGCGCTTCCATGGGAGACTTGGTAATCGTTATCGTAGATTTCTTTATTTAAAAATCAATAAAATTGCATTACAACGCATTTCAACTCTAATATGAGTCTTCCTCAGGTACAAATATATAGTATCATAAGTGTGTGCTTTCTTATATAACTCACACTATACTTAGGAAGGACATGGACACCGACATAGCACTAAGATTAAATTGCAAACAAACAGCTTGTGTGGGATCAGAATCCCTCAGTCTGGAGACCTGATGCACCCGGAGAGGCTAAGCTGCATACCCAAGGAGATTTTTTATATACAACCCAGTAAAGACACCGGAAAGGTGAGCAAAAACAAGGCTTTAAACAGCCTATTGTAATAACATTTGCACTTAGATTTGCGCTGGTTCTTATTCTTCCTAGATACCCCTAAAATAGAAGCTTTCTAAAGCAACTATACCTACCATTTTTTTGTAGGGTAAGTGGCGATGATCAAGAATGCCATCATTCTGGACTTTGCAGCCTTCCTCTTGGGGAGACTCTACTCTTCTCTGGGCAGCGTCCATGCCCACCATCAGGATTCTAGACACAGTTGATTTTTGCCATGTTCTCCCGCTGAGAACACTCACGTCTCCATAAGCATAAATTGACAGGGTGCGACTCAGCAAACTGTGCCACATGTCAGTTTACACTACAGAAAAAAGAAGAACAGTGGGCATGAGATTTCTATAAATCAAATATAAAGGATCAGCATCAATACCCAGTATGAGAGTCACTACAGGAGAGACCATGGGTTAAAAGCAAAATGAGAATACATTATGTTGATCTGGTGCACTGTCCAAAGAACAGAAATTGCCTCAGTTTTTACGCTAAAAAACACTTCGGCAGTTAAGGTGAACTGCGATGTAAACGTGGAGGACCTGTACACACTCAGGGCACAACCTTCCACACGACCTGGGGGATGCGCCATTTTAGAAGATGTTATTTGTTTGGGTACAGATGCACAGATCCCAATAAAATGACTCTTAAGACCACAGTAAAAATACTCCCCCCATCCCATGGCAAACCGTAAGAACCGTACCTAGCTTGAGGGGAAGACCCTCCTAACTTCATGGGTTCATCAGTGCATACCAGTGGAACTGTCCCCCAGGAAGGTGAAGTCACTATAAGTCTATCCCCAAGATATCTATCAATCCTTATTGCTAGTGCTTCTAATGACTCACGAGTAGCATATTGAGCCAGTGCGTCTTTAAGTCTACCTCATACACCCCGACAAAAATTACTACAAAAAGCAGGGTCTTTCGACTGTCAGTGGCCCATTTAGATTCTCCGAGCAGAAATACTCCGCTGGCAAGGCCACCTACTGAAGCTTGCAGAGTTTAGACTCAGCAAGGGAGACACAATCAGGGTCATCGCAACTAAGGGCCAAAGCCGCAGAAAAGCTCATCCAATGAGAATCGGTCATAAGGGAGAAAGCCCAGGACTGAAGAGACAACAATCCGCACTCACTATTCCCCACTGCCTGGGGAACAAGGGCGAAGCTTGAACTATAATTTGTAAGCTTCCCTAAAGAGTATGAATTTATCACTCACCCCAGAAAACCTGTGCGGGAGGGCTATTGGGTTCAGGCTGAGTCTGGGTTTGAGCCAAGACTAGGAGACCCGCAATTTGCTGCAGCTTCTGCACAGCCTGCGGCCACATATCATCACCTCCTGCAATAGACTCTGGATCTGTTGTGCAAAATGAATCTTGAAAAACACATTTCTTGGCTGATTGTGATGTCACGGACGAATGAGGAAACTTTCGACGTTTGGCGCAGCCCAAAGATAACAATGGAGAGGAAAGCCCTAGCGGTAGGGAGAGGGGGGACAGGTTACCTCCTGAAACTCTGCCATCTTTGTATCCTGAGCTCACTAAAATCTCTATACAAGTCTATCCCCCTTTTGCCATCTTGTGTCTAGACTCTAGCTATACCTCCACTCACCCTGGATAGCGCAAAGGCTGGCGAGTGCACTAGACTTCACCACTGCAGTAGAAGACACAGGGAAAGGAGGACAAACAGAGGGACAAAAAAGGATAAACTTCAACTCCAGAATAGCATTGAAGCACTAGTGCTGCAAGGGACACCACTACATTCACATCCATAGACTTGCATCAGTTGATGGAACACATGACTATTTAAAGTGGAGGTGAGTGGTCCCAAAAGTTACACCTGAGATTGGACTAACAAAGAACTACCAGCAAAGAAAAAGTCCTTAACCCCTACAGCACCAAAAGAAAGTATTTACATTTAAAAACTAGGGTATCAAAATGTACTTTACAATGAGCCATCATTATCTTGCTGTTTTATGGTTAGTCAGGGTCATTCTTTTTCTTTTATTCATTGACATGTTATTCTGTAAATTTGGTGATTCCCCCTGCGTAGGTCAATTGTTGCCATATTGTGCTTGTATGCAAAAAAGACAGTTTGAATCAGGGGGTTCAGTAGGATCACATAGACATTACAGCTTTATACCGGTCTCAGGTTTTACAGATCTGTAATCTTGTAACGTAGAGGATGGGACTTAGGGCCATGTCACACACACAGATATCTCTTCAGATATTGGTCACAGATCTCTGGTTGCAGTGACATCATGGACACATTGCTCCATTGGTACACAGCCACAAAATGGAACAATGTGTCCATGATTTCACTGCAACCAGAGATCTGCGAACAATATCTGCTCAAATATCTGTGTGTGTGACGTGGCCCTTACATAGATCTCAACATAGACAAACCTTTAAAATCCTATAAAATGAAAAATGTATATTGTTATTATAATTGTGTGACAAATTGGTGGTGCTGTTTTCCCAGTGGCAGGCTGTAGCTATTATTATGGATATTTGCTTCCCACTGCAGTACAGACGTGGCTTTCATACACTGGAAGCTGCTATAGCCCAAATGAGATTTTCTGTTTAGCATGATAAGGATTAAAAAGGCCTTATGCCGGCCAAATTAGCAAATAGGCTCAGCGTTTTTACTGGCTTAACTGTCTTCTTACATAGAAACGACTTTATAGATCTGTAAAATAGGAGACCCCTACCATACATTTTATAAATGCACCCGCTGTCATGTGCTTTTTTTTTCATTATAGTGGCACACAGCATTTGACTAAATGAAAAACTATAAAATTCACATATTCTCTATTAAACATTTGGCTTTTCAAAAATATGAGACACTTTAGTGACTGATACTGACCGTAATGCTATCCTAGGAAAGTATTTCAGCTTACGATCTAATCAAAATATTGTACTAAAATAAAAATTTACATTATTGCCTGAAATACAGCAATTAATCTCTATATGTAGCCAGTAAGGCAGTTTGTACTCTGGTGCATCATTGTATCACCAGTCAGTGGTGTAACTTCAGGGCAAGGGGCCCTGATGCAAAAGCTCCAACGGGGCCCCCAATTATTACAAACCTTTAACAGCAATAGTCTTTTTCTATAGGCCAAAGTGACTTTTGGGGCCCCCTAGGCTCCGGGGCCCGAGTACGATCGCAACCCCTGCACCTGTTGTAGTTACGCCTCTGTTACAAGCATTATAAAGCCCCCCC